>CAMXCT020002569.1:45342-408132 GCA_947184155.2 Cladocopium goreaui
AATAGAAAAGGTGGCTACGCTGCTACGCCTTGTTGAATCTCAAATCCTTCCTGAGTAGTTTAACCAATGATATGGATCAAATGTATGAGGACCTATGCAGGGATGATCCCTGCTATGACTCATGACGGAGGTGAAATTTCCAAGGGGTTGACCAATGCCCCAAGATGTTTCACCGGAGAAATACATTCCAGTGATAGGTGGCCGGTGTGACTTTGGCATCTGACCTCATCATGATGTGACCAAAAGCATCTTGTCTCATCTTGTCTCCTACTAAAACTCATATTTGGATATATTTGGAATTACAGTAACAAGTAAAGAATCGCTAGTTCATGGTATTTTCACTGACATGTGGCTTGGACCATATCCATCTGTCACCAAACTTGGGATCTAAGGTCGCCCCACTCCATGCAGTCGTGTCCGTTAGGGGATCGGCTGATTTTCCAGCGGAACAAATAGCATTTCAGGAAAGCTGTTTTTTGTTTCGAAGGTGCCATGGCTGATAGACGAAATTCAAGTGAAATTCATTGCTAGTCCACGGCTTTGCTGGTGCTCTGAAGCTCGCACGGCAGGAGAGTTTGTGTCCGCTTCTCCCGCGTATGAGGCGGGGAATGATCGACCCTGGCTTTCTGGATGTGTTTCAGAAAGCCAACAGATTGCTACTGCGTGGTTCTATGCCTTCTTTGTGTTTTCTCTTTTATGATCCTTTATGTCATAATGACAATTGTACAAATGTACAATGTCAAACCTGCAAGATAGGTGAGCTGGCTTACAAGTGCAATACTTAGGATTTTTGGTGGATATATATATAATATATATATACATACATATATACATATATACATATATATATACATATATATATATATACTACTATGTATATACATAATTTATTCAACGTGTCTACAAAAAACCGTTGTGGGAGCAACTTTCTTTGACCACGGTAGAAGGGCCCTTTGCATAATGCCAATCCATTAAGCCACAATTCAGAAAAATCATGGACTTTCTTTAGGCCGAGATGTGATTTTGGACATTTGATGAACGAGGCAGGGACTGGTCGTTGCCGGGTGTGTCTGCGAATGGTGGGTTTCCCCAGTAATTGGTATAGGGAAAATGTCTGAAAATGTTGAACCATTAGATGGACATAGGGGTACCCAAAAAGTTCAGAACAAAAGCAACATATCCAAAACAGACTTTCCATGTTGTCTAGCACCGTTTAATCTGCCCCCTCCTAATTTGCCAATAACTAGGATATATATATATATATAATTACATAAGCATAGATTATAAGCATTGTTTGTTTGGCAGATGTGTTTTTCAGAAAACGTTCTGGTTCTGCATGTTTTCTCTCGGTAAAGATTGTGCACCAGAAACAGAGAGCATCATACAAGGTGGTGCCCCATAGTTAGCTAAGTTGGTTTATAATTCCAATAACTATGGTTTATGGTAGGTATATCTATACTTACAATGGTTTATAAACCAACTTATAAGTGGGGGGGCACCACCTTGTATATCAGCCATTTTTGAGATTTTTACAGACTGTCTGATATTTTTGTTTGTGACAACCACCAGTCACATCTGATGGCTGTTGTGACAATCACTCGAGAGGATGAGCTGGTCTTTTTGGTATGATATATGTGTCTGAAAATGGGGTATACTCCCAATTGGGTGGCTACAAAAAAAAGGGATAATGATGATTAACCAGCGGATTTAGGGATACACTGCAGACAAACGCTTTTTTACAGAGATGACTACAGCCGCTGACTTGACAGTTCGGAAAACTCGCGCGAGTCACAGGGGTGGAATGTCCGAAAGGACTACAACGGTTATAACGTTTGCCCATCATCCACCACCAAAGCAGCAAAATTTGGGATTTGGGAATCGTAAATCTTTGATTGCGAGTGGTGAGGCGAGCAGTCGACCAGTCGGCGAATGCTCAGCCCCGCAAAGACCCCCAGGGTGTCCCGGGTCGAGCCCAGAGATGTCATCGATGGCTGATATACAAGGTGGTGCCCCCCCACTTATAAGTTGGTTTATAAACCATTGTAAGTATAGATATACCTACCATAAACCATAGTTAGTGGAATTATAAACCAACTTAGCTAACTATGGGGCACCACCGCACCTTGTGTTCGAGCCCACCGGTCAACCCGGTTACCCGGAGCTGTTGGACGCGACGCGACAAGGGACAGCCGGTGCCGCCAAGCCTCGGTCCCCTTGTGTGGCGAGGTGATTTTTGTCAGTGTTGTGCATTAACTCTTACAGTTATGGCCATTTATCAGTTATAAGTACTAAGAAAACATAAGAAAACATCATTTATAGAATGTTTCTCATCCCATAGAAATAACCAGTTATAACTGGTAAATGGCCATAACTGTACACCAATCTTTCATCTGGTTATATCTGGTTGGTTTCAAACATGTTAATCATTTTCCATAATTCATATATGGGATGTCATCCCAACCCCATTCACGAACTCCATCATTTTTCAGGTGGCGAAAAACCACCAATCACTTCATGGTCCTCGAAAATGGTCGGTGAAGCTCCCCAGAAAATCGCGGGGATGTTGGTGAAATCGCATGGTTTTTGTTGGTTGAAATTTATGAAGGGATGGTGTGGTATCATGGTGATAGAACCCATGGATGTTCATGGTTACATGAACATAGCACCATGAAAAAACATGGTTACACCAAGTATCTCCTCAGTTTTCACGTGTATATCCCCATCTTGTCATGATATATACATATATATGATATAAGTATGTATATACTATTATACATATATATATATACTTAATTAGTTATTTACCTCAATTATTTATTTATATATCCCATTGTTTCATGGTTTACCTCCCAATGTTTTGGGTAAATCACTTCCATCCATGACTGTGTGAACTTGGCCACGAGGCGCCTGGACGGTGTCCCACTGCCGTGAGGCGTGGGGAATTTTGAAAGGTTGGCACATGAAAACATGTTTTTTTTTGATTTTATAGTTTATAGATATTTATAGTGATGTTAACATGGGTCATTTATAGGGTTTTATAGTGATTTATAGATATTTATAGTGATTTATAGATATTTATAGTGATTTATAGTGATTTATAGGGATGTTAATGGGATATCAATGGGATATCAATGGGATGTCAATGGGCTTTAAATTTAATGGGAAGCAAACTTTGAAAGATGTGGATTTCAAATGGTTTTCCGCTCGGAGTTGATCGGATTTGCTGGGGATACAACCCAAATTTGAGGGAAAAGAGTCTGAAAAAATAGGGGGAAACCCGGAAAAACAGCCACACTGAATAAACAAAAACACCTTGCAACAAAAAGATTTAAATCAAAGGAACATGCGTATATATATATAATAGATAAATATACATACACACAATCAATCAATGTATATATATATATATACTGTGAAAAAAACAGCATCCTGGCACCAAGCGCAAGAAAACATGAATGACAGATGCAACCTGTCGCAGCACAACGCACTCTTTGCAGAAGGCAAAACGCATATACCATAGGCCCAAATTGGGGCCACAAATTTGGAAGCTGAGCTACCAATTTTAGTATTGTGGCCCCATTTTTGGATCCAGAATCTGGCCCCTGTTTTGGGGGCACAAAACACAAACAGGAGCTATTCAATACGGGCAGCAAGTGTGCTACTGCCGCCGCAAGCTGACAGCAGCACATATCCGTGATACTGAATATGCAATATAGATTTATATATATATATATATTATATATATATATACACTACATAATATATATATATAATATTATAACCTTATCTATAGCTAAAACATGAACATGTCCATGGACCCCTAAGAAACAAGGAAATGATGGCTATGCCTGCACAACTGCGGGGCCCAAGAGAAAAAGGTTCGTTTGGGAAACACAAACACATCACAAGGAGCTAATAGGTGGTATTCTGGTCATGAAGATTTAAAGTTCATTGGTTGAGAAAGATTAGAAACATCAAGAAGCATACAGTTAATGCCCCAGACAGTACTTTGTCCACAGTTCAGAAAGGTTCAGAAACCGATTTATGTCTGTGGAAGCACTTTGCAGATGGCTGTCCAGGGCGAAGGCTAAAGGCTACGGCTACAGCCTGTGAGTGGCCATGGTTTGACAATGGAAAATCCTATGGTAAATGGAGGTTTGGATGGGAACATCAAGTGTGGCTAATGGATTTTCCAGCACGCCATGTTTGATTGCCAGAGGTTGGATATAACTAAACTGCAGACCAACCAAGTCAAGTAAGACTATACATGCACATATACATATACGTATCATAAATGTGTGTATATACATATATATACATGTCCGCATCAATACTACCTAGAATGGTCTCATAAGTACCCAGCCTCTTTACAGGTCTGAGGATGCTTGCTGCAGTTGTGGGGTCATCTTTGGCCAAAGTCTGGCGCTCAGTTTTTTTTTTTTCGATATACATGTGATCCAATCATACAGTGGATGGAAGAAATCCTGCACCAGTTGACAGGTAGTTTATCCCACTGTTTTTAGGGTTTCAACCATCCAAGGTGGTGCAGGATTTCTTCCATCCACAGTATGTGCAATAGTCAAATTACAGTTTTTCTCATCAAACGTAACGTCAACCCGCATTTTCATAGGGATCTATAAATTCTATAAAACCATTAATTTGGGAACTCCATTCTTGATGGCGGGATTACCATACCACATCATTTCCAAGGCAACTTGATCATGGCAGATCCAATCATATGGTGAGGACTTTGGAAAAACTTTGACAGGATGTTTTTATATGTAGTTAAACAGTTACTGATTGGTGGTTTAGAACATTTGGATTATTTTTCCATTCAGTTGGGAATGTCATCATCCCAACTGACGAACTCCATCATTTTTCAGAGGGTAGGTATACCACCAACCAGTCAATATTGCCAACAAATTTGATGATCTAATAGTGGCTAAGGAGTGTTTCAAGATGGTCGTTTGGAACATTTTTTTATTTTCCCATATACTGGGAATAATCATCCCAACTGACGATTTCCATCATTTTTCAGAGGGGTAGGTCAACCACCAACCAGGTTAAGATGTAGTTTTCGGCATCCCAAGGTTTGATTCCCATGCAGCATTTCATCCATCTGGCATCGTCCGACAGGTTCCAGATCTCAAGCATCGACGCGACCTATCTGAATGGGCGAGGTGGAGATCGACGCTCAACACGTACTCCAAAAAAATAGGTTTCAACACGTTCAAAGAATCAACATATTCATTTAAAAATGCCAATTTTGATGGTCAATAAGGGTCTGTATCCAGAATGTATCCAGATTTAAGAATCGTGGAAGCTAAGCATGATGTAAGAGTACAAAAGAAAACAAAACCCTCACTTTCTCCGTTTGCAACTAGGGCCTACCGTGACCCCTGCCAAACACTTGGTCAAGGGTCGCTTTGGGGAAGGCATGATCCCTTGTAGAGTGTTCAAAGTGCTTAGCAACTGCGGTACTCTCAGAGTTGCTCCAACCTTCTCCTAGTACCTGAGGTCACCATCTCCTAGTCTCTTGGCGATGGCTAATGGGAAGGTGCTGCCAAAAATGACCTTACGGAAATATATTAAATTATAATAGATTATAATCCTATCATCGCTACCTGGAGGTATAGATTATGAATTATAACAATCAAAGCTATTATAGTTAGATTAAAACAGGTTGGTTTTTGTTAAGGTGTTTTGAAGCTTATTCAACCAGAATGGTGGGTGCAAACCATCTTTCAACTGGGGCGGGAACCCTGCTTGCAACTAACTGGGAGATTCTGTGATTCTGGGATAAATCTGTTGTTGAACATTGATGTGAAGGGTCACCGGTCACGCATAAAACGGATTGGCATTACAACTATGTCAGGTTGGAAGAAATCCTGCACCACCTTGGATGGTTGAAACCCCAACAAAATAATGGGATAAACCACCTATCATCTGCAGAATCTCTTCCATCCACCGTATGTCAGGTTTAGCACATGTTGATGACTTGTGAAGCCCTGAGGCCTGACCTTACCCGGAACGCTCGGCGATCCCAAGGCGTTTAGCCAACGATGGAGATTTCACCAAGAAAAAGGGACATTGACCATCACTGACCCATGAAAGATGGTTAATCATGGAGAATAATGGTCAAATACTGGTGATTAATGGTGATTGACAACTCCAAACATGTTTCATTTTCCATAATGTATGGGATAATCCTTCCCATTGACGAATTCATATTTTTCAAGATGGTTAAAGCCACCAACCAGATGGTTAATGGATGGTTAATGGATGGTTAATGGTTAATATGCTTATTCAAAATGGTACCCAAATAAGAGGTACCCAAATATGGTTGATACTGGCGATTAATGGTGAATCACGTGGCCGGGAAATCAACTGACTGGAGGGATTTCAGCACCAACAGACTGTGGGGATTCATAGTAGTTGGTTATGGTAATACGGATAGATCTTGGTTATGGAATTTATAACAGTTGGTTATGCTTGTATAAGTCGGTTTATAGCTAGTACAACGAGCGTGTTCATGCTCACTACAACTATGGTGTTTTTAAACCAACATATAACAAGTTACAACTGCGGGGCCATAAGATTATAATCGCCCTCCAGTGAACGAAACGCTATGGACATCTATGATTGTTTCCAGTTCTACATTCATGGCGGAATTTCCATACTTATCTACTGTATGTATCTGTATGTTCGTTTACTGGAGGGACCTTCTCTTACCATCATAACTGTTCATAGGACTGCAACTATGGGCATGAGTTCGGGTTGGTTTGGGGTTTCACAAGAGTTGGGAGGTTCTTTGATCATTGGCCTTGCATAGCCAAGAACACAGCCGCTACTGTAAATCTATAGGACATGTTGCTTGAGATCATAGATTTCATAGAGGGATAAATATCCACTAAATCAGCAAAGGGTACATGGAATTGAGATGAATTGAGTGGATCTAAGTCAGGTTGGTGGTTTCAAACATGACTTTTATTGTCCATTTCATATATGGGATGTCATCCGAAACCCATTGACGAACTCCATCATTTTTCAGAGGGGTAGGTATACCACCAACCAGAAATGGTACAAAGCTGACCCCTGTATTTGTCCAAAAAGAGCCTTCGCCCACGATGTTTCCCAGAATTGGCTCCAGGAACCCTGAGGATCTTGCAATCTAAGCCATCGGAAATTCCGTAGTTTCTTCAAACCAAACTGTATATGGACTACTCGTATCATTCATTGCTTTGAACACTCAATGTTGATTGTCAATTATCAAGTGTTCATTGTTGATCATTCATTGTTTAGGCTTAATCCAACCCATCGGGTCATAAAATTACGACGTTTCCCCGTAAAGAAGCTCCATCTCGGCCGATTGAGGCGGCGGCTGCGCCGGCAACACATTGGGTGCCTCTGGAGATCAGCGGGCCCGGTTGTTTGTTGGATTTCGTCAAAAGACTTCGGTATGCTTGGAAAAACAACATATACCATCTGGCTGTTTAACATAGCCATGGGAAATGGCCCATTTATAGAGGTTTACCTATTAAAAATTGTGATTTTCCATGGCTATGTTAAATAACCAGATGGTATATATTCCATGATTCACAACAGACCAGCAACAACTGGCTTAATTTATCTTGTGGCATATATGTATCCCATAAACATGTTCCCATATAGTTCTTTCATATCTCCATATATTTGCCATGGATGTTCCAAAGATGTTTCCCATATTTTTCCCCCACCTTCTGGTACATAGCCATGGAACATACCAGCTCAATGCGTAAATCATCCAACTAAATAGGCCATCTATGCCAGTTCGCAAACTCTTCAATAACCGCAGGGTGCCAGTTGATTGGAAATCCCATCGACTAGTTCGTTATATCCCCAAAAAACATCCATAAACCTGGTTGGTGGTTTGGAACATTTTTTATTTTTCCATAATATATGGGATAATCCTTCCGAATCCCATTGACTTTCATATTTTTCAGAGGGGTGGCTCAACCACCAACCAGATGGTTAATGGATGGTTAATGGATGGTTAATGGATGGTTAATGGTTAATATGGTTATTCAAAATGGTACCCAGTAGCAAGAGTGATGTAAGGTGTTAAGAGTTCCAGCACTGAGGTTTGCCAAGATTGTCTCTTCCAGAGTCATGTGGCTTCCTGGATGTGCTACGACTGTAGCCTCGAACATCAGCCGCCTGGCGCATGGGGGGCAGCAGAAATGAGTGGGAATCACATGAGATACCCACAGGTACCCGTGTGCAACCAGTAAAAACATGCAACCATGCGGATTGAACCAAGAATTAATTGGACTGGTGATATCTTTTGACCAGCGAAATATGGAGTCCATGAGAATGAACCTTGAGAGATTGACATATCAGCAACAAAGTGGATGTAACAGGGTGTATTTCAATGACTAAATATGCGGGATTTATGTAATTAATCAACAAACACTTGGTGTATTGAAGCTTTAGAAATAACATATCACCAGTACACATGTGAACCATTGAAAATAGGGTGGTTTAATACTCAATAAACAATGGATGTCTCCATAAATCATCGACAAACAACTATGGAAACTATCAAACAAATCAATAAATTATGGATTTCTATGCATTTCTCAATAGTTTAACAAAATACATATGGAAACTATGAATAAATTCAACAAAGTATTTTTTTTTATGCATTTCTCAATACTTTGACAAACAAATTTATCTGGAAGGTGCAAAAAAAATGCAGCACAAATCCAAACATCCGCTCACAACGTCACTCAGGAAGACGGAGATGGGACGTGTGGCGGCATCTTTGGAAGCCAAGGCGAGGGTTCCATAGTCGTTGTTGTTGAGTTCTAATGTATACCTAGACGACCCTCCACCACAACAACATATAAAAACTATATATGTTTGCCCCACATAATCATATTTGGAAGGTCTGGGTAATAGTTTATTTGATACTATACATATATATATATAGAGACTATTTTGTAGATTTATTGATGTTGATTGCATGATTTTTCACTGAATAAGTCTATTTAGATAAACATTACCCTTTGGTAAACTAACATAACTATGGAAAATCACAATTTTTAATGGGAAAATCCACTATAAATGACTACATTCAATAGCTATGTTAGTTTACCAGAGGGTAACATGAGTTTTTACATATGGTCCCTTTGACAAATAGACTCGTCTATGCCTTTTTTGTGCTGACATCCCCCCATGGCAGGCCGAACGTTCCCGTGAGGCGGAACTCCAAGCCATTGTGGATGCTTGGCGCAACGACGTTCCAACGTGGAGCAATCAAAGTGGCCCAACCTGACCTTAAAATATATGGCTGGATTGTCTGAAAATTATAGGAACCCACATGGCTGGCTCACTTAGAGTCGCCCTTGGAAGCATATATTAATAATATTATATATATATACATTATATATATATATGTATATTCATAGGACAAATATCCATCAGGTTGCAGGTTAAAGTATTGATTTCATCTATTTCATCTATTTCAATCCCGAATTTTGGTGGCTTTTTGCTGTCCCACTCCGCCGTCGGTATAGGATACCATCGACCCCTCCATCCGCGCGGAAGCGCAACGCCGTCTGCGACTGCGGCGGGGCAGCGAGCTGATGGAGCAGGTGGGGCGTTGGTCGGTGAAACCTGGGAAAACCGATTCGGTTGACTCTGATGGTAAAAAGGAGGTACCCTCTGGTAAACTAACAGTTTGCTATTGAACATATTGAACATTGCCATTTAGTTCGTTGATTTACCTCTTGGAAATTGTGGTTTACATAGAGTTATGTGAAATTACCAGAGGGTAAATAATGTGAGAACCCCCCAAAATACGGTGCAGCAGCTTCTCAATTTACCACTTTTTAATACAATCAGTTTTACAATGTTTTACATATGATTTTACGTTTCTATCTTGCTGGGTGTTGCTGTAATGAGTTATGTGGTAAACCCAGAAATAACCCTGGCATTCGGAGTATACCACCCATGTATGGTGATTTTTGGAATGGTGCCCATTACATCATGTTACATCACAATAATACCTGTAATGTTGGCTACTGATTAGTGTGGCCCCCTCAACAATTTTAGGCTACTCAATAACTCACCATTTTCCGGGCGCCCCCTCAACAATTTTTGGGATAGTCAACCTAAGTAAGGATTTTAATTGACATCACTGTGACATCACCCTACTTTCAAATGATTGTCCTTTTAAATCCCAAAAAAATCACCCCAAAAGATTTTGTGCACAATAGGCTACCATCGAAACAATTGCATTATTGAGGATCTGGAACACTCATGGGGTACCCTCTTGAAAAATTGTTTGGGCGCTGTTTTTTAATAAGGGTTTCCACCGGCCCCATCCACAAGATACTCAATAATTTTGGAAAATCAAATCCACAATATAGAGATCCATCACATACTACATTAATTACCATGCATTATCTGGGATTTCATTGGATTTCGAATGTTCAAATGTTCAAAGCCGAACCGATGATTTTAGTCAGTTGTAGTAGTGAACCCTGCAATATAGGTGGGATCAAATTTGTATCCATACCTCATTCACCTAATTTCTGTTTAGGGGATTCCTATAGAGGTTGGGCTAGATTTGGGACGTTTTACGATTTGTGCCAATAGTTGATACTAACAGACAAACATGGAGGTTGCCTGAAATGGAAGTACCCCTAAATCATCAATTTTTATAGGATTTGCCAGTATAAATCATCCAGCTATTGGGGTACCCCCATTTATGGAAACCCCCACATTGTGATTCAATGAAACAAGAGCAGAGAAGGGTCAAGATAGCAGTCCCTACGCTTCGGTGATCTCATGTCCGCGCCTTTGTTCCCGATGAAAAACTGGCTTGGAGTGGGGAGAGATATTTCCTCAAGGGCTTGGATGTGTTGTAAAAAAAAGATCGAGAGTTGTCCTCTGATTTTTCCTTGAAGATGAACTTCAACAACATGTGCATAAAGCTGCTGTCGATTCGAAAACCAAAGTTCTCAGTTTTTAGCGGTTCCAACCCAAAGCGTGCCGGCAGAGATGCCGTTTCGACCCTGATGGATGACGCCAGCCACGCGTTCTGCACATCAACACCCTGTGGGAATAGCTTGGGTGGAATGGGCATGCAATGGCGGTCGCGCAACATCCCACACCGGTGAATGTCGAAGATCCGGGTGGACAAGCCTCAACGACATGCTCTTTTACCGCTATGAAAAGTTTCAGGGACAGTCAGGACAGTCTGGCGCATGTTGAATATGTGGTAAAAACTATTCCGAAACTCAAAGCAGTGAAAGTCAAAACCATCATCATGTTCGGCTCCTCTCACCCAAAAGAGGGGATTCCCTACAGACATGAAAATGCAAAGCGAGACGTTGGACATAGCACATTTCGCTGGCGAAACAGCTGCGAGGTCCCATTTCTGGACCGTCGAACCGTTCGCGCGGGGGAGTGGAGCAGAGAAGGGATGATTGGCGGCTAGAATTTAGCTCTAAATTTGTGTCACAGGAATACGAACTAATTTCAAACCAAAGCTAGAAAAGAGAAAACATGTTCTAAATTAGTTATTCCGATTCCACCTACTATAGTGCTCTCAAGATTCTGTTTGGTTAGAATATACATTCCAACTACTACTTCTCTTCCCCAAGTACTCATCAATTTATTAAGCTAGCACTACTATACTTACAGAAACTATTCACTACTGGAAGTATAGTAATAGTATGATAGTTATATTAAGTTACTTCTAATAGTAAATTCCACCTACTATAGTCATTGAATTAGTTGAAGGGAAATCTATAGGAAACCATGTTTTAATCATAAACATATGGGTTGTTCCTGCATGTCTTTCCTCAAACCAATCCAATATATGTAAAGTGGTTCCACCTACTATAAGTAATTGGATAGTAACCTGCTTACTATGTTAAGTCTAGTAACCTGTGATAGGTGATTGTTTATTAATGTTTTATTATCCCACTATATTATAGTGACAAAAATCCACCCATACAATGTGCCCCCAAGATAGCTAAGTTGGTGCACATAAGTCCAATTTCACTATGGTTTATGGTAGGTATATCTATACTATTCCTATTCATGTTTTTTTTTCACCAACGTTCACATCACTTGGGGGGCACCACCTTGTATATCAGCCATTTTTGAGATTTGTTTTTATCCTGTTTATTATCCCACTAGCTATTATTGCTATTATCTCACTATTATCCTATGTTTTTGTCACTATTAATCCATTAATAAAACAGCTAGTGGGATAATGAAATCCACTATGGTATTATAAAACAAGTGGACATTATAGCTAGTACCACTGTCATTATTGCTATTGATATGACAAGAATCCACCCAACTCGCTATTCCCGGGTTCAACCGCTTAGCAACCGATGGGGGACGCATGGAGGTCGTGGAAGCGCAACCGACCTCGAACTCGAAGAGACCGCAGTTCGTGCGGAAGGTCGTGGTCTGACCCATTTTCGGGCTGAAGATACCAGTGATACCCCAATAACTGAAGAATACCTACAGTTATGGCCATTTATCAGTTATAAGTACTAACAAAACCCCATTTATAGAATGTATAATCCCATTTATAACCAGTTATAACTGGTAAATGGCCATAACTGCAATAACTGAAGAATACCTATTATAATAGGGACTATTGGGAATTAATAGGGATTAATCCCCAGTCATAGAAAATGGGGTGTGATTTTCAACCATTGTTCTGGGTAAATTTCATCACGACCTCACTGCGACCGAATCCTGGGAATCATGATTTGTTTTTAATAGGGAAATCATCCCCAGTCATGGCCTTAATTCAGGTCAATGAAATATTGAAATATTATAATTTACCCAGAATGATACCCCAATAACTGGTTGGTGGTTTCAAACATGACTTTTGTTTTCCATTTCATATATGGGATGTCATCCTTCCCATTGACGAACTCATATTGTTCAAGATGGTTAAAACCACCAAACAGAATAACTGGAGAATGTGAATGAAGAATGGTGATAAACCACAGGAAAATCCTCTGTAGAAAATCGCTATATGAAATCTTTGGGGAATGCTGACCTCTCAATGGGAACAACTTGGAGAATTTGGAGATGGGAGGTAGATTAAAATCACTCGATATCTTCGGGATACGGATCCATGTATGATTTATGGTATGAATACATTGGAATCCTCAACATTTTTTTGGGCTAAAACTCTGTGAATGAATTTGCTATGACTAAATCATACAAAATCCCTGTCGTGCGTCCGCGTTTTGAGAGGGCGTTCTGAATGTCACAAAGTCATCCCGTGAACCATAGACATCATCCCACATAGGGGACTCAGTAAACCTCTATCGGATGGAAATAGAAATTTGGATTTAACATGCTTTAACAATTTAACACATTTTAACATATATATATATATATTGGCTTGATTCAAAACATATGAATTCATATATGGTGCCTCACCAGCTGCGGGGTGCGCAGCGCGAGCGCGCGAGCATTTAACACGTGTGCGCGCGAGGTGCGCGAGCAACGACAGGCGCGCGCGCGAGACGCGCGAGCAAATAGAGGCGCGCGCGCGCGATGTGCGCGAGCAAGGCCAAGATGCGCGTGCGTGTTCGCGCGCGCGCCCGTCCGAGGCGCGCGCGCGCAAATAAGCTCTCCAAAAGTGGATTTGGTGAGCTTATTTGCGATTTGGAGAGCTTATTTGCGCGCGCGGAAAGCTTATTTGCGTGCGCGCGCGTGTCGGACGGGTGTGCGCGCGAACGCGCGCGCGCATCTTGGCCTTGCTCGCGCACCTCGCGCGCGCGCGCCTCTATTGCTCGCGCGTCTCGCGCGCGCGCCTGTCGTTGCTCTCGCACCTCGCGCGCGCACGTGTTAAATGCTCGCGCGCCTGCGCGCGCACGATTTCAACAGGAAATGTTTCATATGTTTTAAAAAATGGCAATATATATATACATATGTATATATTATGATACTTTCCGGTAATTCAACATACTGGTAGCTATTGCATAGATGGCCATGTAGTTTGATGAATTACCTCTACATTGAACATGGTTATTTTCTATTTTCTATAGTTATGTCAACCTGCCAGAGGGTATCCCCATATTTCACGCTTAGATCCATAGCTTCATAGCTTGTCCTTACATGTTCAGTGGTTTCCTCATTTCCTCCATGCTTTGACTTTGGCCAGGAGAAACCAAAACCGAAAAGAGCGCAGGCTGGGAGCAGTTTCAAGGGCTGAATCAGTGGCTGGTTGGATTTTTTGAACAGCCAAAAAGGTATCAAAAGGTGCTGCAGGGTTTACCGGTTTACCAGAGAATGACGTCTAATGTGGTTATTTAAACTATGGTTATTTACCACTAATGGTTTACAACAGGTGAACATGCTTATCTAAACTATGGAATGGGGTAGCTTATGGACAAACTGAGAAACTGACAAACTCCTCTCCCGAGTTGATGGTTGTCGAACAAAGAAGGAGAGTGGGAGTGTGTGGAACCTACCTGGTAGACCCCAAAAGGACCATTTATTGTCTCTATAATATGTAGTATATTTGTTATTATATATATATATGTATATATATTTAGAAAATGTATATATATATTTATAATTATATATACACACTATATTATATACTATATATACTAGATTATATACTATATATATATACTATATTATATACTATATATTACTATATTATATACTATATTATATACGATATATTATACTATATATATTATATACTATATTATATAGCGTTTGTTGTGTTCTGCGAACGATGTGGTGTTGCCTTTGCAGGTGGCTCGAAGGAATTCACAACGTGTCTTCACTGCACATCCTGGTGTGATATAATCTTGCTAAGATCCACGGCTATGGGTTGGATTAACATTTATTGACCCGAGAATGGATGCTTTAAAGTCAAGATGACCAAGTCCAAGTTTGTCCATTCCGTTTCATCATCAACCCCGGCAAGCGATGCTTGATGACACGGACCCCATTTTTGATCCATAGCCACAATTCGCCCTGGGTAGTGAACTAGGCTGGTTTTTGTTGTGAGATGCTGGGAAAGTGGCCTGCCATTGCCCAAAGACAGCTAGACTTGAGAATCACCATGCTGAATATGACCAGCCGAAAATGGTATCACTATGACATTGGGTGAATCCCACATTGGGTTATCATGAGGCTCCACGGAGAAGAAAACAGTTTCAAAATAAAGATATCAGATATATCATATGAATCATATGATGTAATCGATTCATGGAGAAATCCAGACCAAGTGCATTGTTTTCAATCAATTTGATTGAGTCAATATGTAGTATCCAATCTTAAGTCCAGCATTTGAGCATCCAGATTGGATTTCAGCAGCATTTTGAGCATCCAGATGTCCAAGGTTCCATGTGCGTGTGTCTAAGAATCTGTTATATCTGTTACCCAACCTAAAATCCAATTATATCCGATGTCTTATCATCATGTTGGCCATGAAAATTGCTATGGTCCCAGGTTGTCTCACAGCAGGTGAAATTGTTGGATATGTTTGGTAAAGTCATCCGCAGCTCAACAAGGTGGTGCCCCCTCCCCAGTGATGTTTGTTGGTTTATAAACCATACTAAGTATAAATATATCTACCATACACCATAGTTATTGGAGTTATAAACCAACTTAGCTAACGAACTGGGGCACCACCTTGAAGGTATGTCGTTGATTATGAAGCCCTTGGACTTGGGGGATAAATTCTTGGCAGAGACAGTAGAGACAGAGACGAAGGAGTGGGTCGAAGGGGATGCTCCGCTGCAGCCAGAATGGCCCCTCTAGCACTTTCATTGTTTAAAAGATAAATCCGATAATCTGGATGTTACATTTAATCATATCGTATATAATATTAACTTAAATAAAAAATGATGCACGGTATCCAAGAGTGGACATGTGTTTGGAACTATAACATGGAAAAAACTAAACCCATGGGTTTTGGAAGGTGATGTTTTAGCATGGTTGGAGCTAACATGGAAAACCTAAACAAATTGTTTTGAAAGATGATTCTTCTATTGGAACTATTTGTTCAGGGCTTCCATGGTGAATAGTAGAAGTGTAGCTTCAAGACTGTGGATTCCTGATGCGTTCTTTTTTTTTGAAGTCTCCAGACAGTTCCAAACGCGACAAAGCAACGTTTGGTGGAATGTGACTCTCAAATCGACAATGGGAACTGGATGCTTCAGCTTCCTGTTTCACTAAAAAAGAGTGACCAAACTTGTCAAGTTTTCGGTCCTTGATTCTGGAACCAGATCCCATAGATGGGGATGTTTTCAGTTGGTGGTTTGGCACATCTATTACTCTCAACATGTTTCAGTGAATAGAAATGGGACGATGATTCCCACTGACTTTTGCACATTTTAGGATGGGTTGAAGCCACCAATCAGCTTTGTG
This sequence comes from Cladocopium goreaui, assembly GCA_947184155.2. Lineage (NCBI taxonomy): Eukaryota > Dinophyceae > Suessiales > Symbiodiniaceae > Cladocopium > Cladocopium goreaui. The sequence goes on from CAMXCT020002569.1 coordinate 61,762, forward strand.
ATTGATACTAGGTCAACTTTGCTATATATAACTACTACTATATATATAAGTATTACTATATATATAATATATATATAATATATATATAATTATATACATATATATATATATGTATGTGTATATATATATATATAAACTAGTACTATATGTATATAACTACTACTTTAATCTTTTGCTGGTAAAGTTACGGTCCAACGCCATCGTTTGCCCGGACCGGGAAGGATCATCATCGTTGTAATAATGATGAACAAGCAGGATGCCCCCCAACCCTGCAACCTAAAAGATAATAATACATGTGCATGTTGTGGCCTTTGATTTCTTGGGCAAACGATGGTGTCAGCGCGTAAAGTTAGTCCGAACCAGCTAAAATGATCTAAAATTGAGTTTTTGTTTTTTGGCAGGTATCCAAGATTCACCATGGATAAGATTGAGACCAACAAAGACCTGATACCGGTTCCCCCGGTTCCCCCTGGCTGCGGCCCACGGGCTGGCGCAGGACTCTCCCAAGGAGAGATCCCCAGTGCAACTGGCCAAAGCGCCGTCGCCAGAGCTAGGCGCACCGGCTGAGGGTTGGAAGTGTGCGTACGTTGAGCTATTTTTGGAAAAATATGATGATGATGATGATGATAATGATATATACAAATATATGTTTGTTTTGAAAACTATAATATATGTATGTAGTATTTATGATATAACATATATATATATAACATAATATATTTTAATATAATATCATATAATATAATATAATAATATAATATAATAATATATAATAATATAATATAATAGAATAATATAATATAATATAATTTAATATAATATGATTGGATGTAACAAAACATAACATAATATAATTTAATCTAATATGATATATTTTATATAATATATTTTTTATATTTAATATTTAATAATAGTACATCTATATTTACATATGTTAAATAAATAAAAAGATAAATAAATTATATATATATATGTATATATATATATATTATATATATATTATATATATATATATATTATATATTATATATATATGCACCCCAGGACAACAACATAGTTTTTTTGTTCGTTTTTTCCCCTTGTTGGTGCATATTACATATGATATTTTTTTTGGTGGTTATGTATAGAAACATGGATCGAGTTGCCATTGACAGATAAGGAGCTGGGCCAACGTAAACGTGAATCCATTTTGGCAATAGAATAAGGATGTTTGGTGGTTTCAAGTGTGTTTGATGTTCCATTCTACCTGGTATGATGACCTGATGACCATTGATGACCCCTCAGCAATGACCACTGTTTTTTGGAATGTTTGAACGCCAGTCAGATCCAGTGAGGTTTCTCTGTGGAAATTTCTCCAAAATCTCAGCAATGGCATTTTACACTTTCAAACATCGGATCAGTTGTTCCTGGATCAGGGGAGATTCGGTGCCAGGTCTTCATTTCCTATTGGTGCGTACAAGAAACCCATCCATTTGTTGAAAAAACATCGCAATAAACAACACAACTGTTGAAAAAAATAAGCCACAGATGATCTGTCAGTGGTCATATGTGGTCATCACACATGGTATGCTGGAAATTCCTGAAATTCCTCCGTTTTGTCCCATGAATTTCCCATTTAAATGGCCATGAAAATGGTGGATTTTCCAGCCATGTTTGATGACTCAGCACGATGCCTGGACTGGACTGGACTGTCGCTGAACTATCCCCACTGGTTGGTTCCTGAGTCATGGATAGTCATGGTACATATTGCTGTGTTTGTTTGTTTAAAAAATGCAGAATAATATGGTCAATACTGGTGATTAATGGTGATTGATAACTGGTTGGTGGTTTGGAACACTTGGATTATATTTCTATATATTGGGAATTTCATTATCCCGACTGACGAACATATTTTTCAGAGGGGTAGCTCAACCACCAACCAGTTATGCTGTGTTTGTTTGGTGATACAACAAGTGATTGAAATCATGATCTCGCCAATTGTGTTGCTTGACATGATGCAGCCATAATCGCTGTACATCATATCAGCTGACCCTATAGCCCTATACCATATTAAAGTTGCTATATACGTGTAAGAATGAGCCGTCTTTTGACTTTATAAATCCAATTGACTACAGCTATATAGCTCCCATCATATCCGTTTTCAAAATTTCATTTACGATATATTATATCCCACTCTTGATTCAAGATTGTCAGTTTCAATTGGTTCAAATCCTCAACCCACAAAAATGCGGGTGGTCAAATCCCAAATATATACATGTATATAATACATATGAAACATATACAGAATGTATATACTGGATCCACTGTATTGCTCACAGTATCTCACATATATATACATATAATAACATCCCCAAAGATAGAAACTTGCCAGTTTCCATCATTTTTCACTATAAAAGTGTGATTTCACGTTTTTCATGTTGTTTTTGCGGGGGTTGCTAGCTGCAGGAGAGGTGACCAAGACCACCATTGAAGGTGTCGTGTTGGATGCTCGAACGTCTGCATGGCCCGAAATACCAGTTATGAGAATCCCATGTATGGAATTTATAATCCCATAGAAATAACCACTAAGCACTTCCAATTGGTAAACGGCCATGACTTTTTTGGAAGGCGAGAACCTCCATTTCAGATGTTGATGTTGATAGTGGGTTGCTGGGAGGATATTGCTATGTGACATTGGATTCTCGAACCACACATTACCAAGAAATTAGATCAGATTAGCAGGTTTTGGAAGCTGCTGAGTTAAATTTGGGTGTAGTTCAGGATTGAACTGCCCATGATCAATGAATTACAAGGTGATGTCGCCGCTACGATAAGCTGGCCCCGAAGGTCAATAACTCCTCTCACTCAACAATGGATCAATCTTAATTAATTGAATTTCGATAAGGTTTGTCTAAACACATAGAGGAACCTTTTTTTTTAACTATCCGATATGTTTTTTTTTCCAAGAGTTGTCCTTTTAACCTCAATACCAGGACCTTCACAATTTCAGTTGACCAGAAGCGTTTGAAGGCTTCGGCGCCCAAAATGAATGAAGCCTTAGGCAACACTATAACACTATATACTAGGGGCTTCAATGATCTGTGGATGGGTTCAAGACCTATGATTTTGCAGTTGAGTCAGGCTGCTCTAAACGCATTATAGCTAAAGTTTCCAGGCAAAGTGTACCAACTTGTTGGGCCTTCCAATGCCAAGGAACGAGCTCTTGGTATCAAACCGGACAAGGCTGGCAATTTGAAGAAGGAAAGTTGATGATCAATCAGTGGAATCAAATGGAGGTACCCTATCTTTCAGGCAATCCGCCATATGTATATATATGTATATGAAACTCTATATGAATATGTATACATATCATACATACAAAAACACATACATACATGCATGCAGACATACATACATATCATACACATTCATACATCATGCATGCATACAGACAAACATACAGACATGTAGATCTGGCTGTAGATCATGGGTAGCCGAGGGCCGAATGGACCACTCAGTTTCTTAGTGTTGGAGTCGCCAATTTCAAACGTCAAACATATTGAGCCACACCTTGCCACGCGACTGCAACCCTCACCATTGCAATAAAAGGAGGGGCTACCACTTCCGTGGTTCATTGATCGCAACCGTGTTTTTTGATCGTGAAATCCATCATAACATATGTTCAATCCTACAATGTGAGGCCCCCGTTCGATAGCTAAGTTGGTGCACATAAGTCCAATTTCACTATGGTTTATGGTATTTATAACGAACTAGTTACTGGGGCGAATCTAAACCAACGTTCACGCAACTGGAGGGCCTCACATCAATCCTTGTGTTTTGCTGGCTGATCTCCATGTTGATATGATTGCTTTATATATTCACCACGACAGGCTTGGCCAATCACCCAATACTCACAGTTGTGGCCATGGCTACCAGTTATAAGTGGTTATTTCTATGGGATGAGAAACATTACAAATGGGGTGACTTGTTAGTACTTATAACTGATAAATGGCCATAACTGCACCAATCATCACCAACCACAATTGACCCACTATGGCAGTGAATCACCCATCAAATTTAAGATACACTGTTTGCCCTCCTGCAGACTAACATAGACGTGGAACACCCACCATAAAAGCAAATTTGTTTCCTTGGGAAACCATTTGTTTCACGTCTATGTTAGTCTACCCTAGTGTAAATGTCATTAAATCACCTCATTTCTTGCTTGAATTCCATGAAATCCCATGAACATTTGTTCAGATCTGTGTTAAATCCCATTGGATCCCTATAAATTACATTAAATCCCATAAACATCCCATATGTTCATCCCTGTGTTGATTTTCACTAAATGCTATGGCCTAGGTCCCGCAAATCCAACCAACAATTTACAGTGACATGTCAATTAAACATCACTAGACCCGTGACCACCATCTAGTAGAGAGGTAAAAACATGCTAAAAGTTATAATCATATCATGTCAAGTTGTATTTTTTCCTGAAACCATTTAGTAAAGATTTCAAAAAAATGCTAGAGACCAATTAGTAGAGGCGATTTTGGAGGTTGTAAAGTAGGGTTTATGAACCGGTCAAAATCAATGAGAAAAAGTGAAAAAACACATCTAGTAGAGATTCCATTCCGCTGCCCCCGATAGCCATTTGGCCAACCCATGTCCCGTCTGGGGCTACGGTATGGGGGTGTGATACTGTAAGAGTGGAAAAGACTGGATGAGACCCACCACTACTAATGGTTCTGCATAGCCTTTTGTGGAATCGACTGGTTAGCACCCAAGGAACCCATTATAAACCATGGTTGAAAAGTGTGATCCCATTTGGATTCATTTGGATCCATTTGGCTCCTGTAAGGGTTTTTTCCTAGTCTGGAGTCCTTTGGGCTGTGGCTGTCCATTTAGTAGAGGTAGGTTAGTTAGAAGGAAAAAGGATTGATTTGCATTATTTGTTCAGTTGCCTTTATGTGTGTTTCATGTTGTTTTTCTCTACTAAATGGACCCCGTGTATTTCTCTACTAAATGGCTTTGGGGATTTGGTCGAGTGATGTTGGTCCCGCAACTTGTGGTCAAACGAGTACCTCTACTAAATGGAACAGGGTGTTTGGTCGAGTCATGTTGGTCTCTTAGGACACTTCCAAAATCTTTCCAAATTTTGCACTTCAGCTGAACCAAGGGCCGCCATTTAGTAGTGAAATTCGACCATGCATGCACAACCATTTAGTAGAGCTTGAGACTATGCAAACCGTTTCTTCACTACTAAATGGTTACACAGCCCCATCCTGAAATTCACACAGGGATATACTTTCATATATCAAACTTTCAACGTTCCCCCGGGCTTTAGCTTTTCCAACCCCAGCGTTGCCGGGCTGTCCATGGCTGTCCCAGTCCAGTCAGCAGTGACCTGCAGGAGATCATTTCCAGCTCCCAGCTTCGCAGTCGCCGCAACCAACTGGCTCTGGAGGCGCTACGGAAGATCGAAGATTTACGGCAAAAATCATGGGAAAAATAATGGGATATATATATATATATATAGTTGGTTATAGAATGTTATAGATCTTAGATTTTGTCGATCTTTGTGATTAAAGATCGAAGACAATAAAAAAAACTTACTGTTGCTTAGTAGGGAATGGGGGAGGATTATTGTTCATAGATTCATAGTTATTATCATTCCCCCATTCCTACTAAGCACTAGTAAGAAAAGTGAGTTTCTAATGGATATATAGATGGTGAGAGAGAGAGGTTATATATATATACACGTAATATATATATATATATATATTACACATATATACATATATTGAAATGATATGGTATGGTGGAGTATGAATGGGTGTGTGGTAGAGTATATGGCAAACCAACAAAAATGCAACACAAATGGAATATCATTACCATACAAGCAACTTTACGGTATCATAACCGGATATAAGATGAATTGATGGGATACACACATATAATATTTATGTATAGAGAGAACCTATAACAACATCATCTGTGGCTTTATCTGAAAATGGGAATATCAGACATGCCAGTGTTCATGGGGAAAATACGATGATTATAACAATCACCCGCACGTCCCATTAGCTGGGGATTCTTACCATTTTTGTTCACTCTTACCCTCTGGTTATTTAACATAGCCATGGAAAATGGTTGATTTTCCCATTAAAACTTCCATTTAAAAGGGATTATCCATAGCTATGTTAAATAACCAGATGGTAAGGCATATGTTACACATGAAAAAATGGGATGCCAGGAAGTTCCTCAGGAAGTTCCTATGTGTAACATGTGTAACGGGATGGTAGCTGGACATTGGACTTACCCTTTGGCAAACTAACATAACTATGGAAAATCACCATTTTTAATGGGTAAATCCACTATAAATGGCCATTTTCAATAGCTGTGTTAGTTTACCAGAGGGTACGCGTGTTGTTTGTGACTTTCCCATGTCCAGTGTGCGTCATATCCGGCCAAGTCTCGGTCAGCATGGCTGAATATCTTTGAGATCCCTCACATGGATTGACTGGTCCTACATATCATGTGGTAAACCGGTAAACCCAATAAACCATCCCCAAGTCATCACCAGGTATAAACCATCCCCGATGGAAGGTTTGTGGCATTGGGTTGCCCACATATGCAGCAACTGAAACTCTATCGTCCTCGGTTTGCGAAGATCCAGATGAAGATCATTGCTGAATTCTGGACTGCAATCAGATCAGAGATCACAAGAGTGTTTCTGGCGACATTTTAGCGTTCTCAATTCCCATAAATCACCATTTTCTACCTATCCTTGGGGACACAGTTTACCGCACTGAAAACCAGAAAATGCCTCGCCTCTGCCAGGCCTCTGAAATCGCCAAGCGCTTGGCACAAAGAGAAAGTCGTGAGGCGCAAGTGGAGTGGATCTATGGGAATCTTAGGGAATCTTTCTGTGGGTAAATTAGATAAGTACTATTACCATCTAGAAATTATAAGTAATTACTGTCCATTCAGTTGGGAATAATAACCCCAACTGACGAACTCCATGATTTTTCAGAGGGGTAGGTATACCACCAACTAGATTATTCAGTTACTATTAATGTGGGTAAAACACTGTCATGTTTACCACCCATGACTGGGAATGGTTCATATACACCACCTATAAAAATGGGGATGACCGAGCGAGGGATGGTTTATGGCATTGTTTACCCACATTATGGGATATTATGGGAATCTTGCTGGATGTGTCTAAATTAGAACGACCTCACTGTTTCTGTCTCACTGGAGTGATGGGAATTGTATAAGGATTGTGAGGGTTATCTATCTCAAAGTAGCCTTAGGTCAGGTTAGTGAAATATTGCAACTTACCCGGTATGTAGACATTGGATTGATAATACATATAATACATATACATATTTATATATATATACCTGGAACCTGCAAACATACATCGCGCGTTTTCCCCAGTTCCAACCATTTGTTATGTGAGCCACGTTCTAAACCCTTGTGTTCATGTTAAGCAAGGGGCCCCTTGTAAGGATGTGGCGTAAGCAAAACTGTGGTGCGCGTAAGCCAGCGTAAGCTCCGCGTAAGAAAAGATATGCGCGTAAGCAACACCTGTGCGCGCGTAAGCAAAACGTAAGCAATGGCGTAAGCATTTCCATATTTGGTGCCAAGATGTAAGACATTTAGAACATGGCTCATGTGGGGATTCTTCACTACCTTAGCACTTCCACATATTTGGAACATACCCCATCATTGTTATTTTATACCCAGATATTGCGACGCAGCAATCTGTATTAAACATGGCAATGACTCACTGCGACTTGGCATCAATAATACGTTTTGGGCATTTTGGGGCCACACTTATGAAAGACCACACGTGTGTTGATGTATGTTTAGACACGAGCTCCAGTACCATCTTTTTGTGTGGGGGTTGTTTTAGGGTGCTACGAGCATGGGGTTCCTTCACGGGTGTCTTGACAGATAGGTACTCAGTGGGAGACCTCCTGCCGCTTTGCTTCAGTGGAACTTTTTCTTCCCGCTGTACCCATCTCTACGCAAAATCATCTGATCTCAGTCCCACTTCTTTAACCTAAGTTATTTATATAGATCTTTAACCTAAGTTTATTAGATCTTTAATCATCTTATCTTTTAACCATCTTATTTTACCCACCTCTGGCTTCTGGCCAAAACCGACCAAACAAATTGTGGTTCAACTGATTGGTGTTTTTTTCGCTGCATTCCATCTCTCACAGCCCATTTTACAACACTTAGCTCTCATAAATCAGCTACAGAAATCCCAGCAACTCCCAAATTTCAATAAATCCCATGAAATCCACCATTGTTTCGTGGTTAAATCATGCTACAGGATGAAGAAACCCCCAGTGATGTGCGTTGTTTTTTTTTTTCACCCCATGAAAACATTCCCATGGTTAAGCCATTTATAAGGCAACTGAACTCTAGCTATCTTGGGGGCCCCAAATATTGTAAATCTCCATTTGTTTGTGGGTTTTCATGGTTTTTGGCCCCCCTGGAAGCTCCACTTCATCGGCGCCATGTTGACCGCGCTGCCGTTGCTTCCGCTGTGGGATGTGGCCATGGCCGGCCACGGGCTGCGAAGTCTGCTGCCGCTGTGCCGGGAGGTCCGAGGGGAGCAGTTCTGCAGAGTTGATCCAAATTATAGATGGGTAGATCGAACATATAACTTAGATAGTTAGATTCCATAGTTAGACTCCATAGTTGATCCAATTTATCCGTATTACTGTTATGGCTCGAAATGCCAGTTATTATAAGTACTAACAAGTCACCCCATTTATAGAATGTTTCTCATCCCATAGAAAGAACCAGTTAGAACTAATAAATGGCCATAACATGCCATAACTGTATGGGTCGATGTAAGTTGATGTATCAATATTTTGGCTTGATTCACTTTAATATTGGATAAATCGCCCCATAATGTGGGGATATAAGTGGAATATGTCAACAACATGTTGATCAGCGTGATTTAAGCATATTTAACACACCATCTTCCTGTGGTCAAGTTACATCTCGCCATGTTCGGGATTGATATGACGATGTTTGGATTCGACCATGGCACATATTGGCTTGTCTGAACATGTTCCCCTAAATCTACTGGTTCATAAGTTGAATCATCATGTTTCCAAATAAATCGGCCATGCTGGGGCTGTATCTAATTTTCAGACATACCCGTACGGTAATCCCCAGATAGAATAGTTCAACATATGGAACAGATATACTTCCCCTTGACAGCCTGGACATTATGATGTTTTCATATAGCCGATTTTATTCCAACACGGGCTATTGGTTTCGTTTTTCTATGTTCAACAAACAAATGATCTCCAGTAACCTTTCGGACCTTAATACTACTAACCAGCACTGATTTAGTTCATACTCTGGCATTTCTTTGCAGCATTGATGGGTTCAGGAACCTTCCTATCATTGGGCGTACTCATCGGTCACAAGGGCATTGACTATTGTAGCCAGGCTAGGCAAGCAGGATATTGTATGTAACCTGTCTCTGAAAAATGCTTTTACATGTGTACAGAATGAGGCACTTTGAAAACAGCAGGATTTCAATCTTAGGCTGGTTTCCACATGGAAACAACATGAAACAACATTGCTCGGATTGCAGCAGTTCATTCCATTACGGAGTACTGAATTTCAATTTAGTTATCCCCAATCATAAACGGAGTCTTCAATTCACCACCAAAACTTTTGTCCAGGTACTATTCTAGTCCACCTTGTCTATCCTTTCCTACGGCAGATTTCTGAATCGTATTTTATTGGCTCAATTCCCTTCTGAAAATTTCATGTAGCTAGAATACATCATCATAAATTTTACCTATGAAAATTACCTAAAGATCATGTACCTTTTATCTATTCAACATTACCTTTAAAATCACCTTTTTTTTTCATAGGTTTTTATACGCAAAAAAAAACATGTTTTGTTCATATCGAACTCCATGGGCCACGCGGATTTTTTTTTTACAGCTATGTTTAAATAGCCAGAGGCTAAAATCCTCATTATTATTCCAATTAATATCCGGTTGGTTAACAATGAGGATTAGATGATAATAATCATAATAATACTGATATTAACTATAATCTATTCTTTAACAATGATCATTTTTTTATTGAAAAATTATCAATGATTCAATGATATCATTATTTAAAGATTATCAATGATATACGTTACATCATCAATATCCAGTTGGTTAACAATGAGGATTAATTGATAATGATAATTATAGTGGTATTAACTATAATAAATGATATTATAACTTGGAACAATAATAATGGTTAATAGCTAATTGTTGGTTATCATATCTCCATTATTATTCCAATATCCAGTTGGTTATCTAATAAATAAGGATCATAATGAACCAACAATAATTATTCATAATGAGGATAACTGGTAACTCCTCATATCTCCATGATTATTCCAATCTTGTATCAATGATAGATTCTGACAATTTTCGCATTATTTGCTAATTAGTTCCAATTTTGGACCGTTGGGTCCCAAGCCTATTCCTGGTCGACGAGGTTCACCGCTCCTTGCTACACTGCTTGGAGACACGTGAAGAGATGCAGCTAGAGGTGCGGCGCCGAACCATTGGATTGAACAACCCGAAAAAAAAAAGGTTTTGCTATGTTTAGCTATCAAACACAGGGGATTTGCCATGAAAAAACTTGGGGTAAAAATAGGTGGGTTTTGTTTAACCATGCAAAATAGGGGGTTAGCCTGTATTGCTTATAAGCACTAGCATGGTGCCAATAACATGAAGTATGACGAGGTTGCGTTCAATTTCAGACCCACTGTCGTTGACCGGACTAGACAGATGTATACAGTAGATATCAAAAAGCAGTGACTTGGGCATCCGGTTGCAATGCTTAGGCCAAAATTCCTGCAGAACGAAGTTAGGGTGAAATGTTGATGTTTATTTTTGTTCAATCGTTGCCAGGTTTATCCCGGTGAACATGCATGTTACTGCATGTTTCTGTAACTGCCCACACGGGCAAATTATTCTTTTGTCAGATGCAGATCGCTCGCGAATGAAAGCCCCAAGCCCAAAGAAATCCACCCCGCGAAATGTTCTCCACCAAATATCTTCATGAACAACAAACGCGACACAATTTGGGTTACAGTTATGGCCATGGCTACCAGTTATAACTGGTGATTTCTATGGGATGAGAAACATTCTAACTGATGGGGTGACTTTTGTTAGTACTTATAACTGATAAATGGCCATTTATCGTTTCCAATGTCACTTTGGTCAGTGTTTTGATGCAACGCAGCGCAGGACTTTCAATGTCACTTCGATTTTGCCGAAGTCTTGGCTTCCAAAGCTCTCAAATTGCGCAGGCCACGGGATTTCCTTGTCCGGGAATTGCCAGGGCCACGTTTCCACTAATAATTACTAATAGCAAGCCAAAAACACAATGGTAAAGTGGACATATCTCAGAATCAATGTTACTCTAAACCGATGATCAGCTGAATTTGTTTGTTAAACTTGGCATCCCAGAATTGCACCCGCACCCTTCCAACAACGCATCAATGGCCTTCTGCGGATAGTGCACTACCCAGCAATGACCATTATGAGTCATGAGGCTCACCAGCAACCACTTCTAGGTGACATATCACAACCGATTGTAATCACCATTGCTTAGGTATACGACTTGAAGTGTTTGGATCCATGGGGTCCTGGGTTTGTGTGAGAACATTGTTAGCTGGAAGAGTCACGGCTCGACGGTTCAAAAAAAACCCTTGCATATGATCAAAATGGGCATGCCCCAAAATCCCGAATTCATAGATTAGACGTTTCCAGCGAACTAAACGTCCATGTATATCCATTTTTTTGGGATTACCAGATTTCAATCCTAAAGTCTTTGGAATGAGACTCTCGGCCGCTGAGGCTCTTCATTGGACGCAAAGAATTCGACGCTTGGCGAAGAATTGGACGAATTCATTTGGCTGCATAACGTTCTCATTGCGACCCCCAGGGACATGATGGCTGATGGGGGAAAGTATCAAAAACAAGGTAATTGGGCTTGATATTAGTTCAATGGTTGTTTTTTTTCTGGAGGCCCCTACGGAAAACCAAGGTCTAATTTTGCTTGAAATGAATGAACAATTTAGCATAGCAAAAATGCTAGCAGTTACAAAGTAGATTTTCGGATCATTTCAACTAGCATAGATCAGTAGAGAGAAGTTGAATCTGCTGCTGAGTGATTCTGACGGCCATGATCACTGGCTGTGACCTTCATCCAAAACTGGATTTGGTCAAAAGCTATGGCGAAGAGGTGCAGCAACTTACTTTCTCCGAGTGGCCCCCCACCAACTGACATTCTGTCTTATTATATATATATATGCTTGTTGGTTTATACAATTATGTGCAAACTCTCTTCTATGATTAAATATATATATATTATTATATATTAGTATACTATTTGATTATACATACACTTACACCATAAACCAAAGCACAGCATAGCTATACGAGTTAAGTAAACCTGCTTGGCAAGGTATAAGGCACCACCTTGTAGTATGTAAGTCATGACCATTATATATAGCCGCAGTATCCACATGGGCACTGTGTACTGATTGCAGTAACCTCACTGGCTGACGTCACAGTAATGTATGGGATTGGGGAAATCATCGCAACATCACCAAGGATTTCAGCTCAGAAAAGAAGTGTTTCCCACAAACTGATATCCATTGAAATCCGTTAAAATCCATTATTATGCATATGCATCCATAGTTACCACTATTAACCATGATTAACGACTATTAACCATACTTTTCTTGGAAACATCCTCCCTGTCCTTTCTTCAAGGTCCCAAAATATGGCGAGTTCACATCTGACGCCCTTAGGACCTCGAAAGCTTGGTGGAAAGTGGCTTGGACGATGGTCACGTCCAAGCGGCTGGGGACATGTGTCACTCTTTCTGAAAACCATGGAAAAGCCCTACCAACCGGAAAACCATGGCTTTGTATATAACTGGTTGGTGGTTTGGAACATGTTTGATGACTTTCCATTCAGTTGGGAATAGTAAGCCCAGCTGACTTTCATATTTGACAGAGTTGTTGAAACCACCAACCAGATAATCATTGTCCATATTCAAAAAAAGTCAGTCTTGGGTCCCTTGGTGCTTCTACTTCCCATGTTGTTTGGGTTGTTCGGGTCTGACCTGAAACATAACATCACTAGGTGGCAGCTGCTGGTGGTTAGTTTACCATAGTTTACCACCAATGTTGGTGAGTTTTGTTTAGCCACGACTGGAAAGATGATGGCTAAATATGGTAACCATCATGACCGGGGACGTTTCAAAATGGGGTGCCTGTACAATTATTCTCATCCGAGTGGCTGGTGATTTCGGAGGAAACACATGATGGAAAACATTTTCCAATATGTTCATTTACAGTATTCAAATGTATATATCAAAATCTTGAGGAACAGCAACATGTTTAGTAAATTAATATTTAACTTAAAGAACACCAATATTGAAATGAATATATTGATATACGTTATCAAAAGTAGATTGCCCCTTTCCGACATTGGTTGGAGATGGTGCTCAGCATAACACCAATGTGGAAGGCCCATGAGATAACAATAAAAACACGAGAACCTCAGATACCGAGTTACCTGGGAGATGTTCACGGAAAAACATGGCTGAGCATGAGATATCATACCAAAGACGGGAGATGATGTATCTAGTTATGACAGATATGTCATGTTTGGCCAGGAATGGGCGTAAAATGGGTGGTATTCACCAGAATCATGTTCAGTTTATCCACTATTCGAAGGGTGCCCATTTTTTGGCAATATGTGGATGGCCCTTGAGATATCAGTTGTTTTGAGTCTCAGAAACATATGTTTTTTTCATGTTTTATCAACAGGAAACAATTCCCTGGATTCGGCCTATCTTATTTATGTATCTAATTTTGTTTCTGGTCTGGAAGAGAGGGACTTTTCAGAGATAGATCCAGAGGACACACACACACACATAATTTTCCCCATTGAAATGGAGTCTATCAGCCAGTACCGGACAAACGCATGTGACTTTTTTGAATGTGTATCCCTGCTACTCAGTGGGTAATAATCCTATCACCCACTTATAATATGGGCTATGATATATATATATATATACTTATACAGAATCATAATGAATGCACCCGGAAGTATCCACGATAAGTATTCCACGTTTCTTCTCGGTATCTCTTGCCACTTCTCCCTGCCTTCCCTACCATCACTCAGGTGTTTGCATTTGTTTACCTGACCTCACTGCAACTTGGCAGGTCGCAGCAGAGACACTTGAGTGGTGGCCGATGGACGTATAAACACAGGAAATGGGGGCATAAATGAACACAATGAAAGGCGTTTTTTCTAAGCTAGGTGTACGCCCAAGTCATCCAAAGTTAGATTCTTCTAGAATTAAGCCCATGTAGGGTACCCCGCACTTTGTGAAGAGTAATCTGCAAACTATGCCTTTTTTCCTTTATAGATCTCTATAGAAAGATGAAAAGCACGGTTGTTGATTGGGCTCAAATCTTCGTTTTTGCACTGAATGACAGCAGCCGATTCTCGGGCCGTGCCTTTTCAATATAGCAACACAATCGTGGCCAGACCATGATGCTGGGAGCATGAGTGCTGTTGAAACCAACACAAAACCAGCCAATCCGTCCCCAAGCTTTGGCGAGTGACAGTTTTGAAGTGTTTATCCCATTTGTTTTGGGGATGTTGACCCTAATTTGTACGTATGTTTAGATTTCTTGGGAAAAGTGAACAACATCACGTATCAGGCATCATCAGGATGCTGTCTTCATCTCGTAGGGGGCTCTAGTGCATGTTTGATGATCAATCATATCAAGAGATATCAAGAGATATCAAGTGCTTCTACAGCACCCACAACTGCTAGTTCATTCTACCCAACAAACAATGGTTGATTCCGAACCCCTTCGGCACTTGCATCTTTAAAGGATCGTTGACATATCACACAGCAGCATATCACCAGTGTCACGCAAGGGAAGCAAATAAGAAGGAATGCCCACAGCACCAAAAGGTTGCCCTATCTGCCCATCGCGCCATTTAGGGGTTTCCATAGTCATGGGGGTACCCCTTTCTCGCTGGATGGTTAATTTCATGGAAAATCCATCTATAAATGGATGGTGATCATAAAGTTGATAATTTATGGATGATTTACCATGGTTGATCTCATGGAGAATCCTATTAAATTTCATGGACAATCCGATGATTTAGGTGTTTTTTCCATTGGAAAGCAATCCTATGAATCAATGCCATGGACAATCCAATCGTCGGGCTTTCCCCATTGGAAAGCGACCCCATTTTGACTGGACCACTGGACCACTGGACCCCCGAGGCACCAGAAGCTCTGATGTTGGCACCACTCTTGAGGCCGGGCTGGACAGTGGCTGGAGTCCTGACAACAGATGGCCAGATGGCCAAGGAAAAGAGCATCTCCCAGCATGAACCACGCCAAAAAAACATGAACATGTATGAACATGATTGAACATGTATAATTGATTTGATTGACATGTAGTGAATTCAATTTCATGTAACCATTGTAACCCAAAATTCACTGTGAGAATTATCATTTCGCACTGTAATGTATTGAATTCTGTGGCAGGGTCAGCACTAAAATGTGAGTCACAGTCTCTTCAAATCATCGGCGCGCGCTGGAGAAGGGTTTCCATCCGCAGCATGTCTCGGGGTTTGAATCGGGTTTGAATCCAAACAAGGTGATGCCCCCCCCAGTTATGTTTGTTGGTTTTTAAACCATTGTAAGTATAGATATACCTACCATAAACCATAGTTATTTGAATTATGTGCACCAAGTTAGCTAACAAACTGGGGCACCACCTTGCAGGAATCTTTTCTGAGGAATCGTGAGGCAATATATGTCGACTGACGAAACGCAGCGATGGTTTTGTTTGGAGGTGAGATGCGTGCTGAAATGGAAGCATGGTCATGGCTTGCTAGCTGTTTGGAAATTGGGTGCAATCATAGCACTTTCTTTTTGAAAAAAATCAACTAAACCTCATAATACTGTTTCAGAGTAATACTAAACCTCATAGCACAGCCAAGTGTTTTATCAACTAGACCTCGTAATACTGCTTCAGGGTCATATGGGTGTCCAATACCAGAACACAGGGTCAATCCATTTGCCCCAGGTATCGGAGTGAGAAAATTGAACGCATCAACTTTGGAAGAGGAGTGCATTTGGAGTATCTCGGTGACACAACATCGAAGATGCTCCATCTATGGAATATGTACCTACATTTTCCCCATTTTGATCACAGAAATGTAGGTAGATATTCCTTACATGGAGCATCTGGGCATGAGACAACATGATTGTAACCCCATTGGGGTACATTCGCCGCTAGAATCTAAGAGGTAACGGATCAAGATATGTTTAACCTGGCAGCTGGCCCCAGAGTTCTCACTAACCAAACACCATTTTGAAGAATGTTTATAGTATATAGTGGGGAAAGGAATTTTATATAGTAATATATATATAGTATATATATATATGTTTATATTATATAGTATATTTTGATATTATGAAAGTGTTTTTTCATGTACTTTCAAACACTTTGTTCATCGGTTGCTACGGATCACTTGTTTGCTGGTTAGATCCCCATGTTTGGTGCAAGTCGGCCAGTTTCGATTTTGAAGCAGAAGAAGTGTTGGATTTACGGTAAGTGTCAGTTTTGTTACCCTCTGGTAGACGTTTACATAGCGAACTGGAAAGATCCACCCATTTTTACTAGGTAAATAAACTATAAATGGGCCATTTTCCATAGCTATGTTAAATTACCAGAGGGTAACTGTCAGTTTTGTTACTGTTACGTTGTATGAAACTAAACCAAGATCCATAAATCAAGGCCCACTAAAACTGAGTGTTTTTTTCACGATGAGCATGATTTTGTGTCATCATGCGAACAGGTTGAAGTCCTTGAAGTCGTTGAAGTCGCTCCCGGCGGTCGGGAGCAGAGTCTTCTGCAGTGATGACGTGGATCTGCTGTTTCTGGCAGGGTGACCCCATCCGGCCGGAGGGCAATCTCTGTGGTTAAACATTGCTTCGCAAAAGACCCAAATGAGATCAAAGGGCTTAATATTCAAAGTTTGTAGCAACAATTGATTTTGCCAAAAGTTCAGTGGAAAATGTGGATATCCTCCGAGCCATAGTGTGGATGAAAGCTACTTGGATTGTAGATAAACGATAAGCATTATTTGATAAATCCCCGGTTTAAATATGGGTTGGTCTGAACATTCTAGGAAAGCCACAAAATCCAGTGCCATAATTTTCGTTCACTCATTGGGTCCATCCCAGTTTAAGACACCCGGATGACTAGGTGCCACCCCATGGGTGAAAGAGCGTGTTATCACTATCATGCATCGTCGCATACACAGAGTACCATTGTTGTCCTAGATTTGGTTGAAGGAACATGTGACAAAGAACACCTTTTAAGGGAATTAAAATGCAATATATATATATATATATGTATGTATACATAATTTTATATAATTATATAAAATTGTGCATATAATTATATTATATATATACAGAGTTTCTGAGACATGGTCTCCAGACCAATCCACTGAGGGTAACAACCAAAAATTGTCTTGTTGATGATTTGACGCATTTTATGTGTATGTATATATGTATGATGTGTATTATGTGTTTTTAATATACATGTATTTGTTTAACATGTATAGTTAATAGTTATTTTTATTCACATCAAAAGATACATCAGAAGATATAAATATGTATGTATATATATATATGATATTATATATATATATGATATTCTATATAATGTAATATACATATATATATAGACATTGTAATACTATTCCGAGGTACCTGCCGACTCGTCCGAGCGTTCCCTCCGCGTCCTTCCTCAGTCGCCTCCTGGGCCCGTGGCGTGGTCCGCGGGTCGTCGCGTCCGAAGCGACCTTGGAGGCGGCGACCGACGTCGTCCGGGGGCGCGTTGTTTTTTAACGATCGGAGAGGTACTGGTTGGTGGTTTGGAACATTTGTTTTTTTCCATTTCATATATGGGATAATCCTTCCCATTGACTTTCATATTTTTCAGAGGGGTAGGTCAACCACCAACCAGGGTAAGATGGTGCAAATCACTAGGCTAATGAATGTCAACTGAGATTTTAAGGACGATGTATCTAGAGTATTCTACAAGATGGTGCCCCCCCAGTTATGTTTGTTGGTTTATAAACCGTTGTAAGTATAGATATACCTACCATAAACCATAGTTATTGGAATTATAAACCAA
Organism: Cladocopium goreaui; assembly: GCA_947184155.2. Lineage (NCBI taxonomy): Eukaryota > Dinophyceae > Suessiales > Symbiodiniaceae > Cladocopium > Cladocopium goreaui. Next base: position 80,057 of record CAMXCT020002569.1, read on the forward strand.
CTTAGCTAACTATGGGGCAGCACCTTGTAGGAGGATAGAAACATCAAACATTGGCCTTTCACCATCAAATCGCCACGAAACAATGGGGATGTGGGGATATACGACTCTGGTTGTATGTTACAATAGAACTTTACCCTACTTTATTTGGCATTCATTTGGTATTTAACAGGGTATACGTATATTGATCAACAATATGTTTTAGTGGGATGCAATGGGGATGCCCAACAAACAGAAACGAAATCTCAACCACATGGAGTATATAACTTTGTATAAACAACAATCATCAGGATATACTATTTCATTGTTATGGAGATACATAGAATAAATACATACAATAGCGTCAATAGCGTCAATAGCGGAGATAGAAAACCGACAACATGATAGTTGATTGTGTGTGTGTCTGCAAATGGGTAAATAACTTCCAATGTAAGGCCATTTGTTCTTGTGAATTTGATAAAACTTATGACTATACAACCCATTATCAACCCATTATGCAATGTTATTTCAACAGATATTCATATTAGTTCATATCATATATATATACACGTAGATATTCTATACATATACTGGTTGGTGGTTTGGAACTGTTTTTACTTTCCATTTCATACATGGGATAATCCTTCCCATTGACGAACTCATATTTTTCAGAGGGGTAGGTCAACCACCAACCAGTATACAGTTATGGCCATTTACCAGTTATAAGTGGTTATAAGTTATAAATGGGATTATACATTCTATAAATGGGGTTATAAGTACTTATAGCTGATAAATGGCCACAACTGTATATGTATATACATAATTATACATACAGCCCATCTATGCCATATACTCCAACCATGTTCTTATGCCGCGAGAAGCCCATCGTTGAGGTGGCCATTCCCCGCTACCAAAACCTGGAGACCGTGCCTCGCGTTGCAAAAGCAATCAACGTGGCGCGACGCAGGTGCCGTGGAAAGGGGGGTGGTGGGGCGTTTCCAAAACGATTCCCCTGGGGTGAAGAACCGGAAAAATTATCTGGAAATGGTGGGTTTTCCACATTTATGTCAGTTTATAGGAAAATAACTGTTGGGTTGATGGCAGTTATAACGACTATAGGTAATTGAGGTTATATGGTGGTTATTAATCAACTTATGAGCGGAGATACCCTCTGCTAATCAAACGTGGCTAGCTGGAAAAATAGATTTAAAGTTGGCTTACAACTAGATCAACTATGGTTAATGGTAATTATAACTATAGTTCGTTGGGATTATGTATCAACTTATAACTGGGTGATCCCACCTTTGTGTGGTTTGTAAACCGCATTTACTATAACTATAGCTATATGTATATATATATCCCCGTTCACCCTACTTAACCAAATCATTTGCACCAACTTACCTATCCTTTGGAAGGACCCGCCTTGTACCAAAAAAATGTTTGATATTGTTTGTTGTTTGTTCGGCAAAGTGTAGCCATAGTTTCTGGCCGTTCATGGCCATGCCAATAGTGGAAAATCGAATGTGTAACTCATATACTACCTGTTCATGGAATTTGAAGTGACCCATGAATTGGGACACCTATTATATCAGCCAGGTATTTGATAGTGTATTATATAAACATATTCAAATTAGTGTTGCCCATCATATGAGCCTGCTGAGGAAATATGCATTAAACCTTAGAAGAGATAGAAGAGAACTGGTGAAGGTAAGAAGAGGTAAACCGCAGGTTTACAAGTCTGAATAGAAACTATAAACACTGGCAGAGATCATGTTCAACATGTTTTTTTTTGTGAAAAACTGAGAGTTTCTGTGCTGCATATGGATTTCCATGAAGTTGGCCGATTTTTTCAGTGGTTCATAGCGCCAGTGTACTATTGATTTGATGTCTTGCCTTTGAACAACCATTTCGCAGATATCCACTGGAGATCCACTGATCAAGCTCCTGGATCGTTCGATGAGGATTTCTATAGTCATGGAGGTAGCCCTTTATCGCTGGATGGTACATTTCCATGGGAAAATCCCATCCTATAAATGGATGATGGACACAAGGTGGGGCCCCCCCAGTTATGTGAACGTTGGTTTATAAACCATAGGAATAGTATAGATATACCTACCATAAACCATAGTGAAATTGGAATTATGTGCACCAACTTAGCGATGAATCGCTCACTGGGGCACCACCTTGCAGGGGTACCCCCATGACTTAGGAAACCCCGTCGGCGATTCGACCAAGCCTTCCTGAAGCGGTGAACCCGTGAACCCCCAATCCATGACCAAATCACTGAAGATCCAGCCGTTAAAACACAGGGTGTTGATGGTTATTCGCCCAATAAAAACACTCACATAAGCTGGCAAGTGGGGTTCTTAGATGTTCAAGAAGCCCATTTTCTTCCGTTATTTGTTATGATGGTTTTAAAAAGATCACAACCCATGTTTATCCCTTCCCACTAATATTAAACACCCCCGAAACGAAACCATGGTGGATGTAGGGAAATTCCACATACTTGGGACCATGTTTTTTTTGGGGTGTTTAATATGAACGGGTGATGGGACAATATTCTTTGTTTACACAACCATATTTGTTTGCAGTATTATTCTGAACAACAGAACCCATATCTGGTTGGTGGTTTGGAACATTTTTTATTTTTCCATATATTGGGAAAAATGTTCCCAACTGACTTTCATATTTTTCAGATGGGTAGGTCAACCACCAACCAGATATTATCTGTTGATTTTGTCCCGTCATTCGGGTCGTTGCTGTGTTAAGTCACCATGCTCGGCTTGGAGGTCAGGTGTGCGGCTTCAACTCTGTGACCCCTGGCAGGAGAGCGATTTTTTGCGGAAATCTCGGGGGAAAACCTTGGAATAGACATACAAAACCAATAGAACACTTTACCCTCTGGTTATGTCAACAGTTAGCTATTGAAAATGGCCCATTTAGTTCGTTGATTTACCTATTAAAGCGGTGATTTTCCATAGCTATGTTAGTCTACCAGAGGGTAATATGAGTACAGATAAAACACATAGCTCAAATTAGTACAAACTAGTACAATAAACCGTTTGGACATGTTGGTAATTAATCAACAAAAATGATGATAGTGTTTTCATACTTGGAATCCATCGAACTCCTATCTTTGGAGCTTTTGATAGCGGATGAACCATTCACTATGGGGCCATTATGGGGTCCTTTGGGTTGGAGACGTTATTGCTTGTTTATCCCCATGTCGTGGCGCTCGATTTGAGCCAATGATAACTTGTTGGAAAACCTGCGTTCAATTGCGAAATCACATTCTGGAGTTGATTTTCCACCAATCTCAATCTCAGCGCTGTTCCTATCGGACTATTACCTGTGACCTGTTGCTTTGGGTGGGATCTTTGGTGGTTTGCTCGAAGATTTAGGTTAGGCACCACACAAAGATATGCGTTTAGAAGTGTCTGAAAATGCGGTATAGCCCGAAATAACCATGTTTTTATATATATATATATATGTGATTAAAATGATGACATTTTAATAGGTAAACTGATGATTAATTGATGAACCTTTGGATTGTGCATTGCCATAGTTTGCAACAAACCCGTGTTGAAACAGACTGATCTGACGATCCTTGTCATTCATTGAGCTGTAGCAAGTCGTCATTCAAATGTTGCAAGTGTTCAGAGAAACCTAAGCAATGTTCAAAACCCGTTATGTCCCATTCGATGCAATATATGTCCCCATATTTCCCCATACTATGGAAGAAATCCTGCACCAGTTGATAGATCGTTTATCCTAGGGTTTCAACCATCAAGGTGTTGCAGGATTTCTTCCATCCACAATATGTACCATTGAGCTGTTAGCACCTTTTTGTTTGCCATGCCGAATTGGGGAGACACGAAAATCTCCAGCGCCAGGACAAGGCCTGCGAGCGGCCACTCGGCGAAAAACGCTTCAATGATACAGGAAGGGACCACATAGTTGAAAAGTTGGTGCAAAACAAATTCATGTCATATCATATATATATATATATTAATGTAATTTAATTTACATATATTAACATATATATATATATATACGTAGTAATATATATATATATATACATATGTGTAGTAATAAATATATATATATATATTGTTAAAATATGTATATTAATATATATATATATATATTATACCCATAGATATAACTTATAACTAGTTTTTCTCCATGGATACAGTCTATACAGTATTTTTTTAATTATAGCTATAGATGGGTCTACCAACTGACAGCTTTTCTGCGTTGCGTTGTTCCTGTTGAGGCACGAGCTTCTTCGATCGGCCTTTTGTGTCTTCCTGGTGGTTTTCATGATTTTCGCCATGCTGTTGCTGCGTATTTGTGAGGAGCCCTGGGATGTCGGGACATGGTTTGGTCAGAAACATCTGTCCAGTATGTGCAAGTTAAGGGGAAAATGAGCATTCGACTCCACCGGGTGTCGATTTTTTTTTGAACCCCATCCATGTCCAAAACGAATCAAACAGATATGATTAATGATTATAGACTGGAATCATTATAACGATATCAGTTGTATATGTTTAAATATCATAATCATATCATATCATATCATATCATATCATAATCATAATCATTGTAATCATATCAGTGATGAGAAAGTCGGCAGATTTTTCGACCAAGTTTTCCGGGTACCGGGTACCGCAGCCTGGCAGGATGCGTTTGCCAAATCGCAGGGATATCCAGGTGCATTGATGGCCACGCATCCATTGAAGGCGGGGAAAAACCTGGATGACGTCAGGCGACCAAAAAAAGGTCATCTTCACTGGGGTTTAAAAACGAACATCCACAGGAAACATCAGGAAACCATGTTTTTGTCCCAATAAAAAGCGGGTGTCCTGTAAATTGTTTCTCCTTTAAACTAATCCATATCTAGTTTGTTTCTACATGAACATCAATAACATCATGAACCAATGCTATAGTAGCATCTATGTCTTCATGTAAAAAAGGTGGTTTTTCAGCTTGGACAACGGGCGTCACATCTTGGGTTCTGTGGGTTCCGTATACTGATGGGGGCCCTTTTTCGCCCCGAATCCAAGGGTTTGTATCCTCCATTTTCCACCCAAAGCCATTCAAGAGAAACCACTTACAGTTATGGCCATTTACCAGTTATAAGTGGTTATTTCTATGGGATTATACATTCTATAAATGGGGTTTTGTTAGTACTTATAACTGATAAATGGCCATAACTGTAGAGACTTGGCTTGTATAACATTGTATAACATTAAGTATAACTTAAGTATCAATTTTTGGTCAAGTCTTTTTCCAGTTAGAATTCTCTGGCCTTGGACCTGACCACAGTGCGTAGAGATGGCGGCGAAGAGTTGTGTGTTTTCCAAGTCGTCACGGAGCCTGTTGAGGCGAGAGGATGTTGGGATGGCCTAAAGGGCCACATGGTTTAATATGGTTTAATATGGTTTAGTATGGTTTGATATGGTTTAATATCGATGATCATGGGATATTAATGGAAATACCCTCTGGTTATGTCAACAGTTTGCGAACTGGAACATGGCCCAGTCGAAATAGTGGATGACTACCCATTAAAAAATGGTGGATCTTTCCATAGTTTTTTGCATGTTTACCAGAGGGTATAGCCAATTTGAGCATGAATCTTCTCTTTCAATCTTCTGGAGTCTGTGAAGGTACAGCCTGTTGGTTTCATCTATGTTCAACCCTGTTACTGGCATGGTGATCCCCAACTTGCACATCGGCCCAGATTCCATGTTGGGTTTGGGGGGATGTAGCTGATTGTGGCTCTCCATTGTGATTGGGTCTGCCATGGCAGACCCAATCAAAAACCCACCAGGAAGAATCAGTTGTGATTTCCCGTGTTAGGCCTCTGCTCCCCGGAGGCCTTAAGCTTCAGAGAACGCATCACCGCCTTGCAGTTGGAATGAAGTGCTGAAGCTGCTGAAGCTGCTGAAGCTGCTGAAGCTGCTGAAGCTGAGCGCAGTGTCGTTACGATGGGTCTAAATTCGTTACGGAAGAGCCACAGAAAGAACGGTCCATCCTACATCAGTAGTCTGGCAAACCTAATGCCATAAATCCATAAACAGTAAACCCACAAGGTGGTGCCCCCCAGTTATAAGTTGGTTTATAAACCATGGTAAGTATAGATATACCTACCATAAACCATAGTTATTGGAGTTATAAACCAACTTAGCTAGCTATGGGGCACCACCTTGTACCAACTGTTTACGGACATTTACGGTAGTATTGTGGATGGTTTATTGGTGAAAGTTTACCACATGATTTGTGATGTATTATATGTATTGGTTTATAACTAGGCTAGATAGGAATCATTGGAGATACATCTAGCCATAGATGGATTGGCTAACTTTAGTATTCAACCATCAACGTATGTTAAACATGTCCGCATTTTTATTGGGAACCAATCCACCAGATGGATTGGGAATATAATGGAATATATATATATGTATATATATATATATATATTTGATTGGTAAACCTACCCGTGTCTAAAGTTACCCAGATTTGGGTCTAAAAATGTTTTCAAGCTTGTGCTGAAGCAACCTTTTGCGAGGATATTTGGACCTATGCCCGCATTGTCCAAGATGAAAGTCACAGGGGCTGTGTGCTCCATTGAAGGTGGGATGAATATTTGCCACCGACGACGTTGACGATTCTTGACGATGGTTTATGATTGTGCACCGCAAACTCCAACCTTGATTTCCTGAGAATGTCTTGAACATTTCTGAACCCCAAATCAAAGCACGTGATATCATATCTAACCAGGGTACTCGGATTCAATGGATTGGTTTTGTTGGGAAAATTTTCACCGGAAACCATGTGTTTTTTTTTTGCCATCAAATTGATCGGGGTTTCCTGTTCGCTGTAAAGCAGATGTTCCCATTGTCCAATTTCAGTGATTCCACATCACTCAGACATTTTCAGAGATGTTCGCCACCACGGGAGTCACCATTTGCTGTTCGGAAAAGGAGGGATGCCGGGCTGCCGGTGGGTTGATTGTAGGAAATATCATTTACAAAGTGTAGCGTTTTTCAGGGTTATCCTCTGGTAAACTAGCATGCTTGCTATTGAAAATTGCCATTTATAGTTGATTTACCCATTAAAAATAGTGATTTTCCATAGTTATGTTAGTTTACCAGAGTTATCGCATTTCGTATGATTGTCGCAGTCTTGCTTAAAAATCGATTGAATCTTGGGTCGATATTATGAGAGAAACAAATCGCAATGTTCGGAACAACTGAAGCAAAACTGAAAAGGGCTGTACCCTCTGGTAGACTAACATGTTGCTATGGAAAATCTCCATTTTTACTGGCTAGTCATCAACTCTTTCTATCGCCATGATCCAGTTCGCTATTTCGATATTTCATTAACCAGAGGGAATCTCCAAGCCGGCAGTTTTTTTGTTCGCCTGCCAGGCCTGCCACCACTTCCGTTCCAAGTCAATGAAAAAACATGGGGCTTACGGCTTACCCGAGTCTCGTATGGTTATTTTAGTGAACATTAGGCTCAATGTCCAAGTTTGGGTTCTCTATTTTCAGGCCTAATCAACCAACATGTTTCCAGTCTTCCAGTACACTGCTTGTTGAATTGTTGATGGATTTATGTTTTTTTAGGTTAGCGGAAGCATTCAAAACCTGTTTTGGCCTTATTTTTACTTTTGAACCATCAGTCAGTTGACTCTCTATATCTATATTTATTTATATATATATATATTTATTTACACTATATGATGATAATCCGCAGTTGTCTCCCACGACATTGGGGCCTTTTCGTGGTTCAAAGATCCAGGCTCCCAGTGTTTTTTCCCGCTACAGTAGGCGGAGAGCTGCCAGAGTTTGTGCCCGAGTTGCGAGTGGCTTGGATGTGTGAAGGGGTCAACAATTTTCCATGTTATTGATGTATATATATATATATGTACTATATATACATATATATATACACATGTGCGTGTGTGTTCTATATATGTTATCTGTATATACTATATTATATATATATATTTTGCATTATAGAGTATTATATATATGCTGTATATGGAGTAATATATGTATCAAATATATTGTGATACTTATTATATACATATATAATATATATTATATATATATACTAATATTATTTCATATTATATGTTACATGCACTATTATATACATAACCACCATTGTAACAAGGAGTTAAGTTGTACTCCAGATTATGCAGCTGAACTCACCACTGTTTATACCCAAGTTGTTTTTTTCACCCCGTCGATCTTTTTCCTCTCAATGGGGTACAGGATTGGGGTTTCCCAACCGCACTTCATGGATATCTCAAAGATCACCATAGACGGCATAGGCAGACGCGTGATAGTTCGTAGATGAAACGCAAGAAACAGGTAGAATACATACTGAGTTATCTGTTTACTTATTTTAATGATGCATGACTCGTCCATGTCAGTGATTGAATGAGATTTATCATTAACGAATATAATCAGTATTTGTGATCTTCAGGTAACTATTGTTGTCGTTTTGTGTTCTCAATACTAAGCCTTGATGTGTTCATTCTGTACATGCTATCTGTTCATTTTTTTATACCAGTGTTTAATGATCTTAGTACATCCAGCTTTCCTTTAGGAATAATGCCAGCCCCATTTGTTTCTTGACCTCTAGCCTGTTGATCATTGGAAGCAGATGAAATCACTATTTTCGGGGGGGGGGTATACCCCTTAAAAACCTGGTTTTGCTGAGATGGTGCTTCGTTTATTTCCCCAAAGAACAATCCAACAGAAACGGGGAAGCTATGGGAAGATTCTGTTTTGTGTGGGGTTAGATGAGTTTAACGGACCAGTTTCAGGAACCCCCAACTACTTTAGTGGTAAGCACCATGGTTTCCGGTTGAGATTTTCTCAGAGTGACCAATCCATTGAGGGTTTGTATAGCCCGCACAGTGAGGCTGAGACCCAATTCCAGCAGTGCCACCCAACAACGTGTGACCTGGTGGTAACGGTGGCACCAAGGGACTTTTTTTTTGTGTTGAGAAATGAGAGGCATATTCAGTTGACAAAATGATTGAAGACTTCATGTGACTTAGCCAAAACTTCTCACGGTTTATTGATATTCTTTGGGAAGTTAAGGTAATTGACTTGTGACATATGATACATTAGTATAAAATGTAAATTATGATATGAGAATTACTTGTTTGAGGGCTTAGCCAACAAAAACATGCATTTGCTGCCTTATCGGAGGAAAACGGATTTGCTGTAACCCCAAAACATGAATCAAGGCACGGTGCCAAGTATAATATATACCCTCCACTAGTATCCACTAGTCCTATCTCACCTCAGCATTTCGCAGATTATAGGTATACACAAATAATCCACAAAAAGGTCATGTTCTGTTCCATGTTCGACCATAGAAATGGAATAATAACACCGAAAAAAAAAACATGTGCCACCCAGGCTCGAAACACCAAAGAGGTCAGGGGATAAAAAAGTGTGGCTGATGCAGCTTATACCCTGGAGGCATTAAACGCATTAAACATAGTAGTCATCAAGAGGTACGAGGATTCTAAGCTACCTTAGAAGGTTGAAAGGATGGGTGCTCTGTATACGAATCTGACACCTGGTAATGTTGGAAAGGCATCAAAGCCAAGTTCGCCAAGCCCATACGGGTGTTAACGGATCTTACCCCCAGTTAATACAATTTCCCTAATCTCAGACACCCTCTAAATGGATTTACGAATGGTCTGAAATAAGTGTAAATCTTCCAGTATTCTGCCAGTAAACCATGGTTTCAAGGGGATGAAACTCAAGGGATTACGGATGCTGGTGAATTTTCAGCTATTCAACTGTTGAGACATCCAACCATAGAGTTTGGTTCTTGTAGTGATGTTTATCAAGAGAATTCGGTCTCAGGGCCACATTATATGTGCCCTGGTCAAAGGCTTCTGTGCCCCAGGTGTTCGCCGTAAGGATGGTGCTTTGGTGGCATGGCCTCACAAAAAGCAGCGAACTTGGCCAAGATTGCCCCCGATAAACGTGAGCAGCTGCTGGTCATTGCAACAAAGAGGTCTGATGTAGTGCTGGTCCAAGCCCAGGGAATCGACTCGTGCCAAACGCACCAAGCTTGACGTGACTAGGTGGCGACTCGCACAGAGAGGACCAGATGTCATGCGTCATGGCTAAGCGGCTAACCAATGGTGAGGGGCACAGACTTCCTCCATGAAGCAGGTGGCCATGGCTCTTTGGCCTTGCCGACTTGTCCCAGATTTGCATCGACCTTTGAAATCTTGCTGGTGCAGCTTCCAGGATTCCAATGGCTCCCCAAAAGTCGAAAATCTACGCGGTGTCCATTGATAAGGATTTATCATTGCGAAAGGAAGTATGTCCAATATATATATATATAATGATATAATGTGGTAAAGCCAATAGTCAATCATCCCCACTTCACCCGATGGGTGGTACAATCCCTCCAAAATTCGGGATCTATGATATCTATGGTCTTAGGTGAATCCAACATTAATAATATCAATATACATGGATCATCCCATCAATCAAAGAAACTTGATCTGGTTGGTGGTTTGGAACATTTGAATTATGTTTTCCATATATTAGTAATGTCATCATCCCAACTGACTGTCATATATTTTTCAGAGGGGTAGGTCAACCACCAACCAGTGATGAATCCCAAAATCCCAAGTAACTTGACCACCGTGAACGCTGTGAACATCCGTCCCGGAACTTGGCCCGAGAACTCAGGTGGAACGAGCCACCTTGGTGGCATGGAAGGACCTCTGAAAAATGATGCCGATGAAACATGAAGGGATTGGCCAACAAACATCTCAGATCCAACCAACCAATGGCTGTTGTTGTTTTTTTCTGTGAAAATGCTGATAACTTGAGGTTTCGCCAGATGCAGATAAACCCATTTTTTTTGATCGAACTGGACTCCTGGATCCTCAAATTACCAATGTTTTGATGGCTAAGAGTAGCAAGATATGCCATCCTGGTTTTGATGGCTAAGTTATGTTGGTGGCTTGGAACATAATATAAGTCATCCTTCCCATTGGTTTTCATATTTTTCAAGATGGTTATTGCACCACCAACCAGTATGGTTAAAGTGCAGTACTGCATCAAGTCTTGTAATCAAAACGCATGAATTCTGCAGGACCGAGTATGGAAAACTTTGTGCACTGTCAATATATAAAGACAGTTAACATGTATTTGAATACCGAGTATAATGATACCTAATAGGGATATTATAGGCTGTCAAATGTTGTGCAAACCACCAACGTTTATATTGGTTGCAAACACTGTCCAAGAACCAGGGTTTGAGAGTTGGACTGCCCTCACTAGGATGATCATGTTTGATCATGCTGGAAGCCTATCCACATCGCAGGTTTCTGCTTTCTATGAAAACATGCAGGGAAGATCCATCTTTTGAGAGTAACATCCATGGTGGTGAAGATGTTCTGGTAAATCAATCCATCGAATATCACATATATATACATATAGTATGTATATATATATATATATATGATCCACCTATACATATCATAATTGGTTGTAAGTTATATACAAGTCCATATATACATATCAATCCATGGTCCATCTATACATATCATAATTGGTTATAGGTATTATAAGTACATATAAGTATATAATATAAGTTATATCCTCAATTTCGATGGTTCAATCAGGTTTAATCCCTTGAAATGTGTTGCTCAAAAAAAAACACAAAAACCAGGAGCGGGTCGATGCCGCGGAGGGTTCACCGCATCCAGGCGGTTGGATAGCAGTCCAATTTCACTCTGGTTTATGGTAGATATGGAGGTTTCCTAAGTCATAGGGGTACCCCCGTTCATCATCCATTTTAGAGATGGATTTTCGAAATCAACCATCCAGCGATAAAGGGGTACCCCCATGACTATGGAAACCTCCATATATCGAACTACAATGGTTTATAAACCAACGTTCACATAACTGGGCACCACCTTGTGGAGATGGATGTTGGGATGGATCAAAAACCAATGGAAATTATATATATGAAATTACCATATGTCAGACATAGCATATTACTGTAGGCTATGACTTATGGTACCTGACCCATAGCCATGTCCCAGAATGGTCATTTCAGTGATTTTAGATGATTTAGTGAGCAGATGATGATGAAATGATGAAACATCAAAATTGATTTGATGTGCGCTTACCCCCAAAATGATCGTGAACAAGTAGAGAGGGAGGTGTGATGATCAGCCATGAAATTTGAGGGAATTTGTGGGGTAGCCTATCTTTAGACCCATGTGAACACCGAATCTGTAGTCAAAAGCCAGAGTATATGACCTGAAGAAAGGGTAGTAGACTAGTAGTAGATGAAGTTTCCTCCGCGGTGCACTTTTCCTTGGTGGATGTTCACCCTGGCAGGGCTTTGACCCACTTGCACGTAAGACATCAGAAAATGATTCGTTTGGGGGACCCTTGAACGGAACTTTAGAGAACCCGCTTGTGAAATTGGGATCATACTGTTTAATAGGTCTTGTTAACAAACCCATTTATAATTTGAATACCCATCCGCCAACCATTACAAAAGGATGGGATAGGGGTCGTTTTTCATGCTTCATTTTGTAGTTGGGGAGGAAACATGAGTACTGCCCGCAGGTAATTCGATTGCCATGCAGAAGAAGCTTCCCGGACCCATGCAGAAGCTTGATTTCTATGGATCCAACTAGCACACAATCCCTTCGATCACATCCCCCAAAAAAATGTTTGCAGGTTTCAAATCTGTTTTCTGAGGGTTTTAACATGTTTGAACCATGTTTTGAATCAATTCATGATGATCCTACTTTATTTCCACATGTTTTCCATATGGGACCCATGGATTTTTCACATTTTGGGACCCCAAAGTGGCGCTCCAAAGTGGCTCCGCAAGGCTGCATCCCCGATGTCTGGAATCTTAGCGGAGGATTCCACCGGTTTGGGACAGACATGGACAGATACACTGTCTTTCTCTGTTTGTGTTTTTGTTCCAGCTTTTGCCCCTTGTGTTCCTTATCTTTTTCGGTGTGTTGCCAACATGGCTCTTGTTCTTATTCCTGCCTTGTGTTCTGTGTTTGCTATTTTCGGTGTGTTCCTTCTGATTCTTGTTCTTATTATTGTTGTCACTGTTGTTCTTCTTGTTGTTTTTGTTGCTCTACTTCTTCTTCTTCTTCTTTCTAGTTGCTGATGGCCGTGTTTCGTTCCCATCTCCAGTCTTTATGGGTCACGTGTGCCATTGTGAGAGGGATGGGACTGGGGTGATAGGACCCGAAAAAACTACAGCGATGTTTCATCAGGTATGTGGCTCCGTTTGACGATGAGGTACCTCACAATCCCACGGTTGCTAACATAAATTGGTGAAACAATGTTCAGACAAACTTAAAAATATTAAGGTATGAAAACTAAAGCACCTTGTGCATCATAAAGCACCATGTGTATCATCATTGTACCCCTACGTTTGTAGCTTAAAGCCTTTTTTTTTGACACCACGTGATGGAGTTTATCCCCTTTCCTGCTTATATCAAGTTAAATCCATCATTTTCCTGGTGAAAGCCTGAGTGTTAAATCCCCAATGTTTGATGATAAAGCCCACGTTTGTTTGATGGTAAAAGCCATGAATTTGACCTGCTTCTGATCTCTGAGGCCTTGAGGAGCCCCAGCCCCAGGCGAGAAGGGTGAAGGGTTAGGGTGGGCCCCAGGAGCTAACTTGGAACTACTTGGATAGTTTGCTGAACTCGGGAAAAAAAGGGGGATATAGTATGTATATACTATACTAAATAGTATTTACATATATATATATATATAACTTAGTGATATAACATATCGGGAATATATATATATATATATACTTCTGTATAAACCAATTAGTAGGGTGAAACCAATGCAATTGAGATATAGCTGGTGGGCCCCTATATTTTGTAGGGATTTAACGTGATTTAACCATGAAAAAAAACATGAAAGTTGTGAAAGCCATGGAAAATGTGTAGAGGTGACCCTATCTTGGCAATTACCGCAGAGCGCACATGTCCAGTTCAGGAATGAGTGCAGCCCAGCGTGGGTCCTGAAATTCTAAACGACCTACTCAAAGCATCAGGAACATCAGGTAATATAGGGAGGTTTATAGCTGGCCCCGCAGTTATCAATTGGTGCGTAATCCCGTCCAAGTATAGACGTAACCACTATAACTAGTCAGCCTAGTTAGGAACCAAATTAGGGTACCACCCTTTTTTTGTTGTTCCCGAGACTCCCATTATATAATTATATCCCAAAATTTATTAGGGATGATCTATCTATAATTTCCATTCAATCAGATTAAATCACCATTTTTTCAATGGCCATTTCAGGAACCTAAATTGGAGGTACCTACCATATATAAGGCCTATACAAGGCCTATGTAAGGGAATATCCCCACAAAATATGGCCTACAATATGGTACGTTTGCGTACCTCCATTTTAGGATCCTGGAATTCCCATTGATTTTTTCATGGTGAAATCACCTTTTTTATTCTTGAACTTCCCCCATCAGGGCCCCACGGCCCCATCGTTTCATCAGTCACCTGATCCCCTGAAGGCCGATGATTTCGCCGGTGGAACGCTTTTCGTGACGCCCAGCATGGTTCCTGAAACGCAAATCCGAAAAGCCAAGAAAAGTGTGGATATATGTTTTGTATTATGTTATGCATCATATATATATATGTATGAGATGCTATATTAAGATGATAGAATGATATTAGATATATTGTGAATAAATCGTTTATACCCAATTTAGGTGCTATAAAGACTAATACAGGATTATATATATATACATAAGATTACGGATTACTCTCTTGTAAATTAACATAGACCCTGAAAATGACCAATCTTTAGCGGAAACTAGTTTTTCAGCCCCGATTTCTGCCAGGGTGTCTATGTTAATTTACTGGGTGGTAATCATACACACAAATATTATCCCATTAATATAGCTATTATATTCCATTAATGGGTACTAAAAATTGGTACTTAACATTATATTAGATTAATATTAAGTGCTAAATGAATCAAGTGCTGTATCAGTGATCGCCAGGCCCGGGCCTTTGGACTCCCCTAACCGGCGTCAACGCGTCCGCACGCGTCCGTGCGGCTCCTTAGGTCATACACTTTGGATGGAAAATGCGTTCTGTCTTCCAGAGTGATCACATATCATATTATATTTACATCTGTATATATGATACTGGTTGGTGGTTTGGAAGTTTTTTTGTTTTTCCATTCAGTTGGGAATAATCATCCCAACTGACTAATATTTTTGTTAAGAGGGGTTGAAACCACTAACCAGGATATATTATTATGTCCCAGCCTTTCTTTGGATTATCGAATTTCTATGTCCTTCACAATTGTCACATTGTCCCGTTGTACTAAACGATATGTCCTTGAGCTATGTTCAATTTCCAGCGAGTAAACTCGGAAGGGGAAACCAATTGAGGCACAAGCAAATCGAGCATGGCAATGGGCAATCCATATACGTATATTTCATATATGTATCATATATATATATGTATATAAATATCACGGGAACACCATTAATACATGGGATTTATCTTTGCCATGCTTTATAAGCCCATCTAAGTATTTACATATATAGCTAGCATAAACCGAATCGAAAGCCGGGCCTAGTCATAGACCACCTTAGCTGTCATAAATACTAAACATATAGCTGTCATAATCGAAAACCTAGCTGTATATCACAAATGATTAGCTATATGTGAGAACTACACGGATAAATGATATATACCTAGCTATACAATATTTACAATATATATATATACCATCTGGTTATTTAACATAGCCATGGAAAATCACCATTTATAATAGGTAAACCATCTATTTCTATGGGCCATCTATTTCCTATGGCTATGTTAGTCATAACCAGAGGGTATCTCCTCAATGTTGGAATTCACAGATCAATGATATATACCTAGCTATACTATATACACAATATATATAGTTATATGTATATATATATAGATCATAAACGGATGACCCATCCCACAAACAAACGGTGCTGAAGTCAGAGTTGCAGGTTTGAGATCTCCAGCCGTCCCAATGCAGCTCGCCTCTCCCTGCGACCCTGGAGACACGGAGGACCCGCGGCTTCATCAGTTGCCATGCTCAATAGTGCTTAATGATGATATATGATGATTAATAATGATGATAAATGATGCTTAGTGATTATCAATCCGGAGGTAATAGTGGTTGATAGTTAATATGTTTGTTTTTTTAATGATTGTTGATAGGTATTAAGAGGGGTTCATCATGCTTAATAGCGGATATGCATGATGTTAATAATGTATATTCATGATATAACAACTACCCTCTCGTAAACTAACAGTTTGCTATAGAAAATGGACCATTTAGTTGTTTGATTTACCTATTACACTTTTAGTGATTTTCCAGTTAGCCATGTTAGTCTACTAGAGTCTAGATTTACTAAGTCGGGGACTTTACACCAATCCTATTGTTGTTCACTATTTAGAGGAATCCACTGGGATTATCTTTGTGTTTTTTGTTGTGGCTAGCAAAGCCAAGATGATGGGGATACCCCTTTTCAGGAATCATAAGTACTTACCACCAAATGCTTATGGGATATAATGGACATAGTTTAAGATGTGTATATATACATAATTATCTTACTACATATACCCAACAATATGACAGTTGGGTTTAAAGCAAATAGGGCGTACCCTCAAAAGGCAATTGTTTGATTGGGAGAATGATGGCATCCTGATTTCATACGAACACCAACATGAAATTATGGCAAAAATGGGATAACATAAAAAAAAAAACTATATTATGTTAATGATTGTTGATGATGTAAGAAAATATGGTGATTAAGTTGATAATAAACCATTATATTAACATAAGAAATATGGTGATGGAACCTTATGATCATGTCTGAAATTGTGAGATAAGTATGAAAGTTCAAGCAGGCAATCTTCCCAGTTAAACAGGGTCCCGTTTTCGGGGATGATTCTTGGTTTAACCATGTTCGTCGGTTCATCTTCTCTGCTAGATTTGGTTTGCATGCAACCGATGTTGCAGATTATGTCATGATCTATGCATGTATATATGTACATATATATGTATATATATATATATATGATCACCCCCCCCATCAGGGCAAAGCCCAGGCGTTGCAGCGTAGAGGGTCCCCATTCCCAATCAAATGTTGTTGCAACTCTGCATTCCGTTGGGAAGATCAACAAAGGTATAAGGGAATATTCAAATCCCACCCCCGTTAGACTCCACATTCAGTTGGGAAGATCAATAAAGGTATTAGGTAATATTAAAATCCCACCCCTGTTAAACTTTACATTCAATTGGGAAGATCCACAAAGGTATTAGGTAATATTAAAATCCCACCCCTGATAAACTTTACATTCAATTGGGAAGATCAACCAAGGTACCAGGGAATATTAAAATCCCACCATCGTTAAACTTCCACATTCATTGAAAATCTTCGATAAGGGTTTAATTCTCCCACCCCCGTTAAACTGCTACATTCATTGAAGATCTTCAATAAGGGTTTAATTCTCCCACCCCCGTTAAACTGCTACATTCATTGAAGATCTTCAATAAGGGTTTAATTCTCCCACCCCCGTTAAACTGCTACATTCATTGAAGATCTTCAATAAGGGTTTAATTCTCCCACCCCCGTTAAACTGCGACATTCATTGAAGATCTTCAATAAGGGTTTAATTCTCCCACCCCCGTTAAACTGCTACATTCATTGAAGATCTTCAATAAGGGTTTAATTCTCCCACCCCCGTTAAACTTCTACATTCATTGAAGATCTTCAATAAGGGTTTTATGATGAAGATGATGATGGTGGTGATGACGGTGATGATGGTGATGATGATGATGATGATGATGATGATGATGCGTCGCCCGTCGTCATTGCGGGTCCGGGCAAAGCCCAGGCATTTGCCGTATATATATATATATATATATATAGATGATCACCACCCCCCATCAGGGCATATATATATATATACACATACAGACAAATAGTTTCACGTCAAAAACGTAAATGCTGCTGGCTGGTTCGATCTGCGGGTCTTTTTGGCCCGGCCGCAGGTGCAGATACCTTGGAGTCCTTCGATGAGGTCAGGGAAGGTGGTGTATCGTCCCACGAGGTGAGTATAACTTGAAATATGGAGAATAACCAAATCATTATGATAATGAATAGCATACTCATATTATACTGTACATATATGTATATAAAATAAGTATATATATTATATATATATATATCAAATATTTATCTAACTATACTGTACTTATATTTTTATATCAAATAATTATCTAACTATACTTTACTAATATTAGATAACCAGATCATTATAATAGTGGATAACTAATCAAAATATTAGTTTTGAAAGTATGGTTATCTATTCCTAATATTTGAAATAATTGATAACCATATAATAACTAATCAAAATACCAATCTCCTATCGTACCAATCTCCCATACCATATTCAAGAATCCCATCATGAACAAAATACCTTGGTTGATTGGTTATGATATATGAATTACTCTCACGTAAACTACCATCGCTGTATGGTTGATTTACCTATTGAACGTGGTGATCTTCCATAGTTATGTTAGTTTACCAGAGGGTATAGGGATAAAACTACCTGGGTTATTGGGGATTATGAACTAACCCGTAGTAGGGAAACCTATGAACCAAGTAGTATTTCATGAGATGGGAAAGGGATATTTCAAATGGTTCACAGTATATAATGCTTACATCCATCTGGATAAATTATACTGACCTCGGGACCACACTGCAATGATGATTAATAAGGCCGAACTATTCATGTTAGTGAATTATGTTGATTTATCCAGATCCATGATAATGGTTTGATAAGACATGATCAAACTTGGATTGTGATGGTGATGGTGATGGTGATGCTGCTGATGATGATGATGATGATGTTGATGATGATGATGATGACTTTCAGGAGGGCTGGAACTTGCAATCACCAGAATTCAGTCAAGCAGGGCAAGAGGTTTCGCATCTTCAATGGGGCCGATTGGGCACGGTTGGCTGAAACACCATCTGATCACATCTGTTTAGTGCTTTATCTCCTCACAAAGTGGGTCCCCAAGCTATAATTTGGTCGATAAATCCAGTCAACATCATTCAACTGCAATGTGAGGCCCCCCAGTTATAAGTTGGTTTATAAGCCGCAGTAACTATAGTTGTAAATACCATAAACTGTAGTTATTGGACTTATGTGCACCCACTTAGCTATCGAACGGGGGCCTCACATTGTGTTGATTGATCCACAATAAATCCAGCATGGGAGTTCCAGGTGGTGGCCCAACATCGTCCCAACACCGCTCCGACCCAAGTACCTTGGATACAGAAAGGACCGGTCTCATGTGACAAGGATTGCCAGTTACCCTAGGGTAAACATACAATTTAGACTATGTAGATGTGGAAAACCCATGGAAAAACCATGAGTTTCAATGGTTTCCCTCGGAAAATGATGTAGAAAAACTGTTTGTGTTCCAGATCTTTGTTAGTGTACTGGAAAGAGCAGCTAGGATCATGGGTTGATATGGAAGATTTAACCAAGAAAAGTGATCGTACTTCATCAACAATTATCGGTGATCAATCTACCTTCGGGTGCGGGATCCAAGCTTCGTAAGTTTAGAACCCACGTTAACTTTAGCATATCCCACATAAGGGTTTTACTATGTTTTACTATCCTGATTTCCCACTTACTATCCGTGATGCACATCCAAGTTCAAGTCGTGTTGTACGTTAAAACAAAAACATTGGATTCCTTTAACAACGGTTCAAAGTAGCGATATTATGTATTCTAATCAGTAAGAATCACAGCAGACAAATTTGAACACCTGGGATATGGGGGGAATGTGGCCAATTGCAAGTCAGACGTAGTGTAGGAATGGGATACCAGTTACATTACTGTACTGGCCAGTAACTACTGTACGAATAGTATAGTAATGGTATAGGTCTGACATTACTGGCCAAATATCTGTCCGTCCAGTCAGGCCAGTCATTACTGTACTGAGTTTGCCTATTGAATGGGATAAGATGGATAAGCAACATATTCTCTGGGATACCAATACCTCATTTGGATCCAGGGTGAAGACAAATCTTCAGGCAATATTTGAGTGGAACCTGAATCGTTGCATCCCAATCATCCAATCCGTTCAGGATAATATGTGGGATCCGTATTTGTTCCCATTGAATCCCATTACAGAGATCTCCATGTTGGGTGATTATTCCACTACGTTTGGATCCCCTTTTTATAAACCATTACATCTTCCACCCCGACATTGTGGTCAAGCATGGATTATTTAGCCATGAATTGGGGCACGGTATTCCCATGTTGTTTTGATTCCCATTGTGGGATGGCCCCCATGAATCCCATTCTTTGCTCATGGCCATAAAAATGGCAATTAAAAAATGGGAATCCCTAGTATGTCCCAAGCTTACAATATATCTATCATGTTCTATCCAATACAATTGACTTCTAGGACACAAGGTATAGATATGGTATAGAGATATTATAGATATGGTATAGATATGGTATAGATATGGTATAGATATGGTATAGATATGGTATAGATATGGTATAGATATGGTATAGATATGGTATAGATATGGTATAGATCTATTGCCTACCTTTTACACCAATCATGAACTGCCTTATATTATATTCCCATTGTTTGTTAGTTCCATTGCAAAGTATTTTTATTTGCTACGCACTTAAATTGATAAATTATTGGTAGATTATTTCCATTGTACCCAGCTGTATATGAATCGTTTGATCTATTTTTTATATAATAGAATAGTGTATCTATCATATCTATTGTATGCATGTATATAGTATAGTTGCTATTATTATCATTAGTGTTATTTTTTACTATCAACCTGTATATATATATATATATACACATCATAAAAGAAAGTGTCAAATCCACAACATCCCCATCCATCCCATGTAACGAATCCTCATGGCACCGCGAACGATCTCTCCAGGTCACGAAGTCCGCGAAAATGCGCAGCGTGGAACAATGGTCCGGGCCACCAGTGGGGGCCAGCAACAAGGGCGAGCGCAGCAACGCCTGCGCCTGGTGGGGATGTGTTCTGCCTATGGATACTCTCTGGTACCCTCTGGTAAACTAACGGTTTGCTATTGAACATGGCCCATAGAAATAGTGGATTTACCCATGAAAAATGGTAATTACTGTATCCATGGCTACGTTAATTTACCGGAGGGTAAATTAAACATAGACCCTGGCAACTAATTTTCCAAGCCATATCTGGCAGGGTCTTTGTGAATTTTTTGGAGGGTAATTCACCACTCAACCATACGAGATGAATGCTAACATCTTGTAAGTAAACCCTCAAAAGCAAGGATTCAATAACCAATGAATGATGGATACAATAGGTGTGTCTGAATTGATGAAGTTACCCCTCGGAGTTATGGCATTTGTTGATTAGGAACATGATGATTGAACATGGTATGGAATGGGGCATACAAGTTTCAAACAAAGCCGCCAATTTCATGTGTGTTTTTCGGATATGCACGGGATACAACCAACTGCACGGGATGATATCAGATGATGGCAAGCCAGCTGTTTACCACCGGCAAGTGGCCATCCGAAACAGCGGTAGATGTTCAAACAAACAGCCATGATTTTCCCAACCATGAATGTCCTTTTCCCATTGGTTGGTTGATTAATAGAGGGGTTTGAAACCCCGTTTAACAGGTAAATGATGATAGATGGGATTAACCAGCTCCCGGCCCCTCTATTTTTACCAAAAGGACATTACTGTTCCCAACATCAGTCAGTTTGCTTGCTTCTTAGTAGAACCGCCAGCCAGTTTCCGGATGTTTTTTTGGATTGCCAGCAGTTGGGTCAAGCATGCGTTGAATTGGAACAAACGGAACTTGGTGTGAATGCCTACAAACGTTTTTTTTGCACGTGTCTCAAGTCCTGTTTTTCTTAACTGTTTCTTTTTTGGCTGATTACTACATATTCCTACTACCAGTATTACATATATATATATATATAAATATATATATATATATTACATAGAAAAGCATCTCGCGCGATCTCACGTCTCATATTTTACAACTCATGCCACGTGAGGCTCAAGGTGCTCATGCCGGTGGAAAAGGACAGGATCTGGAGGATTTGACGAAAATGGAGGTGTCCTACAATTTGGACCCCAATAGAGCTGGATGGCTAGTGGAAAATCCATCTAAAAATGGATGATAAGTGGGGGGAATAGAATGGTTTATGATTATATATATATATGTATACATATAATGCATGGGGATTCTTAAGTGAAATTATCACGACCTCACATAACTAACGCGACGCAAGTGGGCGGAATGGTGGTTGGGGCTATCCCAAGCTGACCGAGCTGATTTCAGGTTTTCGAATTATCCCTATTCATTGCAATGTATTCAGATAGGTAATAACCGATGGCATACAATACTGGTTGGTGGTTTGGAACGTGAATGGATTATTTATCCATATATATATATATTCTTCAGAGGGGTTGAAACCACCCACCAGAATATGAAGTGATGCAAGCATAATGACAATAGCAATCGCAATGAAAATACAGCAAGAAAATAATGATCATTGAATTGGTTTAAGGGAAAATTGAAACTGGAAACCTCCATATTTCATAGGGAAAATCCATGGTTTCCGGTTAAGATGTTCCCATTAACCCAATCATATCAATCAGCTATAAATCACATTGAATTCTAATGTTTTCTCTAGTTAAACAGGGGTTGGTGAATCTCCTAATTGAAGATCACAAAATATTGGGGATATTTCATCTCCAACAGATACTTGAAAGTGATGTGAAACAAATCCCCAAGCCATGGGACATTTACCAAAAACTCTCTATAAAGTCTCATCAAAATCAGTTGTCGCCCATGAAAATCACTGTTCATCATCATTTCATCATTCATCAGCATTAATTACCGGTAATTTAACATAGCTATTGAAAATGACCATAGAAATAGTTGATTAGTTGATTTCCCCAGTAAAAATAGTTATTTTCCACAGTTATGTTAGTTTACCAGAGGCTAAATGACAATTTTCCCATGATTTTCCCATTTCCCATTGCTGATGGACACCGGCTGTGTCCCGAATCCCAGGACGGCGTCTCGGATGAAGCCGAGGTGGCCGGTTGAAATTCGTGGCCGTTGAGCCGGAAAAATGGTGGTTGAAGCAACGAAACAAAGGGATATAATTTGGCAGTAATATTATTGTATTGGGGATGAGACCTCGCTGTACAGGATGGCTCAACAGAAATCTTAGGATGAGGATCATTATGGAATCTTCATAGGGTGAATGGAGATACAGTTATGGCCATTTTTCAGTTATAAGTACTAAGAAAACCCCATTTATAGAATGTTTCTCATCCCATAGACATGACTAGTTATAACTGGTAAATGGCCATAACTGTATTGTATTGGGGATGAGTATCTAACAATATCTAACTGTTTATAGGTTATTATAAGTATATATCCATTATATTTAACTTATTTAACCATATTTTCATATAATAATTGATATTTAATGCGTACCCAACAATATTTACAAATATCTAATCATTGTATTTGGGATGAGTATCTAAATATATATATATATGATTATTGTATTTGGGATGAATATCTAACAATATCTAACATATTTACACATATCTACACTTTGTATTTTTTCTTATTTTTTGTTCAAAACTTGGGGGACGCTGGGTGATGTCAATGATGAAAAAAAACAGCCACTCTCGCGAGCTGGGCCGCTGGCCTTGCCGGACCAGAAAATATGCTGGATCAACTCTCAGATAGAATGTCAGAATATATGTTGGGTAGAATGCCAGAATATGTATATAATACATATATATATGTGTGTGTGTGTGTCAGATAGAGGGTTGGATACAGTGCCAGAATGCCAATGAATACGCCAGATAGAATGTCAAAATATGAATCATTTAGAATGTCGGTTGCTGGGGATCACTCGAAGAATGTATTTTCTGTTGACGAACCAGCTAAGGTGGTGAAGTATGGCGCATTAGATTTATCACTAAGACCTGGGTAGATATCTCTAATATGAAGCAGAAGAAGGCAGGACCGACGTGTCAACCAGGCAAGAAAGTTGAACTATAGACATTTAGCCTTCAGATAGTCAATTTTAACCCCACCTGGATGTAGATCTGGATTTTCCATAGACAGCCAGGTTTCACTGGTCAACCCATCCATGTCTCACAACTATTTATGCCCGTATGCTGATCGCATCTGGTTTTCAGCCTTTTTCACCAACTACTCCACATTAATTATGGTCTATACACCAACTGTTCGATTGAATGTGTATATGCAGTGTATATATGTGCACAGAATATGTAAATGTAGCATATATAATCAGATATATCCTCTGGTTATTTAACATAGCCATGGAAAATGGCCCGTTTCTAGATGATTTATAATGATTTAAATTTACCAATTGAAAATGGTGATTTCCCGGTTCGCTATGTTAAATAACCAGAGGGTACATACATTTGGTTGTTCTTGCCTTCATCCTTTGGTCTCAACATTCACCGTTGTTGCAGGCACGTCAGAACGAGAGTCGCAGCACGGCACGACACAGCGAAGCAAAAAATCAGATCGAAAGAGTTGCGCTGGATGTGAAGCAGGGCATGCCACAAACGACAATGTCATGGGGATTTAGTCGAAAACTGTGGTGATCTAAGCCCGGAAATATTTGGAAAAAGCTGGAATTTCACCCAAAAAACTATGGGGATTTAAGCCCAGAAATATGGAACCATGTCATGACAATTTAGATGATTTAAGTATCTAAGAATTGCAGGAGTTTAACCAAGAGATAAATGGATTGTAGTAACAAATGCGGGGGAATATCGGGTCAACCCACATGGGGAAACCAAGACCTAAGGCAGGCGAATCCTTCCAACTTCACAACCTCACCAAGATAAGCTGTTTATAGAGGGTGTTATAGCTGGTTGGTGGTTTGGAACATGTTTTCCTCTTTCCATATATATTGGGAATATTCATCCCAACTGACTAATATTGTTCAGAGGGGTAGGTCAACCACCAACCAGAGGGTGTTATCTCTTCAACATGACGATTTTTCAGGTTTTAGCTTTGTGAACTTGTCATGGAAACCCTGATGATCCCAGATCGATCTGCATCACTGTGATTTTGTTTAAGGTCCACCGTAGATGTAAAACTGCTACGTAGCACATATTCTACCAATATATGAAGTATCCCATATGTGTACGTATATATATATACATATATATATATTTAGAGCCATGTATTGCCTGTATTTATAAACATATTTATATATATATACACATATTTTGCAATAAGTATCTATATTATACACTTTACATACATAATTACAAGTTTGTTTGTGTATATGCCCTTCATATCTATGTGTAGATGTACCACGCAGGCCACTCACGGAGCAGCTTCGACGCTGGTGTGCACGCCTGGCCCTACGGGAGGAGGTGCGGTCTGCCGTAGTTTCTCAGAAAGTATATATACATACTACTGTATAATGCGATAATATATATCATAGCAATACTGGGACTTGATAGGGATTTAATGGAATTTAATTAAATTGAATTGGATATATATATATGGGTATTTTTTTTAACGACCTCGCTGCCACCTCACTGAAATCATGTTTGGGATTGGGGGAAGATCTTATTTGCCCATATATATATATATGTATATATATACATATATAGTGCTCCAAATACCTTCTCACATGGTATTTGGAGCACTAGGGTATATACATATACAGTAACATAAGTATTCACACAGGGATGGTTTAGACCATCATTTATAGACTTGTTCGATGGTTTGATGAGGACGGAACGACGAAAACATCGTTGGACGTGCCTTTTGAGGCATCGTTTTTGTGGTTGATAACTCCCATAATACCTGCTATACAACTGATATGTGGGGTGTTTTGGTGTTTTCAAATATGGAGGTATATGGAGGTATATGGAGGTATAACTGTTTAGTGATGGTCGGTTGATGTTTGTATGGGCTTCTACTAGCCAATACATGGGGAATGATCATTATCCATAACCTGGGATGGTATCCAGTAAACAAACCTGGGAATGAAACATCACTGGTTGGTGGTTTCAAACATTTGTTATGTTCTATATTGTTCCATAATATATGGGATAATAATCCCAACTGACTTTCATATTTTTCAAGATGGTTAAAACCACCAACCAGATCAACATTTTTGGGAGGCACTGGTTGAACCATTTTCCCCAGGCCCAACGGCCGCAGGTGTGGTTGGAGTTCACACTGGGCTCGCTGAGGGCCGAGTGCTTGCTGCTGGCCGACACGATGCTGGTGCGCATGGTGTTGGGCCGTTGGATTTTTTGGGGAAGGTGACTGGTTGATACCAAAAGTCAATGTAGCGGAGTTACCCTCTGGTAAACGTTTACATAACTATGGAAAGACTCACCATTTTTAATGGGTAAATTCACTTTTTCTATGGCCATTTTCAATAGCTTTTTGTACGGGAAAGTCCTTCAAGATACCCTTGTTGGTTATAGCGGGTTGCTAAACCACTTGAGGATGATGAAATACTATTCATAGTGGGTTCGCAACCCGCTATAACCAACCAACAAGGGTATCTTGAAGGACTTTCCTTGTTGGTTGGTTATCGCCATGAAATACCAGTCTAATGAGTCTTCAGATAAGTTTTTATGGCTCAGGTATATTTAAGAAACACGTCTGATACCTTTGGGTGCCCACCAGTGGTGTCCTGTGAATGTCGTTTACAAAGACTTGATAATGTTCCCCTAATAACCTGTCCCACTGGGTTCCCCAAAGTTTCAATATCTGTTATTTGTTTTCAAGGATGTCTCAAGATGGGGATACTCCAAAATATCCGTTTCAACTTCGGAAAATTCTGATGACGCATCAACTTTTGGGTGATAGACCCAATTTGTTCCCTTCAACTTGCTGCGTGTTTTTCCCAGAGGACAAACATCATCCCAGAAAAAAGTGCGGTGATATGTTCCCCAATGACCCAGGCAAATGGGCCTATATAGCTTTATTGTTTTCCACAAACATAAGGATCATAAGGCGCAGGTAGAAAGTGGAAACTATCTACATGATTGATTATGATAATGATTGCATTCCTGTGGTTATTTTTGGTCACTATGATTGGAATTCAATTTTGTTTATAGGAACCACTATTATACATATCTGGTTGGTGGTTTCGAACATTTTTTATTTTCCATATATTGGGAATAGTAACCCCAACTGACGAACTCATATTTTTCAGAGGGGTAGGTCAACCACCAACCAGATATGATGGGTACATATGGTTCTATGCCACTTAGTAGGAACCTGCCCCTTTGGTCGGCCCCGGCAGACCATGCATGCTGGCCTGGTGGCCGTGGTTGTGGCGCGGCTGGGTTAGTCGGAAAGAATGGCTAGGGCTAGGTGAGGATTTTGACTTCGATATGGGTGAAAAATTACCCTCTGGTAAACTAACATAGCTATTGCAAATTGCCATTTATAGTTGATTTTAACCATCAAAAATGGTGATTTTCCATAGTTATGTTTGTTACCAGAGGGTAAGATGTGGGGCAACACAGACTTTAGTCTTTAGTCCATTATTCCTTTAAACCATCCAATGATTGGGGTGCTGGATTTTGACCCATGCCCATATGGGGATTTTAATCAACAAGACTGGCTCGTGGATCTTGGTGGTGTCATAGATTTTTTTTTGTGTTTCTGTTTGTTTTTTTAGTTATCCATGTCTCAATAGCAGATCTTGCGTATAACTGGTGATTTGTGTTACTATGTTTTGTCAGCAAAATCGATTCATGTTTTGCTTGCATGCTTCACTAAGGAATTTGCGATTTAACCATGATAACATGGAGGAAGACACAAATCCGTCCTATGAGGGAAGAGAATCTGATTTTGACCCAGCTTTTGTGTTTCAAAGATGGTGGACATATCCTGAAATACCATAAGACTATAGGAATATGATGGGATATCTATTGTTGGGTTTCTACCAAAATATTGTTCGTTCTATGTAGAAATACCACGAAATAGCCAGCTTTGATTGTTAGGTTTACTATCTTTGGACCTGGGACGGCATGAACCCTGGAAACTTGGAACCCACTGGAACCCTTGTTTCTGTTAGGTTGCAGAACTGGGTGATCATAATATGGCTGTAATAGCCTGTTGGGCAACATGATGTTCTGAACCGCTGGATTTCAGGCTTCCAAAGTTCACGAACACTCTTGAGCATCTAGTTGACTCCTGGGATATGCCTGGGGCTTAAACAACATCAAGAAAGGGCTTTAAGAACAAAAAGGTGGGATGTAATCCAGAAGTTATATGCTTCCCTGTGAATCCCACGTACCTTCTGAGAGAGTGTTTTGGGTATGATTTCGAGGCAAAATGCTGGGTTTAGCTGGACCTTCTCACAGGAACACTGAACATAATATCTGAAAACCATGATTCCAATCACATTGACACGGACATCATTGAAATAACCATGCGAAAAGAACACGTCAGGATCATCAGGCTTAGCTTCATACCGGTCACTCTGGTGGCTTTGTCCTGCAATGTGAGCCGCCAATTTTATGGATAAGATAAGATAATGGAAACAAATATGCGGTGTTCAACCTAATTTTGGACACACCCTTATAGTTCATGAATCAGTTTAATGTTATAAATCATGTGTTGGTTTGTGCCCCCATTATTGGCGTGGCGTAGCAGTGTTGAGTTGCCTATCACCCAATTTGGCCAGTCCTCACGGTAACAATATGATTTACGTATGGTATATGTACTAGC
This sequence comes from Cladocopium goreaui, assembly GCA_947184155.2. Classification (NCBI taxonomy): domain Eukaryota; class Dinophyceae; order Suessiales; family Symbiodiniaceae; genus Cladocopium; species Cladocopium goreaui. Next base: position 108,951 of record CAMXCT020002569.1, read on the forward strand.
ATTTGTTCAAAGAATGAATGTACATGTGGGTAGTTGCATATATCAAGCACATGGGTTGCAATGTGGAGGCTGCAAGATATGTTTTTGTGGGATTGTAAATAACTACAAATCTTGGTTTTTATGGGGCATCTGTCTACATTTGAATGGGTGAACATCAAACCACATCCAAAACTGGTGGAGTCCACATTGTATCATTTGTTAACATTATCACATTCTTGTGGCTTCAAAACTATGCACCAATGTTTTCCCATAGTTTGATGTGTATGCCACATAGGATCCCTGGTTTGTGGTACATGGCCTTAACCCATATATCATATCATATATATATATATAAGTATATTAACTATATTATATATATATTAAATATATATGTATATGTATATGTATTATATATCATATATATATCATTTATATACAGATATATTTGATATAATTTATATATATCACATATATATATAGATATATCATATTTATATATATCATATATATATATAAAAATATGATATATATATATATATATCATATATATATATATGATATGTATATATATATATATCATATATATATATATATATATATATCATAATGAGTGGTTAAAAATATGTGTATATATATATATAATCCGTTAATCAAACCCATCTTTAGTGGGGGGGGGTTCTATGGTCATTACCTACTTACTCTGGGTTCCAAGCCTCGGAGCGTAGCTCCACCGAGGGCTGGAACTACTTCGATCGTCTCTGGCCCTTGTGGGAGTGGGCCGTCCGGGCCATAGGATTTCAGGGCAAAGATGCCACCCTGCCACCTTTGTTTGATGGGTTTTAGATATATGGATGGGTCAAAACGGTTGAAAACGTAGATTTTTTGATATGGTTATGGGTCAAAACTGTTCAACTGTTCAATACTTGGAACCTATAAGCCTATAGGCGACATTAGATTTGGCCAGCTGAGAATTGCCGAGATATATCTACCCGGAGCAGGGACCACCTCTTCCCAAGGTTGGTCTCAAATGGGTCATTGACCCCCAAGTTGCCACATTCGTGCTATACCAGAAATTGAACAGTTTGCTATGTTGTAGATGGCCGGTAGAATCAGAAATAGATGATTTATCATGATTAATGATGTTGATTTTCCATAGCTATGTTAAATCACCAGAGGAGTATAGGTGTATATATATATATAACTATATGGGAACGGCGCTGAGAGGCGCCTGGTGGTTTTCAGGGAGGTTGCGTGCACTTCCCAATGTAACTGCGCATGCAGCCTCTATGTTTGATGTCGGGTGTGTAAATAGTCAAGCAACAAAAACATATCAGGAAGCAGATTGACCTATAGAGGCCTATGCAGTTTTGTGTTACGATTTGTGAATTTTGGCTTCTGGCATTGCGCGGTTCCCGAACCAGTTGGACAAATTCACAGCGTAACCAAGGCTTAAGACCATCAAACATAAGAAAACTTGAAACTCTAAGCACGGCACTGAGGTTGCCGCCTGTCACTATGTGCAATAGCTACAGTTGGTTTGTTGTTTCAACACGTTGCAGGCATTGTTCACATTGATTCCTATAAGTGCCATGCTGGTTTCCATTGAACAGCACTTGTTAAGTCGGGTTGCAACCACCAAGAAGAGAAATTAATTGAGATGATCAGTCGCAACATCAATCTTTGCCAACCTTGGCATCAATCCTTGGCAATGGTTTCTGCGGGTGCGGGCCACACAGTGCTTCTTAGAAGTGATGGCAGTGTCATTACCTGCGGACATTGTGATCATGAAACCAATTATTTTTGCACCGTTCCCAGCATCCCACCTTTAGAGGAAGGATTGCAGTACGTCCAGGTTTCCGCTGGCTTTCGTCACGTGGTGCTTCTCAGAAGTGATGGCTGTGCTGTGGCCTTTGGAATCAACGGAAATGGGCAACGCAACACTCCACGCTTGGGGGAAAAAGAGTCATACACACAGGTGTCAGCGGGCCAGTTTCACACAGTGCTTCTCCGAAGTGATGGCACTGCTGTGGCTTGCGGAAGCAATTCTGATGAAAAATGCAGCATCCCCCCGTTGCAGAAGGGTGTGTGGTACACTCAGGTTTCTGCAGGTGGAAGTCACACAGTGCTGATACGAAGTGATGGCTGTGCTGTGGCTTGTGGAAGAAATCATGAACAGCAATGCGACATCCCGTCATTGGATCCTGGACTCTTCTACACACAGGTCTCTGCGGGCAAGTCTCACACAGTGCTTCTCCGAATTGATGGCACTGCAGTGGCTTGTGGGGAAAATGATGATGGCCAATGCAACATTCCATCTTTGCCTGAAGGAATATCCTACACCCAAATTTCTGCAGGCAAGCATCATACAGTGCTTCTCTGCAGTGATGGCAGCGTCGTTGCTTGCGGAAATAATGCTGGTGGACAATGCAACATTCCACCTTTGGACAATGCTGGTGTATCATACCTGCAGGTTTCTGCAGGCCAAGACCATACAGTGCTTCTCCGAAGTGATGGCAAGGCTGTGGCGTGCGGAGAAAATGATTATGGACAATGCAACATTCCATCCTTGGCACCTGAAACTCGCTACAGTCCCGACACCGTCTCCCAAGGGACTGACCTGGTGTTGCAACTTGAAGCGAAATATCTCCCAGATGGTGTCCTTCTGCCACTTTGATTTGCTAAACATGTTAAAATTTGTTTATTAATCTCCTGCAAATTCACCATAAAAATTGGAATCTATTAGAATTTGATGGAATTTGTCCTGATTATGACCTGGATCTATCGTTTTCTCCAAGGACATGCTCGGGCTTGACTGGCGAAGAGCTGCTGCGCTTGAAAGTCCTACCATCCGACCCGGCCTGGGAGATGCACAAGCGCATCGCACGGGAGCTGCAGGTGATCCTTCAGAGCCTTCGCATCGTGTTACCCGACGGTCAGCTCCTGGCCGAGTTCTGCCGCACACATCCACAGGCCACCATCGCCACCATCGAAGAGTTGGTTCCACGCGAAGGTCACAAGCGCCGGCGGCTCAACTGACGAATCGGTGGATTGGAAAAGGATTGGTTCCGAGGATCTAGGTTTTGCTATGTACCTAGACCCTCATGAACATCCAAAAATGCTGGTTTACATCTGTTTACCGTGTTTACCACCAAGGTTTTCAATGTGTTTGTATGTTTTTGTTTGTTTTTGTTCCAAAAGTTTGGAGTAGAGGGTCAAAGTAGATGCCTGAGGATATACTCCCCGACAGTGGAGGATGAAAATTCACTTGGAAAAAAGGGCGCACGGAAAAGCGGGTCATCAGTTCTGGCGCAGATGATTCTATCCTGGAAGTCCAAATGATCTGCAGATCGTTACTGTAGTGGCTGGGTATCTCAACTATGAGGTTATAGACCAGTTACCAACAAACAATGTGTGTGGGCCCCACAAAAACTACCAAAACCCAACATCATTGGCATTTAAGAAGACTTTGTGATGACATGGCTTAGGCACGGATGCGCTTTTTGTTTTCACATTCGTACCTTGATGTGCTACACATGGTTTAACCCTGCACACTGACAATATTTGACAATAATATCTTTGATTTATTTCACAGAAATATACAGTATATATATAATGTATATTACATATATATAGAGTATATATTATATGTACAGTATATATTATTTATATATATACAGTACATTAATTAATGTGTGTATGACATATAGGAAGTCCCAAAAAAAAAGGTCGGCTTTGCCATTCCACTGACCTCACAGGAGATGACTCTCAGGGCACAAATGTATCACCAACATATATTGAGGATGACGCTTTTAAAGCCCTACAATGTACCCTCTGGTTATGTCAAAGTAGCTATTGAACATGGCCATAGAAACAGTTGATGTACCCATTTAAAAAAATGGTGATTTGCCATAGTTATGTTAATTTACAAGAGGGTAATGATGATATTCGAAGATTAGAATTACTTGAAGATATTATAATTATCCATTGGCATCATATGATATGTATATAGTGTTTATTTCTCTATATATATATATGATAATTGAGGATGATCAGAAAAATATCTATTCTGGGAAGTTATACTAAACACATTTGATATATTATATATATATATATATTATAAGTATCCATTCTGGGAATCTCATGATCAAAAGATCTCCATGTATCTCCATGTGAAGTCTGATTGTTTCCTCAGTTTTTTTTCCCGGAGCCCAGGATGTTGGCATCAATTTGGAGATGCATTATTTTAAGATTTATTTGACATTTGGATAAACCTGATTATATGTCTGGTTGCTGGTTTGGAACATTTTTTCATGTTTCCATATATTGGGAATAATACTCCCAACTGACTAATATGTTTCAGTCATAGAATTGGATGATGGGAAAATTTACAGGAAACCTTTATATTTAATGGTCAAAAACATGGTTTCCTGTAGATTTTCCCTTAAAATCCCTTAAACCAATCCATTGTTTCAGAGGAGTTGAAAACACCAACCAGATGTTCACTCTGAAAATATGTTTTCCCAGTGTTTTGATCATTGATCGGATTGTCGCCGAGCTCGGCCATCTATGACAGCCGGTAGATTTGCTCAACGGCGATGACAGCGCCATGTCTTCCTACCAAGATTCGCTGCAAAGATTGCAGATTTTCATCTTGCATCCCTAAATATCATCTGGTTGGTGGTTTGGAACATTTTTTTCTTTTCCATAAAAATTGGGAATATTCATCCCAACTGACTTTCACTCCATCATTTTTCAGAGGAGTAGGTCAACCACCAAGCAGTCATTATATCCCTTTTTTTCACCAGGCATTGCGTTCCTGCGTTCCTATTCCAAGATGGGGATGGGTCGTTTCCACAACAATCCACAACGTCCATATGTTGGTCATATGAGTATCAGCAGTATCCCACTATCCATGAAAAAAGTATCCATCATATATTCCCATTATATGAACAGTTACCCTCTGGTACATTATCAGTTCGACCCTGGCAGTCATCGGGCTTGGAAGACTAGTTTCCATTATTTTTTTTTTTGGTTTTCAGGGTCGAACTGTTAATTTACCAGGGGGTAACTGTTCATTATATCACCTGCATGTGTTGTCCAATGTTCCCAGAGTTCTTGCTGCTTATGGTCTGAATCAGCTCCCAATGTTTATCTCAACTTGGATCACATTGACTCAGTTCGAGCATCTATCTATTGGTCATACCTAGACCCTCCAAATACCCTGCAGAAATTGTCATTGTTTTTAAATACTCCACAAACATATGAGGTAAAACATCAATTTTTATGGATACACTCCCCCTCCGGGTCTAGGTATTGGTCTGTTCTCAGGTCTTCTGCGCCCGTCGCGGGGCGCAGAGGGTGCAGCTGGCCTCAGATGCCTTCTCGAAAAAAGCCCAGGCGGGGGTTGTCCAGGGAAAACGGGCCCGAAATGTGCCTTTTTTCATAGGGAAAAGATGGAAAAGATGGGAACACTGATGTTTAAAACCCATGGGGAAGGGGTTGGGGTAGCCAATTGTCAGAAAAAAAATCTTAAAGAAAGACACTTCAGTAGCAACATAAGCAACGGTGGGAAGAAATACAATCTAATTGGTGCGTATGTATGACGGAAGCAATGAGAATCAAGTGGGATTTATCTGCAAAGAGCAAGGGGGATTCCCCAAAATAGGATAACATACTCCATATGCTCCATGGTGCTGGAATATTTACCAACATTTACCCGAACAAAATCACCCAGTTTTGTAGGTAAATATACCAGCACCATGGTTCGCATATGGGAGACTAAAAAATAGGCAGTTTGTTATGAGAGCCGATGAAAAATGTTTCCGTACGTGGTGGATCGATGTGGATCTATAGTTGAGTCCCACCCCCAATTGGTCGTTGGAGAAGCCCTTGGGAATCCGTCAATCCCCTTTTCTTACTGTCGTTATAAATCAACAGAAGCAGATAAATCCAATAAGAATTCCCTTCTTTAAGAATTACATTACCATTTCTACTCGTAAAGTCCACAGTTTTATTGCATCGGATCAGATCTAATCATTGGCAACTAATAGTAAATACCCCTTTGAAATGATTGATTTCGTATTGGATCATATTGGATCTATGAAAAATTGAGGACCCCTTAGGGGTGGTATTTAATTATGAGACAGATGGGATTTTTGATTATGACACATGATTTAGCCTACTATTTTATGTAACCAGAATCGTCGTCAGGTTACCATAATGTATGAAATTCCACATGATTTTGTATTAACCTATACTATTTTATGATGATATTCCACATGATTTTGCATAATGGATGAATGTCAGGTGGAATATCATCGTGCCCTACGTCGCATCAGTGTAGTGAACGCGTCAGGGGCCCAGGGTGGGCCCGGTGAATGGAGCGGGCAGAGGTACGCGTCAGTGGTCGATCTTTTCTATGAAGATGCTATGAAAAATGGTGAGCTAGTTGAAGCTACAAATTGAGGTTCCCATCCATATATTTGGATAGAATTTATATAGTACATTATAGTACCTATCATCTCGTGAGATATGGAATATTGATGAATATTAGAATGATCTTTACGAGCCCAGATCTGAGCGCATCTTTCTTGCAGGTTATTACTAAAGATTGGGCATGTGACCAGAAATGGATGGGATTACAAGCATCCCCCGACTGTGACTTATGATGATTAATAACTCAACATAGATACTATAATAATTAGTGAAAAGAGTCACTATTCTCATTGATAACTCACCCTTAGTCATAATTCACCATTATTTTGACAACTCCGTCTATAGTGATTTATAGTGAGTTATACCGAATAATATGGATACCCACTGGTAACACTTATTAATTTAGTAGCTGGCTGCCCAGTCACAAGCTCCGACCATATCCGACCTCCAACACCCCCTGGCCCGAGACATCAACTTCACCGTACAGTAAGGCATTGTTTGTCTTTTCGCAATTCATAAGCAAAGGTCGAAAATGATAAGTTTGGGTGGCATTGGTATATCCAACATATAGCATATCATAGCATAGATATAGCTAGATATAAATAAATATAGATACATGTGGACATAGTTACAGAGATATATATATAATATAATCCCTTGCCCCTAATACTAACACCCCCCTATTAATAAACACCTCAGTCAGGTAGTTTTTATTATTAGGGTGGTATTTATTATTAGGGAACCCTATTTTTAAACCTTAATAATAAAATATAATAAAAATTAGTTTGTTCGATTTCAAAATCAATTAAATTTCCTTATATAACGCAATTAAAATATCGCAAAAAAAATGGATTTTGAAGCGGACCCTATTAATAAATTTAAAACCATATTAAAAAAATAAAAACTATTTTTTTCGATTTCAAGCTCAATTAAATTTCCTTATATAACGCAATCAAACTATTGCCAAAAAATGGATTTTGAAGCGGACCCTATTAATTAAAAGCCCTAATATAAATAACTAAAAAAAAATCGGACGGACCCTAATAATAAACACCCCGGGGTTGACCATTTTTTTTTTATTAGGGGGCGAAACACACAAATGGTAGCTTTATTTTTAACTTGCTTTCTAAAGGGGATCAATTAAAAAACAAATTGGCCAATCTTAAATTTTCCAATGGACCCTAGTTTTTAGTATTTGGGGGACTTTTAGTAATAGGGGGAAAGGATTATAATGATATATAGTGATATATATATAGATAGATAGATAAATACACAGATATAAATATGTATATATATATATTATAGATATGTGGACATAGACACAACATACGTTTTTTTGGGGGTTGGCCCAGGAGCTGCCGAGATTCCCGTGATCGTCCCATCCTCTTGGAGGTGGCCCGGGCTAACATAGCTGTTGAAAATTACCATTTTTCGTGGGAATGAGGGAATGATCCCCAGCAACTGGGGGGAAACCCTCACTGAATAGATCTCAATCCTTAAATCTGGAAATATTATGTCGGAGAACAGCAGCCCATCCCGTGCTAAACGTAGGGAATGAGGGAATGATCCACTGGCTATCAAGAATAATCCCAGCAACCCCCAGCAACCCATCCATTCCGTACGTAAAACGCACCAGTAGTTAGTTATCTTTAGTCCTTAAATCTGCGATATTGAGATCTAATATGATCTATTGACATGTTGGAGAACTGGTATGTTGAAATTGAAAAAATCTGTTTGATGGATATTGACAAACTAGCCAGTTGAAAAAACAAAACATGTTTTCAGCCATTTTCTGGACCTTGTCAGCAACATGGGCAGGAAATGACCTGTAGAAAATGTGGAGCTGAACCAAACAGAATGGTGATACAGTCTACCCAACAATGATGGGTACATAGAATGTTAAATGGTTGGCTGATGGGTTATGCTTTCTGTCCATGTTGATATGTTGGTGATATATATATATGTGTGTGTGTATCCATACATCATGCATCACAGTTACGTTTGCAATGTTTACGTCCAGGTTAACATTGTTTTTCTTCATTCCAGTTTACCATGTCCAAATTGGATGAACCGTCCACGGCGCTCAGTTTGCCACTGACTCTCTACAATCACCATGTCTTTATATGTCTTAATATCATCATGTGTGACTGCCAGTCAGGCTACAGTAAAATGCAGCGAGACCCCTACCTCATCCTGACATAAGTGTTCATCGTTTTTTGTTTGATTCTGGTTTCTTGACCAACTTTCACCACTTTCACCACTTTCACCTTCAGACGTACTAATATTTATTTCATTGTTTTTGTCTTACTGGTGCTTAGCAGAGAATTTTCGGGAATGATCCATTTCATCACTGTAAGAACCATCCCAGCAACCCCCAGCAACCCATCCATTCCCTACGTAAAACGCACCAGTAAGTTGTTTACATGTTTTCCCGGTGTTTTTCCTTCATCATTTTCATGGACTGTACGGGTCTCCCACTAGGGCGCCTTTCGTCCATCCCGAAGTTGTTCACCATCTACGCATCCCAAGAAGCGAATCCGCTGTGCAGATCCACCATTCAAAGACTTAAATATCAAGGAATGATATTGAAATGGTTAATAATGGTTAATAGTGGTTAATAATGGAGAAACATGGCACCTGGTGATTAATGTTGATTGATAACTGGTTGGTGGTGACTGGAACATGAATGGATTATGACTGTCCATTCAGTTTTGAGAATTTCATCATCCTGACGAGCTCCATGATTTTTCAGAGGGGTAGGGAAAAAACACCAACCAGTATTGAAATGGTGGAATGCTACCGAATAATTCTTATGCCGTTTCCATGCCCAAATGGAATGGTATAGCAACTGTATGCCCCTGATACCTCATCTCTGATGGTTGCAGTCATATCCTCACTTTAGTATCATAACAAACCCAAGTTGGTGGTCTCCAAGTAAAAATCCATTGAACTAGCTCGTCGTTGGTCAAAACTCCATATTGTCATGCTGGACTAAACAAACAATGGAAATGTTGAGCAAATCTTCAACAAAGGGAATAATTACAGGTGAAACTTCCGTATCCGATCTACTTCAGGGTGATTATAATATACGTATACTTAATCCAGATAGAGAACAGATATGACTTTGAATAGATATAGAGTAGATACAAATCCCAGAACATCCCATAAATCACCATGAAATCACCATTAAAATCACCACGAGCCCCATCCCGTCTTGGAAATCGATGAAAACATGGACGTCGCGGCAGGCATTAGAGAAGCTTTTCCATTGTAGCTTGGTGCTGCGTACCTGGCGTACCTGGGAGCTTCGCCCTCTAAAACCACCCAAAAAGAATGGGATTTAAGCAGCGAACATATAGGATGTGTTGGGATTTATAATCATTGCGCACCATAAAACCTATATAATCTACTCCTCATATTTGTGGTACACACAACTTTGGATTTCAGCCACCTAAATGATGATATTCAGACTAATATTTACGCATTGAGTACCCCAGAACCACGAGTTCTGTTTGCTTTCAAAGCTTCACAATTAAGCATTCTGACAATGGGGTAAAGGATATATATATATATTATAATATATTATGCTATATTATATTATGTTATATAATATATACTTTAGGATCATGTAGGATCCGATTCCCTCAATTTTTAAGGAAACCCTCAAATGGATTGAAGCCATGTGACCAGCTATGCTGCTCTCAACCCTATACCAGGTGGCCCCCAGTTATGTTTGACCAAGCTATTTGCGGCAGCTCTCCGGTCATTGTTGAGATTGTGTCGTGTGGCTCCAACGGGGTCTTCAAAAAAGAGGTGAATGGAAAACAGAGACCTGTTGGATTTGTTTGGTCCAAATTAAGTCTAAGTTTGCTGTGCTTTGTTTAAATCACCATAATATCAACCTCTTCTTCAAAGGACTTGTTGAGAATTCAATGTTTCGGAATTTTCCAGCACTCCCGGACTGTTGACCGGCGTCCATCTGAGCAGTTCTTCCCTTGGAGTGTCTCAACAAGCTGGCTCAAACTTATTACCTAGGTAGATAATGGTAGGTGTCTGCCACATGAAAGCGCCAATTCTTTACCAAATTTATCAACCTGTTGTTGGATCAACCCCGCCTTTCTGATTATGATGGCACTGTAGAAACGATAAAAATCCAATGTTCAGCCAGCTGCTTTCAAGGAAGCCGGTTTTGGAAGCTGCCCGCAGTTGGAAAAGTCAAGACCTTGCCCGTCCTTTTGCCATGGTTTCTGCAGGTGGGAATCATACGGTGCTTCTCCGAAGTGATGGCAGCGTTGTTGCGTGCGGATTTAATTTTGATGGACAATGCAACATTCCGCCCTTGGATGTTGGAATCTCATACACCCAGATTTCTGCTGGCGGATTCTATACGGTGCTACTGCGAAGTGACGGCATGGCTATGGCTTGCGGCACGAATGACCATGGACAATGCGATATTCCACCTTTGGAGAATGGAATGTTGTATACGCAGCTTTCTGCAGGGGGAAGCTTTGCATGTCATACTGTGCTGCTCAGAAGTGATGGTTGTGCTGTTGCTTGTGGAAGAAATGATGCGGGACAGTGCAATATGCCAGAGTTGGAAAAAGGAGAAAGCTACACGCAGGTTTCTGCCGGCGGCTTTTATACAGTTCTGCTTCGAAGCAATGGGACTGCTGTTGCTTGTGGCAACACTGCCCACGGACAACGTGACATTCCGCCTTTGGAGGAAGGAGTGTCGTACATTCAGGTTTCTGCAGGTGGGTATCATACAGTGCTTCTCCGAAGTGATGGTGCTGCCATAGCTTGTGGACTGAATCGACATGGACGATGCAATGTTCCACCTTTGTATGAAGGAATGTCGTACACCCAAGTTTCTGCAGGCTTGGACCATACAGTCCTTCTCCGAAGTGATGGTAGTGCTGTCGCTTTCGGAAGCAACGAGAATGCTCAATGCGACATTCCACCGTTGGATGATGGCATGTCATACACCCAGGTTTCTGCAGGTGAGAGTCACAGCGTGCTCCTCCGAAGTGATGGCTCGGTCGTTGCCTGTGGCTGCAATGATTTTCGCAAATGCCGAATTCCATCTCCAGCTGCTGGGACCTGCTACATCAGCGATCAACGGCCCTTGGGCCGAGATCTTGTTCTGCAAATGGATGTCCTTTGTCAGGATGATGTAGATGATGTAGTCCTAACCTGCTCCAACCTGGCAGGTGTCAAGGTCTTCCGATTGACTGCACCTGGCTCCGATTTGGCCAGAGAAATTCACCAACGCATTGCGCACGAAATGAACGTCCAACTCCAAAGTCTTCGAGTCGTTTTGCACGACGGACGGCTGCTTTCCTCGGTGTGTACAAATCCAATGGCCACGGTGGCGGATTTAGTTGTACATAGAAAAGCGCCTCACAGAAAAGTCAGGCTAAGATAGATATATGATATACAAAATATGATATATCAATATTATAAACATATATATATGTATATATATATATATTGGTATATGTTCTAGATTTAGAGGTTGTACCGTGGCCATTCTCATTATATTACAACAATGGTGTTGGTTGGTGACATCTAGTGACATCTTGCTGCTCTCTGGCTGGGTCATTTCACCATGGGATTGGTCGGATTGGTCCCCCAAGGGATACACCATGGTATGGTTTGCATGTCAATTTGATATATAGATTGAGTAATATATATACATATATATACATATATGTTTTCCTAAGTTATTTTGTTTGATATATTCCCAGCTTTGATTTGCAAGAGCTTCGTCTGCTCAGGCAGGGCCAGCATGGAAATGGTGTCCGCATCTTGGGGATCCAAGGTGGTTTTGCTGGAAAATCCACCGTTTTTGTTTAGTGATAAATTCCAACTAAAGTCTCAATTGATGCCTGGGATTTCCCACTGCCACTGATTGCCACGTTTGATTACCGGAGGGTGTTCCGTTCCAATTCTTTCCAAGGCTTAACATGGCTTAACTACATGCCGATGCACTTCAACCTAAACTGTCCCTTGAACCGATTGTGGGATCAAACATTAAATGAGGGAGTGATTAACACCCATGGTTGGAAACCAGCTGTATCTGTGATATATTTGGATATGATCTATCTATCTGTATATATATATATATATGTATACTTGTGTATGTATATATATATATATGTATTAATACACATCTAATATCTATCCATGTCTCTATATTGTATATCTATCAGTATATATATATATGGTTGGAAATTGGTTCTGATCATCAACTGGGCCAAGTGGACCGGTTCCCAAGGGGCTTCAGAACGGGCGATTCAGAGTCGGGCCCCACGGTGCGGCAGCCGAACTTGGGACGTTTACGTGAACGTGCCGTGGTCAAAACTTAGATTGTAACCATGAAATAGATGAGATAGGATATTATATGTGAGATATGAAATAGATGATGATATTATATATGTATAGGGTATTAATGTATAACTATTGGCCATGCCCTCTGGACAAGGTCTGAACATGACTCTTTTGGCAATACTAAAAGTAAATAGAGCTAATTGATTTTTAGTATTGGAGAAAAATTGGAGTTGCGGAAAAATGTTTCTACTATTGACAAGATATCACTATTGGTCAGACAACATTACAATAATATCATATCCCTTTTAATCATACAATCCAAGTTTATCCCATTAAATCCAAGTTTATCCTATCCCATTAACACCCTATACATATATAATCCTCTGGTAAACTACTATTGAAAATGGCCCAGTCGAAATAATGGATTTACCCATTAATAGCATGGTGGATCTTTCCCATCAGTTACGTAAACGTTTACCAGAGGGTATGATATTATATGTATACCCAACTCCAATTTTTTCTCCAATACTAAAAGTCAATTAGCTCCATTTACTTTTAGTATTGCCAAAAGAGTCAAGTAAAGCAAATCCTTTTCAAAGCAGCCTTCACTTTTGATTAGCAAAAGCTTAGATTCCAGAAATCTGATCCAATTACCAAACAGCTGATTTCCTTATAAAACCCTTATTAAAAAGGCAAGAAAACAGGTCCACAAAGGGTACATTGTGATGCCCCCAAGTTAACATGAAGTTATGTTACTTATAACTTGAGTTACGGAAGTTAAGTTGAAGTTATGTTAACTTATGTTATACGATTCCTAACTTAAGTTTTAACTTCGATAACTTCTTAGGATGTTTTTTGGTCCTTTTTTTGATATTCCATGATTTTTTTATAGAATGATTTGGTTTCTGCAGTTTCTTTGTTTGTTCCAGGATTCTCTTGCGTTTTTGGCCGCCAAATGCAACGTTTTCATGGCAAGAACATAACCGTGCCGCTATCAGCGGAGGTCCATGGCGGTATGTGCATGTTTTTCATGCAAGCATATTCAATGAATTTCTTTTCAGCGGTCTTTTTGAAGATTCGAAAAAACTCTCCAGCTTTAATTAGGGCCAAGGGCGCGACAAAGAAATGTAAGCGGCACTTTTCCAGGAAACACACAGAAACACATTTTAAACACATACGCGTTTCCTACCCTCTACGGCCTGCCTGCTGGAAACACATACGCGTTTCCTAAGGTGAACGCAGTGCAACATGGAAACACATGCGTGTTTCCATCTGTTTTTGTTGTGCTTGGGTGGTAACACATGCGCGTTTCCAATCTGTCACAGAAACACATATTATAGTTCATCGAAGCTGATGAGTATCACTGTGCAATAGGAAACACATTTTAAACACATTGCGTGTTTTCTTGCGACTGGCTGCTTGGAGTGTGGAAACACATGCGCGTTTCCTTCATTGCTCTACGTTGTGATGAGAAACACATGTGCGTTTCCATGTCTTCTTTGATTTTTGAAGGGAAACACATGCGTGTTTTCTACGTTTGGGGTTCCTATGATGGGAAACACAGGCGCGTTTCCAGATCCAGGCTCTTCAGCGTAGAGAAACTCTTTTTTTTAGATTCAGCGTTTGAAAGTCTCTCATCTGCGCAAGGCTATACAGCGCATGTTGTGTCTCTATTCCAAAGTTTTCACTGCTTCCATGTTGGCGTTCGATGTTGCCCGCAGGCGGCACCGACTGGGTGGTACAGTCTGAAGCACCATTTTCTGCCGCTACCATGACGGTTTGGAAAAAAGACTCCCGTTGAGCACTGAAAAACTATCATGGCATACATGACTCAAAATGAACAACCAAAAAAATGCTAACTCACGTAACTTCGATAACTTCATTTTATTTTTTTCCTTGGGATAGCCAAACTTATGTTATAACTCCACATCTCATGTTATAAATTCAACATAAGTTATAGAAGTTAGCCTATGTTATAACTTATGCTACCCCATGTTATAAATCATCTTGCAGAATATATAAGTCAAGTTGTATCTCGGACCTCGGGGACCTCACAATTTACCCCTTTTGAAAGCCCCAGAATAGCAGTAACAAACCTGCACAGTTGTCAATAGTGGAAACTTTTTTCCGCAACTCCAATTTTGTTGTCCTCCTTCTCCTTCTTCTCCTTCTTCTCCTCCTCCTCCTCGTCCTCCTCCTTCGCCTCCACCACCTCTGCCCCCACTTCCATGTCCACTTCCGCCTTGCCAACTCTTCGCCAATCTCTCAGAAACCCAACCAAATCCATTCAGAATCTATCAGAAACCCAACAAAACCATGGAGAATCTATCAGATTCATATCATGATCCCAGCTATAGATTCCCAAAAATTATTATAGGAAGGTTGACCCCCCAAAAAAAAAATAAAAATAGGGGGGGAATAACTATTAGGCAGCCAACATTAACTTAGATTGTAACCATTCTACCCCTACCCTCCGGTAATCAAATATGCTTGGCTGGGAAATTCCCAAGCCGAAGGTTTGTAGCTGGAAAAAATCATCGGACCACATGGAAGATTTTCCAGCACCTCATGGTTCGATATTAAAAATCCCCAATGTAAATGTATACCCTCTGGTTATTTAACATAGCCATAGGAAATAGATGGCCCATTTATAGATGGCTTACCGTTCTTAAAAATGGGTGGATTTTCCATGGCTATGTAAATGGGATAAGACAATATATCTATATAACTATATATATATAGATATTAATGACGATCATGAATGGCTTGACTAAATCAAAAGAAGCATAAATGTCATGTGATTCAGTGAGGGATGAGATGTTTTGTGGGATGACAAGAAAACACATTGGGTTTTTTCAAACTTGGTCAAAAAGTGGGAGATTTCATGTTCATGTAACAAAACCTTGGTTACAAAACTTGGGATTTGGTGGCATATTGATGAGGATCGTGAATGGGTTGGATTGTATGCCCATCTTGGGGGATGGTCATCATTCAAGCTTCGTAGAGATTTATGTACCGATATACCCATTCTGTTTTGATTCCCATGAAATAGATGGATGACCATAAACTAGCAATTCCATGTTTTGATCCTAGCACAGATGGGCAATGAACATATCGAAACACGTGGGAATCCATTCAAAAAGAATGGAAGGAACCACCAAATGCTACCAGAAAAGTATCAACGAGCCAATTTGATTCAATTTCCACCTCTTTGTATCGATGTCAGAGATGTTCAGATTACTTGGTGAGTTCCACAAGATCTTTACCGAGATCAATCACCTCCATTGTTTTCTTGACACCAGATGCACCGAAAGAATTTGCTTTGCTTGGACCGTGTGGCGGTTCTGAATGAGCAGTGTTCAAAACCCGCAACGTCATTGCATGAAGTACCGCTTGGTTTACAAGTATAGTCTATAGTATAACTATAGGTTTTATGAGGAGGAAGGATTTAATTATGTATATCTAGTTACTGTAAGTGCAGGGGGCCCTTGTGATACCCAGGTTATGGATGATGATCATCACCTATGAATCATGATTGAGTGGGTTCAACTAACGCTACCTAACATTCCTCATCAACCAAGAGGCTTTCTTCACGCAGCCACTGTCCTTGCCAAGGTCCTGAAAGAACGCATGGTGGACTTCTCTCCAGTGGAACGCTTTGTGCCTTGGTGCTCTACTTGTTGATGCGAGGGGATCCGAGAACAAACATGGCACAGAAAAGTAAAAAGAGGCTAGCACCCGAAGATAGTTATAGAATGCTAATTGTATAAGTGTTGTATATGATGTTAAATGAATCATGGGAGTTCTAACTAGCTCTGTTCTTACATGAACCTCAACAAAGGTGCCAATCATATACACTATCCACCCTTAGCACAAGCCGTGGACACCGCAACCCCAAGGTTCGCGTCACTGCCATTGCTGTCTTCGCAAGAGAGGTGCGGCAACTATCGTGGTTGGCTGCGGTTAATCCCATCCCCCAGTGAAAACGACCAATAGATGGAGCTGGCAGAAGATGAAGAGACCATAGCACGCCTGAGAAGTGAGATTCGAGAGCTTGAAGACAGGAAGACACAGATGAGGAATAGAACGCGTGAGGAGCAACACAACTGTGGAGAGAAAGCAAAGAGCGCAGTCTTCCAGTTGGAGGAGAATGTGCTCAGCCAGGAGTGGCATGATTCGCGGTACCATGCCGCGATAGAGGCAGGAGTCAACCATTCGGCGCTTCGGCCTGCATTCGGGCTGCTGGGCCGGAACATCACCTGGGACAAGTTGGTTAAGAGCTACCAGCACACAGGCTTGGGCGCAAGAAAAGAAAAAGAGAAGAGCGACTTTGCATCGGAAGAAAAGTGTTAGGGAAAAGCAAAAGAGTGATCAGGTTGGACAGCAAGTGGCAGAGTTCGACTTCAAACCGGTTGGAGACGAGGGGATACCTCTAGAACAGATCCAGTTCGAACTCAGGGTTTCTGGTCTTTTTAAGTGGCCGAGCATCAGCTACCAACTGGTTTGAGGTGCGAATGACCAGCCTTCTGCAAGTCTATCAAGAGAGCTTTGAATGACTTGACCATCTCGACCCCCAAATAGGATCTGAGAATGCTCCCACGACACCATCAGGGTTTAACCGTTTAACCTGCTCATTCTTATAGGGATGCTGAGGCAACTTACAGTTATGGCCATTTATCACTTATAAGTACTAAGAAAACCCCATTTATAGAATGTATAATCCCATAGAAATAACCACTTATAACTGGTTTTCATGGCCATAACTGTCGGAAACTCCGCAGCTAGTTCTTCAAATCCCGATGGAGTCACTTCTGATCTTCAGCACTGTTACGCCCAAGTAGCGGTTGTTCAAATCGTGATAGTTCCCTCCCCCCAGTTTCACCACTTACAATGTGGGCCACCAAGTATCTAAGTTGGTTGATGCCTTGGGAAATTCGATGGTTTATGGTAAATATACCCTCCAGTAGTCAACCATGGCGTGCTGGAAAATCCACTATTTGTTGATTTTCCCAGCTATAAACCTCCATTTGCAGGGGAATATATGTAACTGGGTGAAACTAAATCTACAAACATTCCACTGTGGAGCCCCACATTTCTGCAGGCTGCTTTGGCCAACAGCCGACACTTAGAGAAGGCGCCAGATGTCATCAGTGGATGACGTTTAAGTGGAGTATACACAAAATATGCTATCGGAACAGGTAAATTCATACCCAAGATGATCCAAAATTGTCATTTTATCAGGGGATAAAAAGCAAAATGATGATCAACTGTTGAAATTTTGGTGTACCTTGTTTTCAATCAAAACCCATGTACGAAATATGTGTGTCAAGAAAGTATTTCACCTAACATCATGCCAGAAAGTACTTCAACTCAGAGGTACTGATGGATTGCATGAAGTATACACTCCATTGACAACCCACAAATCCCAAAAAATGTTTGCACAAATGTTTGTTGAAACTCACCAAAATAGTACATGCATATGAATCCTTTTGTGATTCGAAGGGCGTTCAATGATTCTTGTTTGCACTGATCCCTGAAACACTGGCAAGGGGGTTGATCCTGTCATTGGCCTACTGTAGCCATGTCATATTACCATGCACCGTCCGCAGGATATCGGAGGGGACCCGTGAATCGGCCAGATATCCGAATGGTTCATGTCAAACAACACGCATCATGACGGTGAAAGTGAATCTGTTTTTGGTATGTTGATATTACCCTCTGGTTATTTAACATAGCCATGGAAAATGGCCCATTTATAGATGGTTTACCTAATGGGTGGATTTTCCATGGCTATGTTAAATAACGAGATGGTAAGTATATTTGCCTCCCAGGTCCCCTGTGTTAATGCAACGTGCTGTGACAGTTTATGCCATGTACTCGTTCAACAAGTTATGGTACCCGAAGACCGGCACGTACGCCACAGACCGATGAGACTGGGTGGATTGCCCTGGCGCAAGAATTGGGTCGGGATGCCCAGGTACAATACGATGCCCCCAAAGTTCCAAGTTGGTTTATATACCCCATGATTTATCTATCTATCTACCTATCTATCTATCCATCATCTATCTGGCTGTTTGTCTGTCTGTCTATCTATCTATCTATCTATCTATTTATCTATCTATCTACCTATCTATCTATCTATTTATCTATCTGACTCCCTACTTACCTACCTACCTACCTACCTACCTATCTATCTACCTATCTACCTATCTATCTATCCATCCATCTATCTGGCTGTTTGTCTGTCTGTCTGTCTGTCTATCTATCTATCTATCTAACTACCTACCTACCTATCTATCTATCTACCTATGGATAGATGGATAGATAGATAGATGGATGGATAGATAGATAGATAGATAGATACCTACCATGAACACCCAAAAAACATGGCTTTAACCTGCTTATAAACCAACTTCGCGCTTGTTCGGGGGCCCAACATCTGGCAATGTGGTACACCAGCTTGGTGACTTCATTGCCGAACATTCTCAGCATTGCCGTACGACAGTGACTACTGATTACCTTTCTCGCACCCATGGGTGCTCCGCTTGTATTTGTCAGTCATAGTGGTGACTATCTATGTTTCCATACCAAAGCGTATTTCATTGTTGGACTTGATGTTTACTTTGATTGACAAGTTGTACCTCTATGTTGACTCAACATCTTTCAGGCCTCACACTACTCTCCAAAGATACAGATAATGTATGATAATGTCAAGTTTGATATGTTATGTGTCAGATATTTGGTGTAGTGTCCAATCATTTCAGCCATTGGTCTTACACAGCCTGTGGATCCAGATCTTTTCGGCACTTCGTCCCCAAAACCAAACCTCAACCACCCTCTGTGAAGATACAGCTGGACCATAGAGATACAAACTTTGCCCAAGATTTCTACAAGGTGAGGGCCCCCAGTTATGTCTGGTGGTTTATAAATCCATGTAACTAGTTCGTTATATATCCCTGGGATTTCCCAGTCATAAGATTGTTTATGAACCCATTGACTATAGTTATATCCCCTATATGTTTGGGATTGTTTGGGATTGTTTGGGTTTTCTATAAGGCCGTGGGCTTCAAATCATTCGACGTCCTGAGGCTATGATGATCTGTGGAACGCCCTGAAGGCTGGTGATGGTGCACCTCCTTGATGGGAGCGGTTTGCAGCTTTTGAGGCCCTAGGAGGTTTCCTAAGTCATGGGTGTACCCCCAGTTATTATCCATTTATAGATACGATTTCCATCGATTTCCCATGAAATAAACCGTCCAGCTTTTTGGGGTACCCCCCATTTGAGGAAACCTCCATAAAATTGTGAGTTCGACTGTTCGACTACCCAAACTATAACATCACTGGAATGGATGTTTCTTGCAAATGGTTCCATTTTGAATGTCACACAACATGAAAACACCATTCCATTTGTTGAGGGGGTTAACGGTATCCTATCATCAAAACGCCATCAAAACGCCATCAAAGCACCACGAAAACGCAACATACCATCAAGACACCATTTAAACCCCATTAAAACACCATTAAAATGCCATTTTCTTTGAGGGTAAAAAAGGTATCCCTCCTTGGAATCAAAGCATGTCGCGGCACCGCGCCAGAAGTGCAAACCCTGGGACTGGACGGATGTGGTGCAGACAGAGGATTGCCCCCGGGGGATGGCTTTGGATGTGATTTTTCAATCAAAATGCTGGGGAAAAGATGGTAAAACGGTCAAATCCATAAGCATGTGGGGAAGTGTGGAGATGTGTCCGTGAGTAGAGCACTGAAAAAATGGGATATGGGCAAAGAGTATAGATGAATATAGCTGAATATAGCTGAATATAGCTGAATAGTATGTCAACTAGTTGATGTTTTTCTTTCAAATTCACCAAAAGGACGGTTTTGCAATGGTTCACCAATTCGAAGCAAAGCCCAGAGTCATGCCATAGTAGATGTCAGTAGTGGTCTCTATAACTGGATGATTTGAATTTCCAGTTGGGCCCCCGTGGATGTCGGTTTGTGTTCACCCATTCGACGCTTAATCCCCACAGATCGTTATTTGGGTCCCAGATTGTGTGTGCCATTGGAGGAATACGATCCAAGATACAGTAGGTTTGACAAACCAATTTGTGCTACAAAATGAGAAATAAACCCCTGACGACATACAGGCTCATCAATATTTTCATCATAATATCCCGTATTTGTAGCATCTCATTCTTCCCATTACCCATTACATCACCATGACATCGTACAGAGTTATCATACAGAGTTCATCCCGTTGAGTCTCATGGTTGGTTCAAAACCCCATACCCCTCATATTTCTCATCATATGCCATATATTGCCATATAATTATCATATTAGCCTTGAAAATCCCTTGGTCATATTCATGAAAATGGTCACAATCCCACAGTATCCCACAATGAAATCTGATGTTTGCATGACAATGCATGTTTTGTACAGTTTGGCCATTTATCAGTTATAAGTACTAACAAAACCCCATTTATAGAATGTATAACCCCATAGAAATGACCAGTTATAACTGGTAAATGGCCATAACTGTGGATAAATCCATGGTAAATCCCATTTATACAGACATTGGCCAGGATTTGGTGCAAACGGATCTGGCGTATGAGGCCACTGTGGAGGCGCGGCCTGCCTTGTTTGAAACATGGGGATGGGTCAAAACCTATGATGAATACACATCCATGAGAATAGAATATTGGATATAGATAGAAGAATGCACAATATTCATGACTTCTATTTTTATGGTTTTGTAAAACAATATTCAATTTAAACTCAAAAAAACATCCATTAACCAGATAACCAGCTATTCTATAGGGTACCAGGGTGCCTGGTTTTTGACTCATAGCCGCATCGAAAGTTGAGAGTTGAGCAGTAACATGTGATGTGATCAGCAAGAACTCGATATTCAATTATTCAACTTACACACATGTTATTTTTAACCAAGAAAACATCAATTTTACCGGCAATAATGGAGATTTGACTCGTACCAGCAAGAATTGGATACTCAGACTCATGTAGATGTTAACCGTTAGAAGAATATCAAGTGCCCCCTCCGTTGTTTTTCGTTGGTTTATGTGTAGCCGTCCAACTATAGCTACATCTAGCAGAAACTAACTGAGCTATCATGGAGCGGCTATTGACCAACAAGCATGGGGATTGAACGGATGAAAAACCATCGACAGTTGAGAAGTGTAGCAACAAGGAAGATAAAAATAAAATCATTGCGCTCCGGTAATCAAGCGTGGCTGGAAAATCCATGAGAATCCTCTATAAATGGAGGCTTGAATGGGTCAATCGTTTTTGAACGGAACGTTTAACCATGAAACACTAATATGGTGGTTTTTTCACATGTTTGAACAACCAAGAGGATAGAACTGATCTGAACTGATATAGTCTAACAGACACAAACAGCTACTGTTCTTCGCTTTGGAAGCCGTAAGGCTAGCCATTTTCGCAGGCCTGGTGGGAAGATTACGTGGTGCCAGAACTTGAGCGGGAACGTCAACGGGCACTGCTGCCGCCCTAGGCGTTTTTTCGGCGGTGTTGGGATTGGTTTCCGTGGATCTCAGCGATCGGAGCATCAAAAACTTGAAGGTTGGGCCTGGTGAAAAAAGTTGGTGTATAGACCTCATCTAAACACCATATAGCTAAAACATGTTATACAAAATAGATGTTAATATATGTTGATATATGTTGATATATGTTAATATGCATTTTATGAATTCCAGTTTGGATATGTGTTTGACCCAACCTTGGATGACATCTTGTTCTGCTGCGATATCCTCATATTACTGTACTGAACATATTGCCATAGATGTGGGAACCCCAGCATTTACATAGATATTTTTCCAAATGGGAACCATGGGTTTTCCATGGTGTTCCACATGTTTAGAGATTGTACAATCATTCAGACCCAAACAACAGAGATGTTCTGCTCAGTCCGAAACATCGATTGACACCTCTGGACACATAGCAGTGATAGAACGCTTCACAGTGAATTTGAATCGGTTCTGAGTATCGATCTTTCGTTACATCTTTTGAAGAATAGTAGCATATGGTAACTCACAATTGGATGTGAACTAACATTACTAATCGCCTAAGATGAATTAAGATGTAGTAATTGCATGTAATTGTCCATCTATTGCCTAACAATTCGATGAGACCCAGCTCGTGGGATGCGAACGAGTGAACGAGTGAAGCCGATCTGAAACTCACGGAAACTATGGCGAAATGAGAAAGTCAATGAGCCACATAATATGAGAAATTCTGCTGTGTTTGGGTCATGGATTCAGACTTTTCTGGCAGATGTTTGTCACGTCATTCGCCGTCATTCTTGCTAAATGGCTTGACCATTTGACCCACATCCTTTGTTTCACCTGCGTGGCTGGGTATGGCTCAAAATCATCGCGAATTACGAGCAACGATGCATCTGAAGGATCATGAGATGTGTCTTGAAGACAGCCATACCCATGTCAGATGGGCCAAGGTTAGTTTTTTTCGGATTGTTGATGTGCTGCAACTTTAAGGTCGTCCAACCTGAAAGAAACATCCAAAGGCAATATACGTGATGTTTGCGTAATTTTCAGTGTCACAGCCATGATCTGCATGGATAGACTGATAGGGGGATGGGTCAAACCCTATTAAAAAAAACCATGTGATACCATGGGGGAATCAACATGCACTAAGAAGCTATAACGATTCGGCCATAGATTCCTCTCAACCACGGCCCATCGCCGTCTCCGTCTTGCCAAATGGCATGGTCCAAACCGCGGCCGTCTCCGTTGTGAGACCGGCCTGGCGCAGGGAGAAAAGATGCGAAGGATCGAAACGATGACCGGTTTGGTTTGTCCCAAACAGAAGGGAAACTTGCAAAATCATGAAACAGACAGACCCGTTTGAGCCCGTTTGTGCTTGTAAACTGAAACTAACTATATATATAATATACGTGTATATATATATATACGTGTATATATATATACACCTTATATATATACACATTATATATATAGACACATTGTATATATATATATACATTATATATATATACATTATATATATACATTATATATATACATTATATATACATTGTATAATTATATATATATATATAATTATATATACATTATATATACATTATATATACATTATATATACATATATATATTTACATTATATATAGTAATAATAATAATAACACTAATATTAATTATAATTATAATTATAACACTAATAACAACAATAATAATAGTTTGTAATCTTTGACTTGCTGAAGGTGATTGCTCTTAATCACTGCTTCATGCTTAGTGACCAGTTAGGAATCTTCCTGGAATCATGGATGGCTTGGACCGCGGCTTTTGCTGTATGTATTACTGGCTACATGATGGAGCCCCCATGTGACCTTCGTGTGGTGGTCCCGAGGTCAACGGATTTCCACAAGAAAGTTATCCTTGCACGCAACAGTCGTGCCGTCGGCCCAAAGATGTGCAGCAACAGGCACTTGTTGGTGCGAGAGTGTTGCCCTTTGCCCTTGACTTAAGGAATTATACATGAAATTAGCCACATGTATCCACATGTAACATGTCCCACAAACTACAACTCACCAAGTCAGATGTCAATAAGTTCAGGATTCAACATGTCAAGCATTTCACCAGGTTCCAGGTTGCCAACTGGCAACGCTCAACAGCAACGCGGTTCATGTCTTGCCGCACGACAAACAGCCTGCCCATGTGGCACCTGTGGCCAGTGCTCAGCATCTTGCTGAGACTTTGTGCAGGCATGGCACCGGACACCGGACGACATGGCCGGAAGCATGTTGCGGATTTGGCTGAAGCCATTGTGGATAACGGTTTTTTGGAGTAATTACACTGCGTTCTTGGACAAACCTAAATCAGTTTCAATCTCAGTTTTCAGGGGGTTCTACTCCAACAACAAGCGGGATTGGCCTTTTTGCACTGACAGTCCGGTCAACAAGGCCAGGTAAGCAATGGGTAATAGTGCACACAAACATTCCTCATTCACACCAACTCCGAGTTCCTCCAATTGATATTCGAACATTTGGTGACAACAGCCCAAAAAGCGTTGCGCAAGCACATCTCCCCAGTATAGTCTTGCTGATTGACCCTTCATTGAACGCTTTAGCATCGTTCTTCACAGTTTTGTCATGTGTTTCTGCGCATGTGAGGGTCCGCTTTGCATCAGATCACAACCTTGCCATATTCCCATTGAAGGTGTCAAAACTGCAGACCTGCAGCTCCCCAATCCCATTACCATCTGGTTATTTAACAGTTTGCCATGGAAAATCACCAGTTTTAATAGGTAAACCCAGGTAAACCATCTATAAATGGGCCATTTTCCATGGCTATGTTAAATAACCAGAGGGTAACATCTCATTTTTCATCCCTTAAATCCATCTTTTTCTTCGGCAGTCACGAGATGTTTTTGGGCAACGGTGGCAATGTCGCGTTGCGCGTTTGAGTAAACTCATCGTTCGCAACAGCAGGCAATGGCGGGGAATTTGATTGTGGAGATGAACCGTATCTGATGCTGGAGGAGGTGCATAGTGGAACCATGTTTTCAACGTGCCATGTGGATGTTTGACCGCAAGATCTATGGTGGATTTCTGTATGATTATATGATGGTTGGTGAATGATGGTTGATTTCTATGGTTAACAGTGGTTGATTAGTTGTTGTTTTAATAATCATGGTCCATGGTTGGTGATCTATGGTAGATGGTTGATTTTATAATATTTTATAATAATAGAACATAGTGGTGGTTAGTGGTTAGTAGTAGTTGACAATAGGTAGCAATACTAATAGTTGATTCAATAGTAGCTATTAGTAGTGGATGGTTTGGTTGCGAAGCAAAATAATTATGATTCTGATGGTTGATCTATGGTGAATAGAAGTTGATTGATCGAAAATACCCCAGGACAATGGATGAATCATGAAGAATTGGGAAGTACACTGCTCTGGTTGTTTAACATCGAACATCGGTGTATAGTAATTGCCCATGCAGTTCGATGTCCTTTTTTTCCATAGCTACATTACAAGAGGGTAGACCATTCAACAATGCAAAGAAAACATTAAAGTCTCCTAGTTGGTAACGAAGAAATCTTACAATGGACTTTGACATTTGACATCATTACCCTCTGGTAAACTAACAGTTTGCGAACTTGAAAATGACCATAGAAATAGTTGATTTTCCCATTGAAAATGGTGGATCTTTCCATAGTTATGTTAATTTATCAGAGGCTATTTGGAATGCATCTTCTGGAGCTCTGAGCCCAAAACCGTGGTTTTGACTACGAAAACGCCATGAAGATGGCTACAATTTGGGATGATTCGGGCTACCCCAAATGTTATAGGAACCCCCCAAATTACGTAAATCACGTCTGAATATCCAGTAAAAGCCAGTCGCTTCAGTGCTGGAACCACCGATCCTTTGCTGGTGGCTCACCCTCGTTGTCGTTGGTAAATCCCATCGTATAACAGTGATCAGCACCATGAACCCCCAGTGATGTGAACGTTGGTTTAAAAAAACATAGGAATAGTATAGATCTACCATAAAACATAGTGAAGTTGAAGTTATTTGCACCAACTTAGCTAACTTTGGAGCACCACCTTGTAGTTGAGTTGAGCATGTTGAAGGCAGGTTTCGATGGTGATGTCAGGATGTTGGCAAGTCTTCCATACATTGAACAGGTGGTGATTCACAAGTTGGAATTGTGTGGGTGTATGCAAGGTACCGGTGCATTAAAAAAAAAACATGGCAACGGGGAAATCTCTAATGGGAAGTGGACCCTGATGCAACTGAAGCTTACTGTATATAGATCATCCATTTATTCTTATGAAATTACCCCCTCTATGGAAACACATTACTTTGTTGTTAGGTTCCATAGTTGATTCATAGTCAGAGCTTTTTGGGGCGTTGTAAATCCCGATGCTTGAGAGTTACATGGATAAAACTGCTGCCAGGTCGCAGCACTTTTTGAGCTACATGGGAAAATCTGGATCATTTCTATGAGAGGCGACCATAGTAGCATAGGCTACGGTTGTTTGTAGCTCCAACAACTGTAGGATTTCTGGTGGACCTGGATATATCTATAGTGGGCCCATAGGTTCACAAAGCAGTTTCTACCTGTGGCCCACATTGTAGGCAACTTTTTAGGCAACGCTTGGGATGTGTTGAAACTATAGACGAGTTAATTGCAACTGATCTGAGCTTGAATCATGGACACAGGTTAGAGAGTTTGTTTAAACACAAGGTGCCCCTTTATCTGCGGGTCAAGCATCATGTTCTGTTACCGTAATATTACCGTAATATAGCTGGTGAACCGCATGTTCAGATAAACTCAACCATTTTGTAGTTGGTTATATATCCCGTGGTAGCCACATGATAATTTGATGGTTAATACCACAACCATGTTAATCCATCTTATATCCATGCAATGGTTGATAAGATATTAGGACATCCATGTTTGTTGATTATCACAAGCACAACATAAAAACATGTATATCCCATATGTTGTTGCAGTTATGGCCATTTACCAGTTATAGGTGGTGATTTAAATGGGATTATACATTCTATAAATGGGGTGACTTGTTAGTACTTATAACTGATAAATGGCCATAACTGTGGTGATGTTCCCATGATATCCCCCTTTTTGTTTCATAACCGCCACGACAGGTCTTGCACAACAACCTGGGAAACCATGGACCACACCACGGCGTCTCGGCACTCTTTAAGGTTGACCTATTAATGGTCGCAGAAATCGCAGTAAAACGAAGAAAAGGCATGGTTGAGAAAGATACTTGATCTATGGTTTGTTTATGTTGGTTTATGATTGTTCATCATGGTTAATAATGGAAACTCACCAACAATAATGGATGAATCATGTATAATTGGAGTGTACCCTCTGGTTATTTAACTTTGCTATGGAATAGACGGCCCATTTAGTTCGATGATTTATGATGATCTACCGTTATCAAAAAATGTAATTTTCCATAGCTATATTTAAATTACCAAAGGTTACATCATATCCACAAGAGGGGTAAGATGATGGTTGGATTTCCTTCTTTACCTGATCAAACCAATTTCCACCCCAAAAAACATGTCTGACAATCTTGGGACAACTCCAAAATGCAGAGGTTTGTGAACATAGCATGACTGTTTTCCCCCTTTCGGTATACCCCATTTTTGGATACAGCAACGATGGAATCTCAGCAACAAACATCTTAACGTAGCGCGGCAACACATATCGATGATTCGTTTTCCTCTGTGGGATGATCAGAGAAAATCCATGGAGAAAATGGGCGGATTTTCATCAGCGGATGACTGGACAAACTACGACTCATCCCTTGTCGTTTACAGCTTCCGAACTTGCAGCAACCAGCGGTTGATCTCGAAAAATTGAGGGTTCAACTTTGCTTTTGATTAGCCAGTATGGGGATGATCAAAATCTGTGGGAAATCCCTGGCTGATCAACTAGATTTGAACATTGCGACGTGTCGTCACGAACTGAGGTGAAGAAGGCATTGTCTACCAAGCGATTGAGTACTACAAGCACCTTGACAGAGTGAAGGATTCGAAGGGTTCGTTTCGCTGACCAACACGTCATTGACATTGATGAGCACAATGGGATCATAGTGATGACAAAAAAATGCTCCAGAATCGCATGGGAACAGCATTTGCAGTATACACCACACCGCCAAATTGTTTTGCATGCCAGAACAGTTTCTTTTCGTAGTTGCACTACCGTGCAGTTGGAAATAGGCTTAAATCCGATTTGAAGTCGGGAATTTGGAGGGCTGAGAACGATGCTTGGAAGGGAAACCGATTCCATGGCAGATGCAAATCATCGTGGTGACCCAGTCCCTTGCCTGTTGCGCGACACCTTGAGTTGCGACAGCAAGCATGGTAACTTGCACTGGGTGACTTTTTGTTTCACGTTTTGATGATCCTGACTTGGTATCGATGTTCTACACCTATAGCTATCCTGCTAGCTGAAGGGATTGATTCTTGTTGATGTCTGTACCCT
The DNA here is from genome assembly GCA_947184155.2 of Cladocopium goreaui. Lineage (NCBI taxonomy): Eukaryota > Dinophyceae > Suessiales > Symbiodiniaceae > Cladocopium > Cladocopium goreaui. The sequence continues at coordinate 137,733 of CAMXCT020002569.1, forward strand.
CTTTGAAACGTTGGTTCTGCGGTTGTTTCACGATTTGCTGTCTCTAAGGAACATGCACCGTATCGTCCACGTAAACGTGCATGCTGCTGCTTGGTTGGCCAAATCTGGATGGGCCTCGGTTTAGCTAAGTTCGTTCGCTTGGTCAGTGTTTAATTGAACTAATATAACTAATTTAGGGTTAACTCATGGGATAATGATGGTTAATAGGATTTAATTTATAAACCCTATAGCCAGCTAGATCATAAGGTTTATAGCTTGATAAAGTTATAAATCCCATTGATACTAGTTGGTTTATCACTTGTTTTGCTCACTTTTTAGTGAATGGGATTGATTTCAACCGACTCATAGAAGTACAGTAGTTTGGCCAAGACCGACCACGGCTGGGTTGCTGTCAATCCCTTTGAAACAACCCCTACATCAAATTGAAAATGTGATGGATATTTGAGGTCTGATTTGTTTTATTCCATGGTTCTTTGTTACACAACATCTGCATATTTGGTCGAATTCTGGCATTGTTGATTGAATTCAATATTACAGTGTATTTCTACTATGTCAAATATGTTTTTTTCCGTCTCAGGCCAAATTTATCGTTAATTTAAGTCGGTCAAACAAACCAGTTGTTGCAGTTGTTTCAACATGTATTTGAAAATTATATAGTACAACTCCCGTTGTTTTATTTTTTATTGTTGCTTACATTCCCCCAACCAACATACAGTAGACCCTGCCAAGATTTGGGTTGGGAGACACGCTCCTGTGGGCAATTCTCTGGAGTGATTTGTGTCCACAATTCCAAACCACGACTCACCAGTTAACCATTGGAATGGTACAATTGTTTTTGGTTTACATGTGTCTACTGTATCTCACTAGATATATCTGCCTACCACAAACTCACAGTTTTTCCCTAGACATATACCATCTTTTGACTTTTTGAAACTAAGATATGTTATATAATATATCATATCATGATATATCTACCATCTCTACATATCACCAGAAACCATAGATAACATACGTAGATGAATACATGAGATAACCACAGATTCGTTGCCTTTTCATGCAGGCCGCTTTTCTGCCTGCCACCAGAGGAACATTTGGATTATTTTTCCATTCAGTTGGGAATATGTCATCATCCCAATTGGCTTTAATTCACCCCATCATTTTTCAGAGGGGTACGGAAAAACCACCAACCAGCCATGGTTATTTCACCAGCTCTGGGACGGTCACCACGTACGAAAGGAGCACGTGTCGAAACGACACGCCACACGATGGATCCCACGAGGTCACAGACTACCAGCCCTGGGATGCCTTCGCCAACGGCCTCAATGGGCGCTTCGGGGTCTTCACGCAGCGCCCCGGCAGAGAATCCATTCGAATGGTTAGAGAAAGAACACGTACCCTCTGGTTATTTAACATAGCCATGGAAAAGGGCCCATTTATAGATGGTTTACCTATTAGAAATGATGATTTTCCATGGCTATGTTAAATAACCAGATGGTAACATCAAGTAACCATGAAATATGGTGTGATGTTGTACAGTAAGCTATATGGATTATCCCACAATTACTGTTATTCATAGTGGATGATACTAGTATGAGTAACCATTAGTTACCATAGTCCATTAATAACTATGGTTACTAAATGGTACTTATATATATAGGATGATAGTAGAATACCATAGTTCTATAAAGATTAGTAACCATAGTCTATGATGAATTGGGTATAGAGATAGAACCATAGTTTCTCATACTTAGTGACCAGAGTTATTCATACTTAGTAACCATACTTACTAAATGTTACTAATACTTAGGAAGTGATTCGTAACCATAGTTAATGAGCCATGTATGTATGGACAAAATCACTGAATGGGGACTTCCTAAGCAGGGTTACTAATCACTTACTAACTTGGACGATCCCTGCCATGAAAGATGGATTTCCTGGGCGAATTTCCATGACAATGATTGTTTAGAAGGTAAAAACTTGCAGACTAGAAAAATCAGAACCTTTGGGTTGGGCAATGATTTCCAATTTGTTGCTTTGAGATTGAAAGTGCCATGGGCAACTTTCCTGAACTGTTTTGTTTATAAGTGTCCTTGCGGCGTGTTTTTTTTGGCAACAGAAGTTCCCAGCATGAACAATGTACACACTAAGTTATCAATCTCGTCCACAACTAGACCGCAGGATCTTTGTTGTGGTGAATACACGTCATATGCAAAAGGATCAACAGGTAGCTGCAAGGGTAGTGCAAGAACTGTGATTGTCTTTGGGTCGCAGCATTTCGCGGGCAAGATGGTGTGAACATAATTCAATTCACAAGACGCATGTACCATTTGGTAATCAAACATGGAAATTGGAAATCCACTATATATATAATTAGTGTGTGTATATATATACACTGTATATGAATGGAGGTTTTCAATATGTTTTCGATCATCTGACGACATGATCGATTTTCCAGCCACGTTTGATGACAACGAAGGGTACATGCAATGCGCCCCAGAATTTGATATTGCGCTGGTGACTGAGGGAAGCAGGGCATAGCGTGGATGTCATCTTCAGTCCGAGTCCAAGATCACCTGTGGCCCACTTGGTCTATGTTTGTCTTGGTTTCTATATGGAGGCTTCCTAAAATGGGGGTACCCCAATAGCTGGATGGTTTATAATGGAAAATCCTATTAAAATGGATGATTTGGGGGTACCCCCCATTTTAGGAAACTTCCATATATGGTTCTATATACTGTCGCTGTTTATTAATGTCACTTTCAATGGGGTTATGAACCAATGAACCAACCCCTTTTTCGGGAACCCCTGAAACAACATAAACAACCAACCAGTTGGATCTAACCCAGTTTTCTGCGGACAGTCAGTAGAGTCATCATCATGGAGGTATCCTGTTTGCGAGCGAGGCGTCTTCAAGCAATTGTTGCCTTCTCCGAAAACAGGGTACCCCCCAACAGATTAGATTGATCGATGAATATCCATGATCATGTTCAGCAGATCAAAAGCAGCAGTAGGAAATCGTAGGTTGATCACATGCTTCCGGTTGCTTCACTTGGCTCCATGACAGCAAACAGCAAAAATTGTCACTTCAATAAAGGACAGCCAGAAGATCCCATGAAAAAATGCTATGTGTTTGCACTTTATTCCAAACTTTGGTGCATGTTGCCCATTTAGGTGTACTGTAATACGTGTGTATATATATATACATTTGTCATAGTTGTTTCCTTGAAATGTTGGTACATGTTTCCCATCCTGATATGAGTATTTTGAAGCTTTGGGCTCACCAGCGCTGTACTTTTTAAAAACTGGTCCGCCCTGTCAGCATCTGTCAGCCAAGGCTTTACCACTGTGGACAAGAAACCTGTAGAACTCAGAACTTTCACCGTCAGCTTCTATGACATGGACAGGCGATGCTCGTAAGGGTTTGTGGATGTTTATGGATAGATATGTACAGCAGATAGGCCTAAATAAAACCACCAGCAATCACCAATTTTCTGTGGTTTGTATGGTTTTGTTGGTGGGGTGGATTTTTGTTGGGGGTTCAGGGTTTAGGGTTTTATGATGTTTTATATATTTAGGTCTATCTGCTGTACAACCATCTATGGGGTCCAGGGGACCCTTCCAGTGTTTTTTTGTTCTCAGGCAGTGGGGGGTCTTGACCGTCTTGAACCGAAACGATGTGACGATGATACGCGCCATGTTCATGTCTCACCACAAATTCAATGTTTGTCCGGAATGAATATTTAGATATACCCTCTGGATCCCTCTGGTAAATAAACATAGACCCTGAAAATAGCCAATGTTTAATGGAAACTAGTCTTCCAACCCCGATGACTGCCAGGGTCTATGTTAATTTACCAGAGGGTAGATATATTATATATTTATAGGAACTTCCCTCAAATAATAAATGTGAACAAAAAGAATGTCCTAAGTTGTGACAACGTGTCCTAGATTCTCTATAATTTTGATAAGTTGTTTTCTTGCCAGGCACAAACAAAGAATCAGCCCCAGTTAATTCACCCCAGTTTGTCCCTGCCTTGCCAGGGACAAAAATCCCGGAGAAGGTGTGGAAATGGTGATCCCAAAGCAACCCTATACCATGGCACCTCGGCTCATCCGAAGATCTCGTCGTATGATTTTCTCTGTGTTTTTTGCGGGCCACATGGCAGAGTATGATAGAGTCATGTTTGCCCAATCACCCATTATCATTAATTATCATTAATATTCATGAATTATCATTAATGATTTTAAGTTCTGTTTGGACTAGTTTGCAGAGGTGTTTGATGTCCGTCAATCTAGGGACCGCTATGTGCAGAACAATTCATACCAAACAACAAATGTAATTCACTCCGACATGTTAGCAATTCTCACTTAGATGCATTGCTTTCCAATGTAAAATATATTTGCACACAACATTTTCCCAGTAAGGTAAGACTTGAAAGTTCCTCATGCGTGGTCTGAGGTCTATTTGAGCAACACCACCCAAGTCAAGAAGGCTGGGCCGGTGCTTTACTGAGTCCTTGCAGATGGTCTACTTTTACATGTAATATCTATATGTAGTCACATAATATTTATATATATATACACATGCAAATATATATATATAGATATATGGAATCAGTAGCTCTACACATATATATATATATATCATAGTAACATATTATATATATATGTGATATCATATATACATATATAGATAAGTATGCCAACATGATTCAACCGCCACGGCCGCGAGAGGTGCGTCAAGCGGATGGCACCGAAGTCTACGAAGGGACGCAGATGGGCATCTACGACGACAACCCGGTCAAGGCGGTGCTGATTTAAACGTTTAAAGCCAGAGATATCCAGAGATTTTTCAGGGATGTAATATCTCTATAGGGGGATAAACAATGGGGATATATTCCATAGCATAGATATTCCATATGTTTTCAGGGATATATAGATATTACATCCCAATAATAATATCTATACAGTGGCAAAAACAATGAGGATATTATTGGGAATATTATTGAATAATGGGTATATAAGTATGTATATGTATATTATATGATAGTGGGGAGTTTACAACCAAGTGGCATTTTTTTATGATGATCATGGGGGTATGAGACTGCAACATTTTTGCAGGGATGTAGTGGACATATTACCAACAAGATTAGATATGGGTGTGTTCAACAGATAAGAATGGTATTTTTTGTTTTACCAACACAGTGGATGATTTAGCCAAGAAAAACGGTGATATAGGTGAAAAGTTTGTTTTGTATGTATATATATATATATGTATATATAGTATATATATGTGTAAAAGCTTTCCAAACAAAGTCTGATTTTATTTGGGTGTGTCTGAAAATGGGGTATACCTCCAAATGGCATTTGTTTGATCAGGGAAATGATTGTTATTATTTAGCGGATGGAAAAGGGTTTTTCCCGTAACTTGTCTAGCTATTTCTTTGGGAAAATGGGCAGGGAATTTGAGATCGCCAAACAAAATAGAATCAGCATTCTGTGATTTGGGGATGACACATATACACGAGTGTACTCTAACAAAAAACGTGCATATCTTGTCATTTATCCGATAAAGAGCGTCGGAGTCTAAGTCAATAGGTTGTTTTGTCAGATGTTTGCATGTACACTTTCCGTGTAGGTAGTAACTTGGTGTCATTCTAATGAGAGATCGGTCGGACCAAAATGAACATTGATTATACAGGAGTCACACAAAACTTGCATTTTGCACATATTACCCCAACAATCCCCAACGCGCATGTTATATATATATATAATGTATGTATAGTTTTACACATAATATATATATAATATATATATATATAATATATATAATTATATTATATGTATATGTATATATATGTATTGACTAGTAACTTCATGACTGATTGTGTTTTGACCAAACAGTGTCCGCATTGAGACATTTGGCATGTGTGTTCGTTTCATTTTCCGTTGGGTGTCCACAGTGTTTGTGCAGGTGGTGCATGAGAAGCAAGTGGATGAAGATAGGCAGGGACTGGATTCGTCTGGGGTAAGGTGGATGCAAGATGTCACTTGGAAAGGAATGTTTGCTTTGGTATAACCTTACACAGTTATGGCCATTTATCAGTTATAAGTACTTATAACCCCATTTATAGAATGTATAATCCCATTTATAACCAGTTATAACTGGTTATAAATGGGATTACACATTCTATAAATGGGGTTATAAGTACTTATAACTGATAAATGGCCATAACTGTAGACCCCTACTAAGCCCTAAATTTAACACGGAACCCCTTTGCACACGTGGGGTTTGGAAGAGGATGTTCCTAGTGAATATGGCCATTTTGGGGCTTCCACGTTCAATGAGACTCTCGATGAACAGTTCCAAAACATCCCACGTGGGAAGGGATTAATCAATCGATGGGCTCAGATAAGAAGAACATTTGTTTGATGGTTTCAAACTGTATGGTTGCCCTTTGGTAAACTAGCATGGCTATGGAAAATCACCATTTCGAATAGGTAAATAAACTGCAACTGGCTATGTTCAATAGCTATGTTAAGTTGCCAGAGGGTATTAAAAAAAACTCTGATGCAAAGTGATATGAATTTGGATATCGCATGGGTTTCCCAGGTCTAGAATTGCTGACTGCTTAGATGAATGACTCAACAGCAACTGTTCACCACTGTTTTTTCTATTGTTCATCGCAAATGCACGTTCCGGTAATTTAACCTAGAATTGAATTTCACCATTTTCTGTAGGTAGATGATCTAGATTGAATTGCCAAAGTGTATTTGAAACTGGTTGTTGGTTGCTATTTCCATTTTTTCCCGAGTTTATACATGGCAATGCCAGGTGTGTGGCCTTTGAGTTCAAAAACGTGAAAGAGGCGCATAGCACTGGGGTGAGATGAGATGGGTGATTTGGTTTACAGAAGATGTAAAACTTGGGTCTAAGTGGAGGTGATGACACCAGTCACTTTTTTGCCTCACCATATTGATGATGATGATTCGCAATAGGGAGCAAAACAAAGCATACTTTGAATTCGGGTGAAACAGGGTGTTGCACCAGCAACCAGCAACAAAGCTGGGACCATCCAACTGCCACAAAAGCCCGGTGAAATCTTCGCTAAAAGACTTCATCATACTTCGCTAACCTCATCCAATTTGTTTAGCTATGATGTTTCATATTCATACTGATTCATACATGTATAAAATGTATAGATGTAGTAGTTTTTGACAGTTTTTTTGGATTACCATGATATCTATATATATAGTATGTATAAAAATAGTCACATCTAAATCTATACATATCGATATATGTATACAGTACATGTGGATATAAGTAACAGTTGCTATTGATATTGGATCATCTCCATCCCGGCAACATGGACCCGAAAAAAAACACCAGGTGCACATGCAGTTCAAGTCCACTCCGGGAAGCTCAGCACGGACCACACAATTCGCGTGCCTGAACTCCTTCGTTTGCAAAGTCTGGGTGGCTCAGGTTGTGCTGGAAATCCCAGAGGTGACCAAATTACCACAACAAAAGAGACTTCAGGCTGGAGGTTTGAATTACAACGTCAATGTCAAGCTTCTTTGCAAGTTGATACATGGCATGTTGATGAGACTTTCTGGACTTTGCGACCTGAAGTCGTGATCCACCCACAATTTGTAAGTGGGGTACGGATTGCATGCTCGCGACGGGGGTGTTCTGTGGTCATAACCATTTCAAACAAAACACACAATTCACTGCTCTTTCACATGCACATCTTGCAGACACACCACCAGATTCCCCCTCAGGGGTAAAAGTTGTTCGACCATAAAAGGCCGTTTCAATGGAAACTATCTGAAGGTTGCATGTACTGTATACATATATAAAATAATAATAATAATAATAATAAGCATAATAATAATAAAAATAATAATAATAATAATAATAATCATGATAATAATAATAACAAAAGTAACAATGAAATAATGTTTCCCTGTCGTTTGCCATTGTTTGTTCTTGGGCCCGCCTTCAATCCCTGAACTATCATAGCGATAGAAATGAGATGTAATGGGATGTATACTTAGAGTCTAGGGGACTATACAACTATCATAACCATAGGATATATATATATAAAGGGGCTACGCCCCCTGCCGCCGACCCCTGGTCTAGGGGCCTGGAACGTAAGAAGAAAGGTTTAGTGGTGACCTGTTCTTGTGTTGGAAATGTATGTGTGTATTTCTCTTCTGACCCAGCGATGTCCGAAGCGGATCTGCACGTGCTTTCTGGGGCCTTGGCCTTCGGGGGTACGGAGACCCTGGGCGCTGGTGCGTTCCGGGGGATCAGCAGATCAGCTTTGGAGGTCGCAGGGTTGGAAAGTGAGGAGGAGAACAACAACAGCAGCAGCAGCAACAACAAGAAGAAGAAGAAGAAGAACAACAACAACAACAACCACAACCACAACCACAACCATAAACCAAAACGAAAACCAAATCCAAAACTACAACAAGAAGAAAAAGATCAACAACAACAAGAACAAGGCCAAGAACAACAAACAACAGCAACAAGAAAAAGAAGAGGAGCAAGAACGACAAGAGCAAGAACAAGAACAAGAACAAGAACAACAACAGCAACAACAACAACAACAACCACAACAACAAGAACAACGACAACCACAACAACGGCAAGCACAAGCACAAGCACACCGACAACAACCACAAGGCGCCGCAAAACCACTTTTTCTCGGACGCGCTCCCCCTGCAGATGGCTGGGGTCGGCGGATATATATATATATATATATTAACCATATTAGCCACAGCACAGCAAGACAAACTTCCACGCGAGCAGAAGGTCCCAAAACGGACACTGCCCACTCATCGAACCAGCAGCTTGCTGTCGGGCCTGACACAGCACCGCCACGACTGCACATATACATCTGCCCGTACTGTGCCAAGTCTGTGCAAAGCCCTGTGGCAACAGGGCGCGTCGATCACCGCCGCGGTAATGGCTGCGGCAAACAATTTCGCGTTGCCAATGGCCTGCTCGCGCACATATTCGCATGCATGTCCAACATGCGGCACGGTGGTGCACTCAACACTGGCTTCCGGCCGAATTCGGGTAACGCATCGCAATCCCAGCGGCCGGCAGTGTCGCACCAACCAGTGGCGCGTGCATACCTGATGAAGTTTCCAGCTTAAGGTCGCCGCACCGCACGGCAATGCCCCACATTGCTTTCTGAACCTACAAGAAAAGTAGCCGTCTTCCAGCTTTCCAAGTTCAGAAACGGCGCCTCCGCCACGCCCAAACAGCAGGGCCCTGAAGGACGGACCGAGCCTCCGGGCAACGGCTCCCACTGCCTAACGTTGCTTTCTGAACCTACAAGAAAACTAGCTCTCTTCCAGCCGTCAAGGCTCACAAACGGCGCCCTCGCCACAGCAAAACAGCAGGGCCCTGAAGGACGGACCGAGCCTCCGGGCAACGGCTCCCAAACTAGCTCTCTTCCAGCCGTCAAGGCTCACAAACGGCGCCTCCGCCACGCCCAAACAGCAGGGCCCTGAAGGACGGACCGAGCCTCCGGGCAACGGCTCCCACTGCCTAACGTTGCTTTCTGAACCTACAAGAAAACTAGCTCTCTTCCAGCCGTCAAGGCTCACAAACGGCGCCCTCGCCACAGCAAAACAGCAGGGCCCTGAAGGACGGACCGAGCCTCCGGGCAACGGCTCCCAAACTAGCTCTCTTCCAGCCGTCAAGGCTCACAAACGGCGCCTCCGCCACAGCAAAACAGCAGGGCCCTGAAGGACGGACCGAGCCTCCGGGCAACGGCTCCCACTGCCTAACGTTGCTTTCTGAACCTACAAGAAAACTAGCTCTCTTCCAGCCGTCAAGGCTCACAAACGGCGCCCTCGCCACAGCAAAACAGCAGGGCCCTGAAGGACGGACCGAGCCTCCGGGCAACGGCTCCCAAACTAGCTCTCTTCCAGCCGTCAAGGCTCACAAACGGCGCCTCCGCCACGCCCAAACAGCAGGGCCCTGAAGGACGGACCGAGCCTCCGGGCAACGGCTCCCACTGCCTAACGTTGCTTTCTGAACCTACAAGAAAACTAGCTCTCTTCCAGCCGTCAAGGCTCACAAACGGCGCCCTCGCCACAGCAAAACAGCAGGGCCCTGAAGGACGGACCGAGCCTCCGGGCAACGGCTCCCAAACTAGCTCTCTTCCAGCCGTCAAGGCTCACAAACGGCGCCTCCGCCACGCCCAAACAGCAGGGCCCTGAAGGACGGACCGAGCCTCCGGGCAACGACTCCCACTGCCTAACGTTGCTTTCTGAACCGACAAGAAAACTAGCTCTCTTCCAGCCGTCAAGGCTCACAAACGGCGCCCTCGCCACAGCAAAACAGCAGGGCCCTGAAGGACGGACCGAGCATCGCAATCCCAGCGGCCGGCAGTGTCGCACCAACCAGTGGCGCGTGCATACCTGATGAAGTTTCCAGCTTCAGGTTGCCACACCGCACGGCAATGCCCCACATTGCTTTCTGAACCTACAAGAAAAGTAGCCGTCTTCCAGCTTTCCAAGCTCAGAAACGGCGCCTCCGCCACGCCCAAACAGCAGGGCCCTGAAGGACGGACCGAGCCTCCGGGCAACGGCTCCCACTGCCTAACGTTGCTTTCTGAACCTACAAGAAAACTAGCTCTCTTCCAGCCGTCAAGGCTCACAAACGGCGCCTCGCCACAGCAAAACAGCAGGGCCCTGAAGGACGGACCGAGCCTCCGGGCAACGGCTCCCAAACTAGCTCTCTTCCAGCCGTCAAGGCTCACAAACAGCGCCTCCGCCACGCCCAAACAGCAGGGCCCTGAAGGACGGACCGAGCCTCCGGGCAACGGCTCCCAGTGCCTAACGTTGCTTTCTGAACCGACAAGAAAACTAGCTCTGTTCCAGCCGTCAAGGCTCACAAACGGCGCCCTCGCCACAGCAAAACAGCAGCGCCCTGAAGGACGGACCGAGCCTCCGGGCAACGGCTCCCAAACTAGCTCTCTTCCAGCCGTCAAGGCTCACAAACGGCGCCCTCGCCACAGCAAAACAGCAGGGCCCTGAAGGACGGACCGAGCCTCCGGGCAACAGCCCCCAGTGCCTAACGTTGCTTTCTCAACCTACAAGAAAACTAGCTCTCTGAGCTGTCTTCCAGCCGCCTGCCTAACGTTGCTTTCTGACTCGACAAGAAAACTAGCTCTCTGACCTGTCTTCCAGCCGCCTGCCTACCGTTGCTTTCTGAATCGACAAGAAAACTAGCTCTCTGACCTGTCTTCCAGCCGCTTGTTGCTTCCTGGCTTCTTGTTTCTTGCTTCTCTGACCTGTCTTCCAGCCGCTTGTTGCTTCCTGGCTTCTTGTTTCTTGCTTCTTGCCGCTTGTTGCCTGTAATTGCTTCTTGCTTCTTGCTTCTTCTTTCTTGTTTTCTTGCTTCTTGCCCTTGCTGTTTGTAATGACTTCTCTGACCTGTCTTCCAGCCGCTTGTTGCTTCCTGGCTTCTTGTTTCTTGCTTCTTGCCGCTTGTTGCCTGTAATTGCTTCTTGCTTCTTGCTTCTTCTTTCATGTGTTCTTGCTTCTTGCCCTTGCTGCTTGTAATGACTTCTTGGCCCTTGCTGCTGGTAATTCCTCCTCTGACGCGCTCTTCCTGCTGTCGGCAGGGGTCGGCGGATATATATATATATGTTTTTTTACAGCTTAAGATTTTGGGGAATATCATCCTTAGCCCATTTTCCCCAGCCCGCGGGCCCGTTGCGTAGCTGCTTGCTGTGCTCGCTAGCTTTACCGGCTCAGGTGCGACCTGACAGTCAAACTGCCTGGCACAAGGACTGCCTGTCCCTTTGGGATCTTGAGATCCTGGAGGTTCAGTCTGACATGCAGGTTACCCCCTGGTAAACGTTTACATAACTATGGAAAATCACCATTTTTAATGGGTAAATCCACTATAAATGGCAATTTTCAATAGCTATGTTAGTTTACCAGAGGGTAAAAGAAAAGAAAGACACAATTTCCGTCAAAATGATGGTGATGGTGATATTCTACATTCATTGAAGATCTTCAATAAGGGTTTAATTCTCCCATCCGGGTTAAACTTCTATATTCGTTGAAGATCTTCATTGATGATGGTGATGGTGATGGTGATCATGATTTTGATGATGACGATGACGATGACGATAGTGGCAATATAGCGAAAACACATATTGACAATTATCAATCTGGCAGTGATGATCGTCTTCATACCTTCCCCATCGTCAAGCTCACGTCGTCAGGACAACAATGGGGAAGTGGAGGTTGGGCCGCAAGATTCTGACAAGGTGCGGCCAACATAGGACCGAGGTGTTTTGAACATTGTTTCTCTGGAGATTGCCACAACTTGAGATACAAAATACAAACACCATTTTCTGGATTGGGAACCAGTTTGCCAGGCAAGTAAACATCACATACATGTTTGATGATTTTATTCGGTTGTTTACATGATCATTATCTTGTATATAGTGTGCTGTCAGTGGCAATACCGTAGCTGGTTGGTGATATTTTATTCGACATCCATACTGATATCATACTTAAGTACATAATAATATGTATATATATATATATAGTCTATACATATATATATACCATAGTTTGTTTTGTGTTCACCCATGTTTGCCCAGCTTTGGAAGTAGCCCATGGACGGTATGCAATATGTTCCGATCCGAATGGGCATGGAACTATCGGAAGGGTCTGTTTGCCAAGGCGCCCATTCGCGCACGCACGGATCTACTCTTTGAGTACACCTTCCCCAAGCACTTGTACCTTGGCTGCCGGTGACATGGTGAAAACTGATGTATTTTTTTCTTGATTCTATAGCCATATTCAGGGATGGCCATCAATCCATATCAATCCCTTAATACAAATAGGTATATCATGGTATATCCCATTCTTATATATGATTATCGGTATAGAATATCCACCCATCATATTTCGAGTAGTTGGCGCCACCCATTGCGGGATGGAGGACCATAACCCGTGTACCATGTTCTGACCCTATAGAACAGATGGTGACATTCTCATTGTGGAAATGAATTAAGCCTGCCAGTGGATGTTGATGCCTGAAAGTGGTGTGTAATGGTTGGTCAGCATCCCTCACCTTCCAGTTACCTGTCAGATAGGCACTGAACCTCCGTTCAACTCGTCTCAGACGTAAATGGAAGGTTCAAAACCGGTCATATCTGAGATATGTAACGCCAAGATACGCCAAGGTAACTTCCCACTGAAAACAGTAGGAAGTGCCAGTGAACGAATCCCATTCTGACAGCCTGACTTGGGCTTGAATTACATCCTCACAATGGCCTTGAAATACCATTCTTAGGCCATTATTGTGACATATATTCTCGGATTTATCGTTACATTTCCATTGTTTGGATAGCCCCCCGAATAACCCAACTATCATATTGTTGTTCGTGTAAATATATATATATATAGACAGAGAGAGAGAGAGAGAGAGACGATGCGGTGAAATAGTCAGACAGAAAGTTTTGAAGCAGTCTTTGCCATGGAACAATCATTTATAATTATATATTATATTGTATCCCAAATTTATTGAAACATCCATGTGCAGAAACCTGCCCCCCATGAGCGCCCCTTCTGGTATCCCATGTATCCAACTGAGGTTTCTGGGAGACGACCTCACTTTCAAAGCCACGCGTGTGGATGGACAGCGGCCATGGGATTGGGTTTGTTATTGGATAGATTAGCAAAGATAGATAGATTAGATTTGATTAGATTAGATTAAATTAGATAGATAGATTAGATTAGATTGGATTAGGTTAGATTAGATTAGATAGATAGATGGATAGATAGATAGATGGATGGATAGATAGATAGATAGATAGATAGAACGAACACTAGATAGATAGATAGATAGATAGATAGATCGATAGATAGACAGACAGACAGACAGATAGATAGGCAGATAGGCAGATAGGCAGATAGGCAGATAGGCAGATAGGCAGATAGGCAGATAGGCAGATAGACAGATAGACAGATAGACAGATAATGATAGATACATAGATGAATCATCCATATAGGAGTCTCTTTTAGTATATTAATTTGAGCATCAGATCTGTGTTCAGCATTTGGTCCTTTGTAGAGTATGGGAGGTTCTCACACCTGGCCAAGGTGATGGCCCCCAGACATTCTGATGTATTGCGTTTCGATCCATGGTTTTCAATGAAACCCACACTTTAAACCATATGTCCAGTGTGAAAGTCGGGTTGAAACATATCTTTGTTAAATCTGAAGTGCAGAATCAATGGTTTCTGGCACTTTCCACTTCAACTTTTGTTACCTTCAATCCATTCCCATTCTGCTGTTGGCTGTGGTCATTGAGACGGTCGGTCAGGACGGCCGCTGCCAAGCTGGTTGAATTTCAACCAAAAGACGTTGACGCTTTCGGGCACGCCTTCGTTGCATGATCGCGGCATCCTGAACATCAAGGCTGGTTTGGTTCAACACACCACTTCCAAAGTTTCGGGGATGCGTTGGTTTTACGACAGTGGTCATCCCGGCAGTTCAAAGTTTCTGTTGGGATAAGGGATAGAAAGAAGCGCCGAAAATGACGAAGCTTTGGGAAGACTACCAGTCTGATAGGGATCCAGAGATTTCATGAACTACCAGATACATGTACTTTGACCCGCCCATGGCCACGAAAGTTGAAGATGATATAATTCGCAAGGAGCGGTTTGGTTGCTCGGGTCATGGATTTTTCCGGGAGCTAAGTTGATTTGATCTGAAAATAGGGCGCCCCAAAGATCAGGTCCGCAGCGAAGACCCTGCAGGGGTGGAGGCACTTGCGGTTGACGTGGGAAGGGCTGGGAATGACTGGGTGGGCACAGGTTCCAACAGTAGGGAATATTTACCACCAAATTCACCAAATATGGGTATATAATGATATAATGGGTTTAGATAATACCCTCTGGTAATCAAACATCGCACTGGAAAATCACTTGTAAACGGAATTGTTATTGGGAAAATCACTACTTTAGTGTCCATCGCCAAGTTTGATTCCCAGAGGATGTATATATGCATATATATCTACTGTGGGGCCAGATATTGCAATCCAACTACCCTCTGGTAAACTAACATAACTATGGAAAATCACAATTTTTAATGGGAAAATCCACTATAAATGGCCATTTTCAATAGCTATGTTTGACATAACCAGAGGGTAAACCCCACAGGATATTCCAATGGATGGCCTTAACCCTTCGAGATCCGATGGCAGGCGAGCACCACCTTAACGTTGGACATCGGCGGTGGTCCAGCTCTCACCAAGTTGCGGCCCAGGAAAATGGGACAGGTCTTGCTGGGGTTTTGATGGTGAGTTCACCCAAAATGGTGATTTTTGGTTGGTGATTTGTGTTGGTGATTTTGGGTTGGTGATTTGTGTTGGTGATTTGTAGTTGATTTATAGTTGATCGATGTAATTAAGTTGGTTTATAGTTTTGATAATTAAACCACCAAAAATATCCAAAAATAACATGACTGGTGGCCTGTCTCTTGGGAAAAAAAATCATTTGACTTTCAGGGGCAGGTACCTGCAATATGTCTATGTAAGGTCCATGTAAGGGATATATACTCCCAAAATGGTTCTGTACCTGCAGTTGCTACCTGTAACGGCAATTGAACATGGACTTGACTGAGAATTTGGACCTTGAAGATAGGCTTCTGCTGGTTTGAAACTACATTGATTTTCAGTAGGATCCGTGGTGGATGAACCAACAATGGTGGGGATCCAAGGGAATATACCAACAATATGGGCATGTATGGTTGTGTCTGAAAATTTGCGATTTACCTCCATATCATTGCCATGTCAAAATGGTGAAAATCATGATCATCAGCTAGTGCATTGTGAGGAACATCATATTTAGACATGGCCCCTGCAGGCATGAATGGGAGCACAAACTACAACATAGAATTTGCCTACAGCAATGGTGTTTCAAGTATATATATATTATATATATAATCCAAACAGGGTCATTGACAACTATAATGCAACACTTAAGTGCGGTTATCAGTTCAGTTGGAGATCCGTGGGCTCCAAGTGCAAAGATTTGAAGATTCGGATTTGATTTACGACGTATTTTCAGAAGTTGTTAGCAAGTATGATTATCATGATACAAATCCCTTTCCATACTAAACACATCTAAACACCCCCTAGAAACCATATATACATACAATATCATACAATTATATTTACACTTGATTGAAACCGTTGATGGTGCGTTTAATAGGGGAATGGGATTGACACCATGTGTTGCTTCCAAGGCCTATCCCTACGCAACGTGTGAAGCCCGGCGCGAACTTTGTGTACACCTTGCCCAAGGCGGGTGGAAACACCAATTGGGTTCCGACCACCTTGGATACAATAGTCATTGGATTGGTTTCAGGGAAAATTTTATCCGGAAACCTCCATATTTAGCGGTAAAAAAACATGGTTTCCAGTAGATTTTCCCTTATACCAATCCGATAATAGGGGATGTGTAGTGCATTATGTTGAAGTATTGTGGTTAGTGAACTGGAAAATTGGCTATGCAAACTGAATCAAACACAATCAAACTATATCAATTGATGGAACGGAATACAGATTGTCATCGCAGAACTTGGATTTTTGCTGGATGCAAAGAAATCGTAGATCTGCATTTGCTGCATGCGGTCGACCCATTTTCTTGCCGTCCATTTGCTGGATGTGAAAGCTTTTGAGCCATTCCCATGGTGCGTAGCTAATCCATGTAGGTCCTACATGATGAACCATGAATCAACAAACTTAGCTAGTCATCATATGTGGAGAATGAACATCAATTTATCAATACAAACTACTGTTAGAACGTAGAGCCGTTGAAGGTTCATAGTTTGTCAAAGTTGCACAAAGCGGACTGTTGCCGTTGTGTCACTGGTTGCAGGGCATGTTCATCGACACCATGGACGGAGAGAAGTTGGTTTTCAAGGCCTCGGGCAAGGTGCGATGGCAGGGTGGTTCATGGTTTCCGGTGAGGTTGTTTTCCTGAAAACAAAGCCTTTAAGCAATGTAAGAACTCTTCTATAGTATGTATCAATATATATATGTATATATATATATGTATATACATAATATGTACATACAATTAATAAGAAAAATATTTCATGTTCGTGGAAATTCCATCGTTTGTTTTATCCTTACAGAAACGCCAGGGGGGCGCGGCGCTTCCCAAGTGGCTGCACTTCGATGAGGAATTGGCTGGGAGGAATCGGTTGGGAGACACGTTCACCTCCGGTATCAAGCTTTTGGAATCATATACACACAGCCCTCTGGTAAACGTTTACATAACTATGGAAAATCACCATTGTTAATGCGTAAATCCACTATAAATGGCCATTTTCAATAGCTATTTTAGTTGACCAGAGGGTAATACGAAATGTATTAATGGAACTGTATGGAACTCTATGGAAGTTAAGTATGGATATAGTTCCATATAGAAGTATGATGTATATGGACCTAAAATATGTATATATATATACATATATGGAACTATATGGAATCCTATGGATATAGTTCCAATTAGTTCCACATAGTTCCCATCATTGTATGGTCCCAAATATCTGTAAATAATGGTTTCTACGCATTGTATGGTTTCATGGTGTTTCTTTTAAGCGGCAAACATGAATAAGTTTTGTCTGTTGTTATTGTAGTTGATGTGTGTTGATGTTGTTCCCAAGCCTTTTCTTGGTAGGCATTTCCCAAAAAAAACATATTTGATTCTTATACTTATATAGAATTTTATAGAATCATGCGTCCAATTGTTGAGTCAGAACTCCTTTTGGTTCCTTTTGTGTGTCATGTTCAACATGTTCCCTCTAAAGAATCTAAATAGATTTGCTTGAACATATGGTAGCCCCCAAACCCCATCACTGCAATGAATATCGCGCATCTTCGGGTTATCAAATCCCATGTTTTCCGCATGTTTCCATATTTGTTTCCCATGTTTGCTGGTTGATCAACTTTTTTTTTTCGGATGTGATCACCCGGCCAGTCTCACGGGCGTTTCTATGGCCTGCCGCCCCAAGATGCTCACGGTGTCTTGGAGGCGCCGATTGACGTCGCTGATGGCGGCAGGGAAGACTTTTTTATGAACCTCCCAACAATGGATGTTGATGGCAAGGATTTATGTAGACTGTCGTTTTCCTGTGTGTTAGAGCACTTTGAGGGTCAAGGTATATATATTATATATTATATCCCCCATGTATAGCTCACTATAAAGTGGACATCCTTTGCGCTTATAAAGTGGGTTTCCGGTCGCCACTTTATATACCGACAATGGGGGATAAAGCCGTGTTTTGCGCGAGAAACATGCCCTTGGACCTGGAAGATGACTTTATAGCAACGTTGGCTTTCCAGTTTATACCCGGCTGGTTCCCCACAAGGAAACGACTCAATATATGCGGCAATGCATTTTATAGACCGTTGGTTCCCTTCAAAGAATGGCCATAATATGTCACACCATCCACTTTATAGAAACATGTCTCCCCAATGATTTCGGGCCAATATCTTTCTGTTGGGGCTGTATACATGGCAAAGCACTTTATAGAGTGAAACTTGCCCTGAAACTTGCCCTTTAAGAAGAAGAATTTGTGCTGCATCCAGGGCACTTTATAGAAAGAAAATTGCGGCAGAGCATTTTATAGAGTCATGAGATACATCATCCAAATCACTTTATAGAGCTGCCCAGGACCCCATTCACCCTGAGGACCCCTTTCAAGGGAAATCTTCTTCTCTATAAAGTGGCCAGTCCAGGTAAAACCCCTGAAAAAACAAAATCTATGTTGGGCTGGCCACTTTATACCCCCTCCCCAAACAGAGAATGCCTCTATAAAGTGCCCAGTCCAGGTAAAACCCCTGAAAAAACACATTTTTACCTGGAATGGCCACTTTATACCCCCTCCCCCAACAGAGAATGCCTCTATAAAGTGGCCAGTCCAGGTAAAACCCCTGAAAAAACAGAATCTATGTTGGACTGGCCACTTTATACCCCCTCCCCCAACAGAGAATGCCTCTATAAAGTGGCCAGTCCAGGTAAAACACCTGAAAAAACAGAATCTATGTTGGACTGGCCACTTTATACCCCCTCCCCCAACAGAGAATGCCTCTATAAAGTGGCCAGTCCAGGTAAAACCCTGAAAAAACAGAATCTATGTTGGACTGGCCACTTTATACCCCCTCCCCCAACAGAGCATGCCTCTATAAAGTGGCCAGTCGAGGTAAAACCCTGAAAAAACAGAATCTATGTTGGACTGGCCACTTTATACCCCCTCCCCCAACAGAGAATGCCTCTATAAAGTGGCCAGTCCAAGTAAAACCCCTGAAAAAACAGAATCTATGTTGGACTGGCCACTTTATACCCCCTCCCCCAACAGAGAATGCCTCTATAAAGTGGCCAGTCCAAGTAAAACCCTTGAAAAAACAGAATCTATGTTGGACTGGCCACTATACCCCCTCCCCCAACAGAGAATGCCTCTATAAAGTGGCCAGTCCAGGTAAAACCCCTGAAAAAACACATTTTTACCTGGAATGGCCACTTTATACCCCAGCCAGTGGGCTCCAGGACTTTGACCCGGAAACGGAAGGACTGACAACAAGGTAAAGGGGGAAAACTACAACGGAGAGGTACAACGGGAAGGCTACCACAAGAAAATGAGACATGTCACGTTTATATACGTTTATTGTTTTCAATGTGTCATATAGATTGGCGATGATTGGTATATTGAATATGTTGTAGATGTATTTGGAACATATGTATACCTATGATTCACACATCAATATAAATATATATATAAATCATAAACACATGCCAAACCAAAAACTTTTAGCTGAGTATTGTATTCCCAATCTGTTGGCAAATGTCCAGCCGATTCACCATGCGTGACCCAACAAGATTCAAACTATGGATTGTTTACTTTTGAAAAAAATACTGGGTGAATCTACGTATATCTATGACGACAATCTCCCAAAATCATCCTAAAAATCTATGGACATCTATGGACCAAAACCACGGCCACATGCCCATCCTCTATAAAATGGTTTGCAAGAAAGTTCAGCTCTATAAAGTGGCTTGATCACGTCATTTCTGGCAGCCCCACCCTCTGTATAAACTGGCCGGTCCATGCCCATCCTCTATAAAATTGTTTGCAAGAACCAGTAAAAAAATATTTTCGAAAGTAAACAATCCATAGTTTGAATCTTGTTGTGTCACGCATGGTGAATCGGCTGGACATTTGCCAACAGATTGGGAATACAATACTCAGCTAAAAGTTTTTGGTTTGGCATGTGTTTATGATTTATAATTTATCTATATATTTATATTGATGTGTGAATCATAGGTATACATATGTTCCAAAATACATCTACAACATATTCAATATACCAATCATCGCCAATCTATATGACACATTGAAAACAATAAACGTATATAAACGTGACATGTCTCATTTTCTTGTGGTAGCCTTCCCGTTGTACCTCTCCGTTGTAGTTTTCCCCCTTTACCTTGTTGTCAGTCCTTCCGTTTCCGGGTCAAAGTCCTGGAGCACACTGGCTGGGGTATAAAGTGGCCATTCCAAGTAAAAATGTGTTTTTCAGGGGTTTTACCTGGACTGGCCACTTTATAGAGGCATTCTCTGTTGGGGGAGGGGGTATAAAGCGGCCAGTCCAACATAGATTCTGTTTTTTCAGGGGTTTTACCTGGACTGGCCACTTTATAGAGGCATTCTCTGTTGGGGGAGGGGTATAAAGTGGCATGTCCAACATAGATTCTGTTTTTTCAGGGGTTTTACCTGGACTGGCCACTTTATAGAGGCATTCTCTGTTGGGGGAGGGGGTATAAAGTGGCCAGTCCAACATAGATTCTGTTTTTTTAGGGGTTTTACCTGGACTGGCCACTTTATAGAGGCATTCTCTGTTGGGGGAGGGGGTATAAAGTGGCCATTCCAACATAGATTCTGTTTTTTCAGGGGTTTTACCTGGACTGGCCACTTTATAGAGGCATTCTCTGTTGGGGGAGGGGGTATAAAGTGGCCAGTCCAACATAGATTCTGTTTTTTCAGGGGTTTTACCTGGACTGGCCACTTTATAGAGAAGAAGATTTCCCTTGAAAGGGGTCCTCAGGGTGAATGGGGTCCTGGGCGCGCCGCGCGCGCGCCAAAAAGGTCTCAAAATTGGAGCCATTTTGGCGCGCGCGCGCGCGCGGCGCGACCAGGACCCCTTTCACCCCAAGGACCCCTTGTGTTAGAGGCATTCTCTGTTGGGGGAGGGGGTATAAAGTGGCCAGTCCAACATAGATTTTGTTTTACCATAGATTCTGTTAACGACTTCGATATAGATATTTGTCTGGCTGTTGGTTTCGTTCGGTTTCGAAGTCATTCGAAGTCTTTTGGGTTCGCCATCGATGAGATCGATGATATTCCCCCAAGGTTTGAACGTGGCCCCTCAACTTTATAGACAATCATGTCGATGCTGCCATCGTCGCGATTAAGAAAATCATCGCTACTACAACGATCGTTGTTTAGCCGGAAATCCACATTATAGTGCCACTGTTCTGCACAAGTATTACTATCTGGATGTTCGGCATCTCACTTTATAGTCATGGGACATGTTCACAAGTACCCTCAAAAACCTGCATCGAGTTTTATGTTTTTACGCGGCCAGGCGACTTTATACAAACGTTGGATTTTGACTTTATAGACAAAACATGTTGGCTTTCCACTTTATAGACTCCAGACATGTGGCCATTCCAGTTTATACCAGGCTATTCTCTATAAAGTCGGCCGCAAAGCATCTAGCGGGCTATACATGGGGGATTATATTATTATTATTACTATTATTATTATTACTATTATATTATATTATATTATATTATTATATTTTATTATATTGAAATTATTATACTATTATTTAGTATGCTATATTATATTATATTCTATTCTATTATATTATATTATATGCGGTGCGTTTACCACTTTCCATGGCATTGGCTTGCAAAAGCCATCCTCAGTTCTGACCCGGCCGTTCATACAATGCGGCCTCCCCAGTTATAAGTTGGTTTATAAACCTTTAGAAATATCTACCACAAAGCACAGCAAAGCTAGTTATCAACCAACTTGCCTATTTTATCCAATCTTGCAGTTCCAACATTGTACCTCGTTTTGGCCCTGCCACATCTCCAGTCGTAGCTTCAGCGTTTTTCAAAGGTGTGGCTCACGGCCATTGATTCCCAACATTTCTCCGTCACCGACAAGTTCGACATGATCATCGGCCCGGTGGCGAAGAGCTGGGGCGTAGCCTTCCTGGTTGGTGGTTTGGAACATGAATTTTATGATTTTCCATTCAGTTGGGAATGTCATCATGCCAACTGACGAACTCAGATTTTTCAGAGGGGTTGAAACCACCAACCAGTTTTTTTGTTGACTGAGAGTAAGTCGAGTACGTGCGTATTGTTTTTAGGCTTATGAATGATTGATTTCTAATAAAATGCACCTGGCATGTCAAGGTAGAAGCACTTCCAGAATTCAAAGATAATTCCTAGACCCGTCTTGATAAAACGTGATTACACAAAATTTTAGACGTCTTGAATGATTTGGTTATTGAAATTGTCGTGAGTCATTGTTTGTCCTATTTCTGCACTCCTTCTGCACACCTCTTCACATGACAAAACGGCGATGGACTTTGCTCTGCTGCCCACTCTGTGATCAGATTGTCCTCTATCTCCACTGTACCATGAATTTCTCGGCATGGGTTTCAGCAAACATGTTAGACAGATTTGGATCATAAAAACACATTGTTTCGTCTACTTGTTTCCTTATGTTTCCTTACCATCAAAACAGACATGCTATCTGATGGTGATGAAGAGGCATGTGGTGACAGTTTTTTGACCCAGATATGACTCAGAATCATTGAGCCCCAGATATTGGACACAACTTATTAGAAAGAACATGGTGATTGATACCCTGTTGTAAATGTTTACATAACTATGGAAAATCAACATTTGTTCTATGGGAAAACTCACTATAAATGGCCATGTTCAATAGCTATGTTAAATTACCAGAGGGTATCTCTAACTCCTTGAATGCCCCCATGTTGGATGTCCCCGGCCAAAGTCCTGCAGCGAAGTGAAAACGCGCAAGGGGCGTTTTTGGGGAACGAACTCATTTAACAAAAAGACATAGAAAGATGGGTGGGTCTTAAAATGAGAGATCCCCAAGTCACCATGGTTCTTTCAATACTAAGTTCGGGTCTGATGAATTGGATGATAACTGGTGGTACCCCCATGACTTCGGAATCCTGGTCAGTTAAACACAACTAAGTTGATGAAGTGGCAGACTTGCTTAAGTTGATGTGCGCGAGTTTCAAAGTCTTCAAGATTTCGTGGTTTGAGGTTTAATAATCCAGAAATTGGCTCATTTGGTTTCCCTTAAGATATCTTATTACAACATCCCCAACCTTGGATAGGTAGTTTAATTAATCCTTTTTGTTGCCGTACTATAAATGACAAATAACCATAACCAGCCATTTTTCTTGTGGACTACCAAAGATTGACCATGATAAGAATTCAAAGATTCACCTATTTCAAGCTCTGATGGCTAGGCTGCCTGGGCCATGGCGCATGGAATCGGTGATTTCGCGAGGTTCAGATCACACAGTACTTCTCCGAAGTGATGGCCAAGCAGTTGCCTGCGGGAAGAACCTGAATGGACAATGCAACATTCCACCTCTGAATGCAGGGATCGAATACACCCAGGTTTCTGCAGGAGAACTGCATACAGTGCTTCTTCGAAGTGATGGCAGTGCTGTTGCCTGCGGGAAGAATGCTGATGGGCAATGTGACATTCCACCTTTGGACGAAGACATGAGATACACACAAGTTTCAGCTGGCAGGTTTCATACAGCCCTTCTCCAAAATGATGGGTGTGTTGTGGCTTGCGGATGCAATGATGATGGACAGTGCGACATTCCATCATTGGATGAGGGTTTGTCATACACCCAACTCTCTGCAGGTGGATTTCATACCGTGCTTCTCAGAAGTGATGGTTGTGCTGTTGTTTGTGGAAGTCATGATAGTGGACAATGCGACATTCCGCCTTTGTTTCAAGGCATCTCATACATCCAGGTGTCTGCTGGTCGATTTCATACAGTGCTTCTCCAAAGTGATGGCCGCGCTGTTGCCTGCGGATGCAATGATGATGGTGATGGACAGTGTAACATTCCACCTTTAGATCGCGAAATGTCATACACACAAGTGTCAGCTGGCAGGTATCATATAGTTCTTCTCCGAAACGATGGCCATGTTGTTGCGTGTGGAGATAATTATTTGGGACAGTGCGACATTCCACCCTTGGATGAGGGGATGGCATACATCCAGGTGTCTGCTGGTGGATGCCATACAGTGCTTCTACGAAGTGATGGGACGTGTGTGGCCCGCGGATGTAATCAGTTTGACCAGTGCAACATTCCATCTCCAAAGACGTGGGGTGAGTGGGTGGGTTTCACAACTGCAAGCCGTCGATATATGTGCAATGCCAATCTGATGCCAGTTTGCATGAACCATGTTTTGCAACTCAGCTTTGCTTTTCAAGATGATGCTGTCATCCTGATATTCTCAAGTCTGTCAGGAAACGAAGTGCTCCGCCTGAATGCTCATAGGTTTGATCTGGCCCATGAAATCTGTCAGCGCATTGCACGTGAATTGAATGTCGAGCTACTGAGTCTTAGAGTGGTCTTGCCCAATGGACACTTGGTGGCATCAGCCTGCAGTGCAAATCCAAGGGCCACGATAGCGAGCTTGAGTCAACATGGTGGTAAGTAGATGTTTGCACAGCTCATTAAGCGTTTCACATCATCCAGACATTGTTTTACCAAGTTTGGCTTGAAGCCAGAGATGCAACAAGCAGTGTTTTTTGTGCAGTGTCGCCAGCTGGGCCCAAAGTGGCACCGCCAAGGTACGAGACCTTGTGTGTTGCAAAGGGCAAAACAATGGAAAAGTATGGACAAGTCCAGTTAGATTGAATCTACCTGTTATGTCGAACATAGCTATTTTTAAATGGCCGTGTCGAAATAGTGGATTTACCCATTCAACATGGTGGTGATTTTCCATAGTTATGTTAGACATAACCAGAGGCTAGATCAATGTTTTGGACTGTGGCAACACGCATCGTCCCCGTTCGGTTTGTTCATGACCACGATGGGGTGATCGGAGCGAGAAATGCCAAGATTGATGGTTAGCTGTGGCGTGACCAGTCATTCACTTGGGTATCTTGGGTTGTAACGTGTTGACTAGGGTATGTAGAATGGTGATGGTTAATCATCATGTTCCCCAGTTTCAGTCAGACCTAGTGACCTAGTTCTCTCACTTCCATCATCCAGACTTGGGGGTGCAGTTCCATTTGCTTCCACGTAGTGGGCCGCTGGCCACCACCGTCCCATCCCCCCTAGTGGGCCCAGTGAGGTCATGGAAGTGGCAAGTTGAAGTATGGCGCAGGTAGTGCTGCGTACAACGATCATGGGGAACAGAGATGAATAGACGGCGTTTCTGAAATTAAACGACTTTTTTGTTGACCGGGAAAATGCAGGGCATTTCCGAAAAAAAAACATATTTTGTTTGACTTTTTTTGTTTTTTTTAAGGTCGCTATCGTTTGGGGGACGGACCGCCACCATCAAAGCATGGCGAAAGAAATGGGGATTGAGTCAGGGAATGTCCCAAGGCGCCAGGTGCATGAAACACACCACTTGGGATAGCGCAGTAATACATGGGTTACTATGGGTTACTGACAAGTACTAGCAATTACAAGCCACTTCGTAGTTGGGATGTGCATGCATCTCATATGTTTTTTTTTTTTTTGTATGCTACTTCGACTGAGGCAATGCTCATTGAAATTCTACTACGAGTCGCCTTAGTGCGGCCTATAGCCAGATCTAGATGGAAAAGCCACAGATTTTGCAATTGTTTGTTGGTTGTAAAGTTATAAATATAGTTTTAACCAACGGAACCATCATAGTCTCATAGTTTATGGATTGCACCGACAGACTTTGGTATAGCCATCATGAACTAACTGTGACGACCCCATCTTAGAGTACTTACTAGAATCTCCATTTTTTCAAAAGGCATGACAGTAGAATTACATAACATCATATAACCACAGACTAAAGCCATCCATAAAAAGCACTTTAACTACATATATATATATATATACATAGCTAATTACTCTAACCATCAGAAAAAGAACAAAAACACGTTTAACATATTCAACATAGTTTGATAAAAATTGCTATAACCACTATAACCAATTACATATAGATGATTTCCATCCACTTGCCACGTGAACACCCAGCCGCAAGCTGATAACGCTCCGCTCCGCAGATAACGCACCGCCGTTGGTGGCGAAACATTTGCGCAAACAGCGCATTGCAGCGGGACAGGCGTTCAGATACCAGGCCTTTGGCTGGGAATGGTGCAGTTTCATGCCTGGGATACTTGGAGTATATATCACATTTATATAGGGATTATATAGGGACATATATCATATATATATATACTGTACAGACATAATATAGGGATATAATATGGTGGGCCTTTAATAATGATATCACCATACGATAGATGGAGGTTTCCAAATTCATCGCGACCTCACTAGGATGATGGTTGTCCGCACATGGATGGAATATATGGAATCTTAAACCAACGCAACAGGGAGATGTAGCAAAAAAAAATGGTGGCATAATGGGGAATCAAGTTGGTATTCAGTACAAACGTGGTGGACCAATAGCTGTATGGGATAGTTGGCCCATAGAAACAGATGATTCATGATGTTTTACCAGACTTACGAATGGTGTAGCAAACCGTTAAATAACCAGAGGGTATAGAACCAGGATTTCAGAACATGGAGATAAACCAACAAACATACACCAATTCTGCACTAAGGTTTTGTTCCATAGTCAGATTGTGAAGACCAATTCAACAGGAAGGACGTTTGACCAAACAAAATGGAGTCCTCAATGACATGATGAAATCAGGACAAATCGAATAAACCACCATAAACCTACATGGGAGGTTCCTAATTCATGGGGGTACCCCGAGTTATCATCCATTTATAGATGGATTTCCATGAAATAAAGCTACATTACACGGATTTTCCATCAAATAAACCATTGATGTCCATAATCCTACAAGGTGGTGCCCCCCCAGTTATAAGTTGGTTTATAAACCATAGGAATAGTATAGATATTCCTACCATAAACCATAGTGAAATTGAAATTATGTGCACCAACTTAGCTAACGAACTGGGGCACCACCTTGTACCATCAGGAAACGATGGTTTGAGTTCACCGAGGCGGTCAACAAAAGAAAGTTTCAGAAACAGAAACGGTTGAAGGAACATGAAGAAAACACTGGGATATATATATATATATATGTACATATATATATATATATATGTACATGTGCAGTGATTTTTGATTTACCTTATCCTTTTGTAATATAACGTGTTTATATTAAACAATGTTAGAATTATATATATATATACATCTATTCATCTAGCCCAATTTTGAAATTTGCTGAAGAAAACCTATCTGATCTATTTGTTTTGATCTTCTACCCAGTGATGTTCCAAACGGACATCACACCCCAGAAAGCCCGATCCTTCAGGTACCATCGAACATCTTTGTGGATTCGGAATCTTGCCGCTGATCCGGGGGCCAATTTGTTGTTCATTGGCATGGGATTGTTCTCCATTAGTACCCACTTAGAGTCGACAAACTGGTTTGATTGAAAATGGTGTACCCAAAAATCCATATATTGATTACCCTCTGGTAAACTAACATAGCTATGGAAAATCACTATTTTTAATGGGTAAATCCACTATAGATGGCCATTTTCAATAGCTATGTTAGTTTACCAGAGGGTATCATGCTCATCAAAATTTATTCAAATGCCCATTTACGCGGGTAAATACCACAGTTTCAGACGCATCAATCAAAAGATTGTTTACTGAATGACCCACCTACCCACAACTGGGCTGCAATGCCAACTACAATAAGATCAACAAGGATTCTACAAGGGCTCTACCAGATGAGGTAGTGAGGCCCCCCAAGTAATGTGTTGGTTGCTTTATAAAACCATTAACTATACTTATGTATATGGAGGTTTCCACAAATCATTGTACCCAAAAAATGGATGGTTTATAAGGGAAAATCCTATGAAAAAATGGATGATTGAGGGGTAGCCCTATTTCAGGAAAGCCCCAGATATCATATATCCCCCCAAAAAAGACCAAAGGTTGCCCACGTTGGTCAACTGAGCCATCCAGGGGGGCTTCACTTTGTAACCAAACCGCCAGTAAATTCTCGACATGCGGAGACTGTCAAACACATGTGAATGATTGAATGGTTGGTGGCTGCTCTTAGGGATTGATTCGAAGTGACATGACTTAGAAGACTTAGCACATGTTTCTGTTCATCATTTTACAAATACAAGGTGAACAAAAAGGTGAATACAATGGTGATTTGGTTGAACTATTGTAGTGCATGCCTGCTTGTCACGCCCTTGCAGGGGGTGCCCTCACCTTGTTTACTGCTACTCTCGATTGAAATGAATTTATATATCCAGCTTGATCTTTTCCAATGTCAATTGACTACGATTATATATAGATTCAGAATGATTAGAATTCATATAAATTCATAAAATCATAGATTTTTCTAGAGATTTCTTTTAAATTCCTAGAGCTTCGTAGAATTCTTCGCTACCGGTCAACACTCATGGAGTTGCGCGAATCCGCGACGTTTTGATCTGGATCCCAGCTGCTTCAACCCAATTTTCCAAGCCAAGCCAAACAAAAAAAAACCTGTTGGGGGAAAGATGATTAGAGTTCATGTAGATAAACTTCAGATGTCACTAGAAAATTAGGTCTGCACAAACACCAGGTAAAAAAAAAAGTAAAAATCACAAAGCATCACTTTCACTTGTTTAACAAAAATGCTGAATTCCAAATGTTCCTTCAAAAGAGGATCCTTCTAAAGTTGATTAATCCACAAATTCCGCAGATTGAGCATCCTTTCAGCCCAATTTATCCACCAACTTGAAACCAAATCTGAGACAAGCTGGTCCATAAACAACATTATATGGCTATAGTTATAGTTGTAAAATGTTAAAAATACATATAAAATACCATAGAAACCAGCACTATATACTAGTGAACTAAACTACTTTAGCCTTTGCCTCAGCTTGTGGAGAGCTCGCCGGGGACACCGATCTCCACCATGCCACGGGCTGCTCCTATGCTCCAGCGGCTCCAGACGCCATGGAGTTGTGATGGCTGGTAGCCGTGCAGTGCAAGAGAAACTAAGCAGAAATCGGACATCACAATATTCACAATTTGTAAAAAAAAATAGGTAGCCGCAGAATACAAGTATGGATTGCAATTACTATTCCAATCTATTCCAATCTATTCCATATATTGGCTTTTGAATCATGGACACAGGTGTTTCTCTTGGGTCTGAACATATCCAACAAAACTCCATTGGTTGATCATCATTTTCTCCATTCAAATCTTGGCAAACTTGGCGGAAAAAAACACACATTTTCAGACAATCTCCGCATGGTGATGTTTCGGCCAAGAAAAATAGGGGGTGTTAAAGCATGATTTTTCACTAACACATGGTAAAGTTCCTCCCAATTAAAATTTATTAAAACCCTCCATTTCTAGAGGATTGCCGGAGGGTATCGCCCTGAAAAAACTGGGTGTTTTCCACCGAATGGGATGGTGATCTCAGTGATCTCCTTATGATTTGATGGCACGTTTTGGATGAGTGGTACCACTGGTCAGATCAGGATTCCAACCGCTGAGGAAAGGTGTTCACGTTCCAAAGAGTCCTCTAATTGTAAAGTGTTTATTTGTAATGTGGTTCAGATGGTATAGTAACTATAGTATGATTAATATGATTAGTGATAATGTACTTGACATGACTGTTTGGATTGTCAATTGCAAAACATGTACAGATAATCACGATAAGTAAAAGTATATCCGTGACAGATTGATTGGATTACATGATAGTATGTGGATAGTAATGGATATTTGGATATAATGTACATTCTTGCCGATTGTAGAGTACACAAAATACAATACTTTAAAAGCTATTTTTTTTTCAATTTGTTACTGTCTGCAGATTCGTAGGATGTTTTGCAGATTTTTGCCGTCTTTCCGGATTCGGCTGGGGAGGTGAATTGGGGTTGGATTCAGGGTGCGAAAACATAGGGGTAGCACCAACAATTCAGGGAGTGCTGAGCTGTTAGCTTCCCACTTTTATATAGTGGGTTGTTTCTGTTTTCTTATTCTGTTCACAGAACCACTGTTGATGATTGGTTCTGGGGTCATATTATCCAATATAATTAATGAGGATTATCACAATCCATGAGCTGGGAGACCCAATCCAGCAACCAGTAGGAGGATAAAGGGGGGGTTTGAACACTGCTCAATCAATGGGAATAGAATGGAATATAACCGTGAAATAAATAGATGTTCATGGGGATTTAACGTTGATATAAACCACACAATGTCCGTTTTTTTTTGGTTTTGTTGAAGTGCCTACAGTGGATTGCAGCCCATTATATGCCCACTTAAAATCGGAGATAAACCACTTACTAACTGGGTCTGAAAATAGGCTAGCCTTATCATACCATGGGTGAATCATGATATTCTCTATCAAGATTGCTATTTCAGGAGTGATATGACGCCCAATTTTTGGAGCTATCCAACTAGTTAACTAACTCAATGGCCCTTTTTTCAGTTGACGAAATGTCCCAGGAATGAGGTCTCCAAGCCCCCTTCTGCGGAAGCGCCATCTGCGCCGCCCCTGCCCTTCTTTGTACAGCGAACGGGACCCGCGGTGGTGGATGAAGAGTCCAGCGACTGGGCTGAGAGGCAGAGTGTAGCCCACCTGGGCTTTTAAGTGGGGTGATAATCAAAATTGGGATTCCAATTGACATTGGGATTTTACAAAAAAATGGAATTATGAACAAAATTGGGATTCTGAACATTTGCATTTCATCAACAAGACAAAGAGGTTTGTGCATGATTGTGAGCCACCTAAAGACATGAAGCCAACCCACCGCCGCACATTCAGGCAAATTCCACCGAAAAAACTCTGAAGTAATTTTAGCCAGAAAACAGCTGATACTCTTTGCTTCATATTGGTCAGGGGTTGGTAACTGTCCCATTTTGGGAATATTGGACATCACCTTATAGTAGCCATTATAGACCATGGTGGTCTGATTGAAAATAGTAGACTCTCTGGCCATTGTTACCGCCAGCATTTGTGCCAAACTCCCGAACGTCTGTCGGGACGCTTGTCGGAAGCATCATTTTTGGCGACCCGCTGTGGGCATTTGGGGATCTAAAAGCTTGATGTCTCTGGGTTATCTGCTGTGAATGTACCCAGACATTCATTGATGACCCTCTCTAGGGTGAATCTGCTGTGCTCAAAAATTCGTTTATTATCGTTTATTTGTTCATCGCTTTTCAAATAAACCCCGAATAGACCATGCATAAACCCCAAAAAACCTAGAAAAAGAAACATGAAAAAACCCTAAATTAATCCTAAAGAAATCCTACATGAACCCTAGAAGAATCAGGCTGTTTTCATTGGGAATCGGCACCTCGCCGGAGCAGAAATGTTCATGCTGAAACCATGGATCTGGATCTGATACATTCATCAAGATCCCCATATTGAAACCATCTGAAATCATCACCACGCTTGCCCAATGTTGGATCGGTTTTGTGGGAACAGGATGGCAAGCGTATCGGTGAGGCTTTTTGATAGCCGATAGCTAAATTGACTTACATACGTAACTAGGGTTTATAGGGCATATGAACTATAGTTTTGATGTGTTCATAAACCAACTTACAACTGGGGGGCCTCACCTTGTATTGTTATTCCAGAATTATCTCAACGGCCATTTCAGGAACCTAAATTTTGAATTGGAGCTACCTGTAAGGGAATATCCCCACCAAATATGGCCACAAATATAATATACCTTCATTATAGGGTCCTGAATTTTCCAATGGAAAACCATTTATAAATCATGGGATGTTTTTCATAAGTTTGGGTTAGATGAACACATTTAGGACAATTGAAAAGCCATTAAACCCTTCATTATATCCCCATTATCACCATTTAGGGTTTATACGGCATATATATATATATATATATCATATAACATCATATAACTATGTAAATTATAACTATGGTGTATATGATATATAACCTATAGATAATAAATACAGTATATATTTGTTACAGGTTCTTACAACTATAGGTAATTCAAGTCTTTATCAACCAACTAATCGGGGGGCTTCACCGGAAAATCCCCATGGGTGAAATCGAGGTGGCGACGAGGTCTGCTACGATGCTCCTCTCTTGGCACCGCGGCAGAGTGTCGACGTCATCGACATCGCCGACGCCTCGGCCGCCGTTGCGGACCGTGGGGCGCTTGCGCGGGCCAAGATGCAGACGTTGGGATGTGCCAAGAAGGACCGCAAGGTGCAGATGCGCCAAGGAAGTGCGTTTCAGAAACATGTGTTCTTTGGGTGCCTGGAAGGCCGAATTAGATGAAGATGATTCTATAGTTGAATGATGAACCAATATTGTATATACTGACTGTTGTGATACATTTACATACAGATACATATCCAATTTATGTATATATATAATCATGTAGAAGCTGGATGGCCCATGTAGATTCGGATATGTTTCCAAAGATGAGGGCTTTAGCCAAGCAGCGGAAAGGGGATAAATGGGCCAGGAATTGTCGGACCCTCCCAATTATGTGGCTGTTACCATTATGGCTTACCCCCTGGTAAACTAACATAGCTATGGACAAACATTTATTTTTTTGATGGGTAAATCAACTATAAATAGCCATTTGTAGTAGCTATGTTTGACATAACCGGAGGGTTTCTGCTGTCTTCCACAGCATGGTTAGCCGATGGATCAACTCACCTGTCTGGGAGGCCTCTGATGAAGACAAGAAAGGTGCACCGCGGGTCAGCCTTGCAATGGGGAAACCAAACTGGTTGGTGGTTTGGAACATTTTTTATTTGTCCATAATATATCACAGAGCCATTGAATATTACCATGTTTAATAAATCAATAGCTGGTTGGTGGTTTCAAACATTTTTTTATTTTCCATATGTTTCCATAATATATGGGATGTCATCCTTCCCATTGACGAACTCATATTTTTCAGAGGGGTAGGTCAACCACGCAAAGTTCTTCCAAGATACTGGTGTTCAATGATTCAGCCTGGGTTTATACTAGCTGCTTCAATGATGTTTATGGACTCACCATAATGTCATGACCCCTATATGTTGAAATCTCGACCTTAACGGACCATCTGCGCAGTTTGGGGGTTTCACAGAGGGTAATCCTGCAGTGGACGTGCATGCCATTGACTTCATGACTTCATGATGGCGACCCTACATTGAAATCATGGATATGTTCCTTTCCAGGTGCCAAGCAGATCACCAGCACTGCAGTGACTTGGCTGAGTCAAACATTGATGGCGCCATTAAGATGTTTGTGTATATGCCAGATATCTATTTGCAGTCTATGACATGTTATTTATATATATATAATATTATATATATAATATATATATATATATAACATAGTATCTATATGATACACACGTTTTCGATCATATTACATGTTGTCCACATGGCATCTACCCATTCTTGTTTGTTGAACAGGCACTGTTGTCTTTCAACATTTGGGAAGTCTCAAAGGAACAGGACCAGGAAAGATTTTAATGGTTTTCTCATGCTGGTACCAGGGTGAAGTGGCCATCTATTTCCGGTAACTTCCTTCGGGTAATCCCAAATTCTGTTGGCTGATCATCTTCAAACTATGGTGGTAGAATCCCATCATGTCAGAAACCATCCAGCTATTGGGGTACCCCCATTTAAGACACCCCCATGTGGGTTCAATGTGAGTTCAACCCGTCCGCAAAAAGGGGACTGGTTGGTGGTTTGGAAATGTTTGGAACATGTTTGATTTTTCCATATATTGGGAATACTGATCCCAACTGACTCATATTTTTCGGAGGGGTAGGTCAACCACCAACCAAGTCCCCAAAGTCCTGAATTGTCCCATGGTTCCCAATCCTTGTCGAACGACCCCAGGTTAGAGATCGCCCAGAGCCACCTCCGGAGGCGGTGGGTGGTTGGAGGTCCATGACCCAGAGATCAGTAGAAAGTACATATCAATATCTGGGAGGTTGAATGACATATATAGGATAGAATAGTAAACGTTTCTTATCTATAAATGTATCCCAGATATATCCCATAAATATTGTCAATGAATGACAATATAGTTTCTTTATCCCATTTGAATTTGTAAATTGAATAGATTTATCAATTCACACAGTTATGGTCATTTATCAGTTGTAAGTACTTTATATATAACCCCATTTATAGAATGTTTCTCATCCCATAGAAATCACCACAGAAATAACTGGTAGCCATGGCCATAACTGCATGTGTTGAACTCGTCATTTTCTCCATGAAAAGCCATGGATTTTTGATCACCGGGTAACCCGTTTCGAGCATCCACCAGGACCTGGACAGCGAGTTTGAGCGCGACGACGCGTCGGAGCCTTCGGAGCCTTCGGAGCGTCGGCCGTGGTCCACGGCGACGAGTTCGACGGCGAGGTCCTCGACGTCGCTGGGCGTTCGGTGGTGCCCCGTTGTGAGCGAGACAAATCGCGTTTATAGTTGGCGCAGAGAATTCCAATTTTACTATGGTTTATGGTAGGTATATTGACATACTATTCCTATGGCCCTATGGTTTATAAACCAACGTTCACATCACTGGGGGAAGATCAACTCCTAAGTGGCACATCAAGCGGGGATAGGCACTGAAAAAAATGCAACTTGAATGAACAGTGCATTTTTCATGATTAAAATAAAGGGGCAGGCTGAGAGATCGTTGAAGGTTAATTAGTTGAGTGGGTCAAAGTGTTGGGTAAGGCTATCAATCATATAGTTCTATTTCCCTCAAAGTATTCTATGATACTATAGCTTTAAATGCGCGCATTGCTTATAAATCTTGTAGGAGCAGTGCCCTCTGTTCAGAAATACTTGGGAGCAGCTCCCCCAGAATTTGAGGATGTTTACTAACTTTTATGGTGCTAATTGGTGTTATATGGTGTTATATGATGTTAATGAGGGTCTGTAGGTGCGAAGACTGAGACTGGTTCGCAGCCCTTTGAAGGAGGCTGCCAAGCTCAAGGAAACCTTGCAACCACTGTCACAGAACCAGCTACACACCAACTTGGATCGATGTGGTGTGTCACAAAATTGGGACCTCAAGCTGTACCCTCAAGGTCATCAACTGGAGTTCAATCATACTGTATGGTATGCTTGATCTTCCGGTCTGCATTTTTCTCAGCGTTTTAATATTCATCATTTTCATCAGTCAAATACTAAATTTGGAACGTACACTACACTCCATGTCTTGCCAAACCCTTACTGCATGTATCAATTCTTCATTGGTTACAGTTATGGCCATGGCTACCAGTTATAACTGGTTATTTCTATGGGATTATACATGCTATAAATGGGGTCTTGTTAGTACTTATAACTGATAGCCATGGCCATAACTGTAGATACCTCGTTTTGATGACCAGACTTCCTATGGATGGATGGTGAATCCTTGTCTTTTTCGTGGATCCATCATTGTTGAAACTGGTATCTCACAGTTCTAAGGTTTCTATCCTAACTTCGATGTTTCATGATTATTATATCTAACACACACCAAACGTATATAGATGTTTCAGAAATTATTATATCGAACAAACAAACACTTCTCAAAACTATAGATCTAAGAAACAACAAAAACAACTCCAACCATAGTCCCAAACGTTGAATTCCCAGCCGACTCCAACCCCTTAGGACGTGGTGGGCCCAATTTTTCCACATGAAACACGGTTTTGGCCTTGGTGTGGCTTCTCTAAAGGCCAGAGACGTGGGGGATGCTGCTGACATTTTTTTTTCATGGTGGGTTATCCCTGAAGAGAAAGGCTGGGGAGAATATATATATATATATAGTAGCAAATATAAATATTGTAACTGTTAGAATTAAAAGTATAGTTTATAATTATCTATATCAGCATGATTAAAGCTATAGTAGAACTAAATTTGCTATCGATTTATGGTTACTACAGTAAATCATCAATTATTATACATAGCCAGTACTTCACTTCTTAGGATATTGTTCCCGCTAGATTAAATACATGCCAAAGAAAACCCTTGTTTAGTATTGGATTTGTTCATTTGGGGTCCATATGGAGGATATTTGATTTGATCGGTCAATATGCTTAATGGGAATTTAATCTACAAAAATGGGGATACAATGGTGATCTTATTGGAATATAATATAGGGGGATATATATAAGCAATAATATGATAGTCGGGTGTGTCTGAAAATGTTGTATTTTTTTTACCCACCACAATTGCTACAGTCTACAGTATCTGAATTGGTTAAATGATGACAAACCATGATCTGGGGATATCCTGTCTTCAAACAAACCCAAATGAGGCCCGCCAGTTGTATGTTTGTTTATAACCCCCTCAACTGTATACCATACATCCTTTTTATTTAGCCAATTCACTTGTCTATCTTGGTTGGTTTAACATAGTACATCAAACGTTGCTTTATCCCCACTGAGTTTTTTTCCACCCCAATTTTTATGTGGACACTTCACCCACCGTTTCGGAAAAACACATCGTTTCTTTGGATTGATGGATGTTCATCCCCTCAAACATTTTATAGGTATTGATCCATAGCCCATAGCCATATAGATATCATGATTAGCCATGTACGCTTATAATCACCATTCATACATTAAATCAGCTATAAATCGCATTAAATCTTCATTTGTTCTCTAGTTAAAATGACCAGTCTCCCATGGTGTTTCCATGTTTTCTCTGTTAAACCACCATTTTCCCACATGTTTTTGTCCCATTTTTTCTTGGTTAAATTACCATGTTCCATCATCTTCCATCATGTTTATGTTCGGCCTCACCTTTCACCAGGTGTCCCTGGCTCGCCTGGACCTGTCCGACACGGATCTCCCATCCTTGACAGCTGCGCTGGAGAAACTGCTGCAGCACTTACGGGACGAGGCGGGCGGGACTTGGCGGCGCTCAAAAGATGGCTGGTTGGTGGTGACTGGAACATTTAGTATGGGGTAATGATGGTTAATAATGGTGAATAATGGTTAATAATGGTTAATAATGGTTAATAATCACTGGTTGGCGGTTTGGAACGATGGAATTTGATGACTTTCCATATATTGGGAATGTCATCATCCCAACTGACTTTAATATTTTTCAGAGGGGTTGAAAGCACCAACCACATGGCTTTGACCGCCAAAGTTGATGGGTTTGGTATGGACTATGAATTGCCAGATAAGCAAGACGGTATTTGTTTTGGTAAATATGAGTCCTTTCATTTTTGTTGCTGCAGATCGAATGTTGGAAGAGTTGATTTACTATGAAAAAGGATCTGTTAACATCACATTGTTTTTTTCAATAGCGAAATTAAGAAGGACTTACTGCCAAACAGGTGGAAACCCTCAGACAATTCTGCGACGCAAGCGGCTTGAAACAAAAGAAAACTGGGATGATTTCATATAGATTTCATACATTTCAAGTTGCCACAATCTATGGGGGTCTGTATTGAAGAGCCAAAACCTAGGAAGTATGTCGGCCCTCTTTATGCAGGTTCTCCGGCAATAGTGCGTTTTATTTTGGACTTGGAACAGAGATTGAGACTCACAAGCAACAAATATGTTCATGTCATTACGTACCTTTTTTTGTTAGGTGTTTAACATCACCAAAAAATGCTTCAACATTGGTCAAACACGGCAATTTCACTAGACATTGGATAAACCACAAGTAGCCTATACCTGTACAGAGTGCTAGAATGTGCAGATGATGCAATCCCATTGATTTCAGTTTGTTGAGCCACATCCTCTGGTACTCAAGCATGGCGATGATAGAACATGTCTCAATAGGATAATAATGAACTTACAAACGATGTAACGGCCCACTGTCCACTGCCTGAATTTGCCAGGCAAGATTCTGAAATACTTCCTCGGAAGATCCTTCAACAATCACAACGCGTTTAAAGGAACACAATAACAAAAGAAGATGGCATACAACATACCCTCTGGTAAACTAACAGTTTGCTATTGAAAATTATAGTGAGTTTTTCCATTAAAAATAGTGATTTTCCATAGTTATGTTAGTTTACCAGAGGGTAAATCCCTATGCCTAAAACTGATCCTCAAATGAGCAGTGTTCAGAACCCTGTGTGACCCCTTTTAAACTGGTTGGTTGAGGACAGGATTCCCCGTTCATGGATTGTGATGATCCCCAATGTATTTGTTCGTAAAATCTTCGAGCTAATCATGAACCAACCACTGCTCAAATAGCTCAAATCCCTTTAAATCCCATGAATTCTCCATTTTTTGGTTGCTTAAAAATCCTATATCATAAGATATTACATAAACCACCAGTCCTATATCATACCTATTACATAAACCACCAGTAAACCACGAGAAACCACCACTCCCCAGGAGGCTGACAGTGAGCAGCGCCACCGAGCCCCCGTGCGACTGCTGCTGGAGCTGGACTTGTCCGACAACGGCATTTCTGTCGCTGGGACGTAAGCGAGTTGGGGGTGACACGGGTGGGTGCTGGAGTCTATCTGACAATAATGTATGATATAATGACTATGATATGTATATATATACTTAATATACATGTGTATGTATACATATATGCATACATTTTGGTGAGACATATAGTTGCTGCTTGGAGTTCTCCTGAACTACTGTGTATATATATACATTTAATCATTTATGAACACAGCATGTGCTTGTATATGAAGGAGTCATATGAGTCATACGAGGCAAAATCCCGATTGAGATTCATTTTTGCAACGTTGGAGGTTAGACGTGGCTCTGGAGCATTGCCACCGAAACTAGCAGACCGATCCCAAAAAATAGGGGAAGTCACTACTTTGATGGTTTTTGATTGTTTGATGCACCCTCTCTGGTAATTTAACATAGCTATTGAAAAGTTGCCATTTATAGTGAGTTTTCCCATTAAAAAATATGATTTTCCATAGTTATGTAAACGTTTACCAGAGGGTATTTCAAAAGAATGGGAAGTCTAAGTCACTACAAACACATGGACCAGACTTTAGGGCAGGCATTGCTGTGCAGGCTTAGAAAGCACGTCTGTGTCCTAGTGGATAGAAAGCTGTGCGCAACAGGGTCAGAATCATGGTTGGGAAACATTTACAATATGGCCTCCGCTAAGTTATAAGTTGGTTTATAACCCCATCGAACTATACATGTATATAATATATATATACATCCAGCATCAATCCTAGGTAACCTACCTCTTCTTCCTTTAGTTGGTCTAGATTTCGACTTGCTATCTGGACTGTGCGGATTTAGACATACACCGCGGCACCGCGTTTTTCCTTCTTGTCTCAGCTGTTTGAAGCAGAGGAGACAGTGCTGGTTTTGCCCCATGTTTAAATGGTTAGATGCCTACAGTTATGGCCATTTACCAGTTATAAGTACTTATAACCCCTTTATAGAATGTATAATCCCATTTATAACCAGTTATAACTGGTAAATGGCCATAACTGTATGGTAAAGAGTTTATCTTATATTAGAGTTGCCTGCGCAAAAAGCGAATCGAGGATGTCGGAGCGGTGTGGCTTTTCAGAGCCTTGGTGTTGAGAGAT
The DNA here is from genome assembly GCA_947184155.2 of Cladocopium goreaui. Taxonomy (NCBI): domain Eukaryota; class Dinophyceae; order Suessiales; family Symbiodiniaceae; genus Cladocopium; species Cladocopium goreaui. The sequence continues at coordinate 177,602 of CAMXCT020002569.1, forward strand.
CTTGAGATGAAGAAAGTGGTTGGTTGGTTATAACTAGGGATATGTGATGCTTTGTTTGGGGGGATGTACCCCTAAAATTGGATATTCTTTGGATTTGTGTCATGAAGATATGACATAACCAAGAAAACAGGATTTGACCATCTACAATGGAGATAATTGGAGATACAACTAGGATTTAACAGGATTTAACATGATTTAACCATCTACAATGGGGACATAATGGAAATATAAGTGATATAACCAATGATACTCTCCGGTCTCATCAGACATGGCTGGGAAATCCCCGAGGTAAATGGAACTTTGCTGGGAAAATCGTTGAGGGGGATTTTCCAGCTCGCCATGTTCGATCAGCAGACCACGTTGTGAAAATAGCGGACTGGGGTCTGCCCTGGGTAGCGTACATCTAAACTGAATTGGGATTTTGGATGATACATGTCCATTTTTTTGTTCGCCGTGTTTGTTGGTGAACTCCTTTGCAATTACGCCGTGTTTGTTGATGAACTCATTTGTATTTATAATAGTTGCCTCATGTTACATCGCTGCTTTTATCTATGTTTTGGACTTTGATGAATAAATCATCCTGTTTGATTGTTGACCTATGTTGACCTCCTGTTCGACTGGTGATTTCCCGATGTGAAATTCCCTATGATTTGCTGGTCAAGCTGGCAAGCCATGTCCCACATCAGATCTGGTGGTTTCATGGGACTTCCCAATACCAAGATGGGATGAGTAAATACCGGTAAATACCAGATCTGGTAATAAAAAAAGGCAACATAGATGTGATTTCATGGGACTTCCCTTCATACCAATACCAGAGATGCCTAGTAATTGCTCTGCGGATTCATCATGTGGCCTTCTCACGGATGAGTGAAACCTGGATTTTGACTGTTGGATCCCAAGTAGATCGACCTATCACTGCATGGTGAACGGTCCTCATCTTCACGACATCGTCATGGTTGCTGGTTGAAGGTCTAAGTCATGTTTTGTTTATGTTTCACTGTTTCAGGGATGATCCGCAATGACAAGCATATTTTCTTTGGGGTTCAAAAAAAAACCGACGCTCGTTTGTTTTCTTATTCCTCATATGTGGCTTGTTAAATCCCATGTGTCCCCCCCCGATGCTTGGCAAAACTTGTTTGTTCTTACAAAAACTACGTTATCTTCCCATGAAATATTGTGGATGGAAGAAATCCTGCACCAGTTGGTAGATGGTTTATCCCCTTACAATCCCATTATTTCCAGTGTTTCATAGGAATCCAATAATAATTCCCCTGCCTGGTGCAGGATTTCTTAACCATCCACAGTCTCATTTCCCATTTTTTTTGGTCACCATTCACTAGTACAAAAACCATCTCTTAGCCATGACTTCCCCCTTCTTTGTCCATTGGATAAACATATCATGTCCCCATGTTTTTTTCCATTGGATACCCTCTGGTAAACTAACATAACTATGGAAAATCACCATTTTTAATGGGTAAATCAACGAACTAAATGGCCATTTTCAATAGCAAACTGTTAGTTTACCAGAGGGTAATGGTTACCCACTATACAAGCCATCCACTATCCTCCCGGTTACCACATATCCCCACCATGGTTGATGAATTCCGTGGCTTGTTTATACAGTTATGGCCATTTACCAGTTAATAAGTGGTTATAAATGGGATTATACATTCTATGAATGGGTTTTTGTTAGTACTTATAACTGATAGCCATGGCCATAACTGTAGCTTATTGACTTATTGTTTATTTTTCCATTGGGTAAACATATCATTTCCACAATATCTCCATGAAAAATCGTCCGTTGTTCATCCTGGCACAGGTTGGCTGATGCAGCGCCCTGGCGAAGTGCGTTGTCGCGTTCTTCGGATGGCGCGGAACCGTTTGAGCGACACGTCCTTAGTGTCTCGGCCTTGGTGGGAGACTTGATCAATGAAACTGGGGAGATCTGGCTATGGATCAATACCTATAGATACCATTTTTAGTGGGATGAACATCCATTTACCAGCTATTTTGATGTTCACCAGGGGTACAAGGTTTTGACCCACTGCCATCTCAGAAATCTATGGAAACTGTAAAATCTGGTGCTAAACGCAGGGAATTTTCGGGAATGATCCATTTCATTACTAGTAATAATCATCCCAGCAACCCCCAGCAACCCATCCATTCCCTACTAAGCATCAGTAAGAAATGAATAGAAAGTCAAGATTAGCTCCAAGATGTCAATCCAAAATCCAAACGGTTTGGGGTTGAACATGGAGAAATATGAGCCATTTCATGGATTTCATGTTGTTGGGTTTTCTTAGGGGTATTTCTTGTATTATTTTTGATGGTTTTCATGATTCATGCGGTATATGGGCTAAGTTGGTTTAGTTGACCCGTATAACTATATGGTTTATATGGGTTTATATCGGTTTATGATGTTTCTGGGCATTGTAACTACGTATAGTTCATGAAGGTTATAACGCAACTTTTATCCAATTTGGGATTCAACCACTATAAATTAAAGTCGTGGAGGTAAAAGATCAGACATTTTGTCTGGGGAGATGAAACGGGATAATTTCAGGATATACAGGTATATACTTGGTGGTTCACCCCCACTTAGTAAGTAGGTTATACCCCTGGTTATAACTGGGCTAAGTAGGGTTAGTTCACTTATAACTGGGGTTATAATCCACTTACTAACTGGGATGAGCCACCAAGTATAATGAGATAGTTGACCACGTTAATGGAGACGGGACATCATAGCATATCATGTGATATTCACAGCAGAAGAATGCTGATTTCATTGGCAACCTCACTGGCCAAGGTTTCCTTCTGATTTGGAGAATTTCTGAGTGGCTTCCACTTGTATGTTTGTTTGTGTTGGCTCTTAAGCCATTTACAGAAAAATCTATATATATATATATGTTGTTTTCTCCCCGAGATATTAAGAGCAGCATATCATCACCTTGACCCATAATCAATTTGGACAATCTCCAGAACATGTGGCAAATACCTGAAATGAATAAAAACTATGGTATTTACTATGGTATTTACTATGGTTTCTAATATATAATGGTATTCTACCAATGGTATAAAATAATGGTATTATTTTTAGTATATTTCTAATTATACCATACTATATAAAATATGCTTATATTATGGTATATATATTACCTGGGATCCCTGAAAATATAGGAACTATGGTATGAAAATATGGTATAATATTATTTATTATGGTATATTACCTGGGATAATCCCCGAAAATATGGTAAAACCAGTAATAAAACCATCCCCTTTTTCTCTCCAGGAGTGGCTTTCAGCCTTGGTTTGCCCCTTGGCGCCGGCGGTCCAGCTTTGGGAAACGAGGTGACGAGGTGTTTTCTTTTGGGGTACTAACTCATACTATATTGTATATGTATATAATATAATATAATACAATATAATATAACATAATATAATATAATATAATATAATATAATTAATATAATATATATATATAATTTATATATAATTCATTTATAATTCATATATAATTTATATATAATTTATAATATATATATATATATAAGTCACTATTCAACTCATATCTAATTTTGGGAAATATGTTCCGTGTTCAACTCAGGTCTATTTTTTAAAACGCATTCTTCTGACGGTCATTCATTGTACAAGTTGGACTTGCTCAACGGGCGTGCGTGTACCAGAAGCATCCAAGAACTTGTGACCTCCAAATCAAACGAAAGATTCGCCATGTTTTTTTGCAGTATCTGAGTAGAATGATCACGCAAGTATGGTTTCAACATGTTGAACAACACTTTCAGATGATTTTTCAAAATGTAGATGTTGGAACTAGTTGGAACCCTGTTTTTTTTTTTAAGCGATGTCCAGTTGCCTACGCGTTCCCCTTGGTGCACCGTCCAGTTCACTGAGGTCAACAACATTCAGCCATCGAAGAACTTCATTTGGCGGAGAATACCATCTCTGCAACAGGCGGATCATTCGGAAAGCTCCTAATATCAACTATGAAATCATCCGGGGTAGCTCCAAATCAATGGTCATTTGGATGGGGGCAAGCCCCAATCATTTGGATTTTTGACTGACTTGGATCATCTTGGATCCATTGGATTGGTGATTGATAAGCTGTGACACTTCTGGATACTTTGATTCACCACAAAAACAAGCAAATGAAAAAACATACCCTCTGGTAAACTAACAGTTTGCGAACTTGAAAATGGTCATTTAGTTCGTTGATTTACCCATTAATAGCATGGTGGATCTTTCCGGTTCGTTATGTAAACGTTTACCAGAGGGTAATAATAACATCTGAGTACTTTCATGTTTTGGTTGATGTCAGTTGATGTGTGAAGTTGTGCATGTGCCGTGGTTCTTCCAAAGCGCCGTGGAGGGTTAGCAGCGTGTTAGCAGCGTGCCAGGTGCTGCTTATTTGCTGCTGGCCTTTGCTTTGTCCCTTGGAAAATCCTTGGAAGACATGCCGGGAGATTGCACAGGTGGACTTCACAGTTTTACACAAAAAATGGGCCACAAAAATTGTAGTTTTGCGTGCCCTATGATGTTAGATTCTTGAATGTTTCTTGACTTGGCTGAGTAGGCTTGATTCTTCGGCCATGCATTTCTGTATGCTTACATGCAGTACGACAATCATGGCATCATATGGCATTGTGCCAAGAACAAAGGCTTGTACGAGTAACATCGATTAACTTCTGCCGGATCCTTACAGAAGGCCAGAATCTAATACCCTCTGGTAAATTAACATAGACCCTGGCAGATAGGGGTTGGAAGACTAGTTCCATTAAAAATTGGTGATTTTTAGGGTCTATGTTAATTTACCAGGGTGTATCTGGCAATCTATGGCAATCTTATATCTGGCATTATATGGCAGAAGGGCCGGATTAAACAAAGGCACGATGCCATGGCAGTTGATTTTATCGCTATTCTTGCTCGCTTGAATGTCCTGAAATGTGTTGCTGAAATCTGCTGAAAGTCCTTCCAAGTTTTGGCTGTGTCAGGTCCAAATGTTCAATCATACAATCATTTAACTTTAGAATATGTGTTGCATACATATATATTTTTCGGTCAGCAAGTAAGACATGAATTTCCATATATTTCCCATACATATCCCATGAATTTACCATAACTGGTTGGTGGTTTGGAACATGAATTTTATATGACTTTCCATTCAGTTGGGAATAATCATCATCCCAACTGACGAACTCATATTTTTCAGAGGGGTAGGTATACCACAAACCAGATATTATTTGGTTTTACTAATAATACTTATAATAATGATATTCCCATAATGTGGGAAAAACACATTATAATGTTATTATTATTGTTTCTTCCAGATAAATATATCACCCATAAATGTCCTTCGCGCTCCGAGGCACCCCTTCGAGGCCTATCCCTTCCTGGATCCCAAAGGCCTCTTCGCTCCCGCCAACGTCACCTTGGATCGGTGCCTTGGACCCGAACCACAGACAGTCATAGATAGATACAGGATGGGGTCCCCCAAGATAGCTACCCTCTGGTAATTTGTTACATAGCTATTGAAAATTGCAATTTATAGTTGATTTACCCACTAAAAATGGTGATTTTCCATAGTTATGTTAGTTTACCAGAGGGTAAGTTGCCTTATTTTTGTGGCTGAATTCTATGGTTTATGGTAGATAGAACTACAAATAATGGGGGTTATAGTGGTTTATAAACAAACTTATAGCTGGGGGGGGGGCATCCTGTAGTGATAATGTGATATTTTGTTATAATGGTCGGATAAGGATTGGATAATTGTAGTGTTCTGATGATATCAGATAATTTGTTATAATGGTCACAAGTCATAGACATAGTTATAGTGATAACACTTATCTTATAAAATCTGATAAAATTATGATAACATGTGATATAGCCTGAACTTCCCAGTACTCGTTGAACTGGCACCTTTGCAAAGTGCTCGTTTTCCAAGGCCTTTTCACAAAATACTTTTAAAACTTCTTGATCATGCCTACATTCCCTGTGCATAATTAAGTGGCTCACTTGAGCAGGCCATAGATGCTCACAATGATAACCTAGAAACATATTACTATCATGATCTATCATGAATAAATTATTGTTATTATTAATTTATCAACATATCAGACCATGCGGCCAGGTTTAAATTCTTTGTGAGCATCAGCTTACATACAGTAATTGTGCTCTATGATGATCCTGGAAGTCGTCCTATTCACCAGCCATGGAATACCAATTTCCAGCAACGCAATTGCCATTCCTAGCCAAGGAGAATGAATCATGACCCAAATTGAGGCGCAAGCACGTTTAACCAGCAAAACAGGTTCCATTTCTGGAAAGTGTTTTTTGTAAATTGAATTCATTGTGGTGTTTGCCACATGAGTTTCTTACCAATCAGTCGTCGCGCCACTTCCATATTTTCACACTGAGTGCAAGCATCTTGGACCACACACTGATTGGACCACACACTGATGGATCATGTCAACTCCGGACTAATAAACCATGGTTTATTTGTGTGGGTACCTTCCAAATAGTCACAATATGATACATAAATGGTATCCCCCCCAATTAATCAGCCGTTTGGGGTTTATTAATCCAGGGTTGACATTAATTGAATTAACGGTACAATCATAATTTCACCAAAATGTATAGCTGGTACTAGAATGTGGGCCCCCCAAGGTACTTAAGTTGAATTGAATGTTCCTCATCCAAAAGCCATGGTGGATATATTGACAGTGAAATGGTGGAAATAAATGGACATAAATGAACATAAATGAAAATAAATGAAAATAAATGGGATAACAGGGATATAATTATCTGGGGATATCACCAACTGGATGATTTGCAACTGGAAATCATCCTAAAATTCGGGTCGCACCTTGCTGGTTGACGCTCCCCGCCTGAGGAATCCCATTGAGGAGCCTGGATTGCTGGCCCGACTCCGATTGCGTGGCGTGGCAATGCGGGGCGGTGACAACTGGCTGGTGGCTGGTGGTACAAAGGCAGTTCTACTATTTTGTCTCAGAAACATTGCAAAATTATGCAAAAAATGTAAATCAAGAAAACCGTAGAAAAAAGGGAGCAACAATGGGAGATAAACATCCTTATTGCCAATTGTTTCCATGTTTTGTTTGGACGCGAACCATGTTTTCGTCGGCATGTTTTGTTATTGAAATTTCCTGGATGCTTCTGCGACCACATCATAATCTTGATCCCAGCTTGTTGGTTCCATGGTTCCACTTCAACTTACACATTTACCATCCCTAAAATGAACATATAGTACCCTCCAGTAAATTAACAGTTCGACCCTGCCAGATAGGACTTGGAAGATGAGTGAAACCATTAACAATTGGTGATTTTCAGGGTTTATGTTAATTTACCAGAGGGTATAGACTCTAGACCCTGAACATATCAGTGTTTGAGTGGAAAATCATCTTCGGACTCCCAAGCCACGGCAGGGTCGTCATACAAAATGACTATGCTGCAGCCTCCTCCCAGGCTCCAATTTGCGTGCTGCTTGTAAAGACGGAAATCTCAGGACGGAACGCCGAACGAAAAAGGGATCCCAAGCATAGACAGCCACGGGAACAACATGGCAATACAAGAGAAGTTAGATTGTGAGCTATCCTTTCTTTCAAGACAAACCTATTTGGCATAATGATAGTCTATGTGGCATTTTTGTTTTTCTTGTGGGTGATTTTCCATCCACCTAAGATCAAGCTATTTCCATGCCTCGGCTCATTGGAATAATGTCGGACTGTTATCCCAAATGTTGGTCCCAAAAGTGGGTGCCATGTATTTCCCCCTCGTTATCTGGCGTGTTTATATCACCAGTTTCCCATGGCTTTTTCCGCACAGCGACATTGCCATATCAAGCCATTGGGATCTCCTCGACACACCCTGCCCGGATGATGGTAAAAACCACGACAGGACTTCCAACTTTAACTCAACGCCTCATGTACAGCTGCTTGGCTAAACAATCTTCGTTTCGGTGATGATTTCAATGAGGTTACCATAGGTTACCCTCCAACAGTTGGACCCTGAAATAGGCGGAATGTTCAGTGACTAATCTTCCACGCAAAGGGGCCATGGCAGGGTCTATACTACAGCAAACATGTTTACCTCCTTGATACACCACGACAATGATCAGAGGATGCAACTTCAATGCCAATGCCATGATTGTTTTAGGTATCCCAATGAACTTCACCATTTTTTTCAGGGAGATCAAAGGTTAATCATGTTATTGTTGGATTGTTTTGAATCCTCATCTTTCTTGGTTCTGTCCCTACTCTATCCCTATTTCTTAATTGGTGTTTTTGGCTAGCAATGTTTTATGTCGTTAATTACGAGGTGTCCATAGGTGTCCCAGACTTGCTTTCAGGGATTACAGGAACTTCATCTATTTCAATACGTTTAACCCCGGTTTCCCGGACTCGTTTTTTCCAGCAAATCAATCAACCCATACTTGGATCACTTGGAAAACCCTGAAATGGATACTAAATGCTTATATACTTGGTGGCTCATCCCAGTTAGTAAGTGGATTATAACTCCAGTTATAAGTGAACTAACCCTACTTAGCCCAGTTATAACCAGGGGTATAACCTACTTAAGTGGGGGTGAACCACCAAGTAGACCATTTTTAGACGTTTTCCCACTGGGATCATCGGCTCGGCGGCGTCGCGCCGAAGAGGCTGGGCGCGACCTTCCCGGATGGCGCGAACCGGTCCTCCACCGCTGCTTGGAGTCGAAGAGAGATTTTGCCATGGGAAACTGGAGATTTCTGGGATATAATATTATATATATAATATGTATGTATATATATATAGTTTATCCGTATTATCATTATCATCAATTATTAGTTATTATTGTTATCATCATTGTTGTTGTTCTTGTTGTATATATATATATACATTACATTAGGTCATACAACCCCACAATTCATATAACATTATATAACTATGTTACGTAATAAAATGCAATACATGTAATGAACTGATATGATCTATCCATGTTGATATTAATATATATCTTGAAATGTCCCTTGGCTCAGCATCACTGCATCCGACTCCGTTCCAAGGTGTTACCGTTGGCTCTGGAGAAGGTCTGCGCTGGTGGCTCCTGGCCCTCTCTCCCGCAGCTTCCGAAACCGCAGGTGAAGGTCTCCCGGCGGCGAGTCAACCGGGTTTGCCCCAGAACAAATAGGTGATGTAGCCACAAGGAATAGGATTTCATATGCTTTTAATAGGATATATTATAGTGGGATATTCATGGGATATAGGATTTTAATGGGATATATAGTGGGAGATTCATGGGATATGATGAAATATCATGAAATATCCAAAATGATCAAGCAAATGGAGGGTTTCCTAACTCATGGGGGTTACCCCAAATCATGCAAGTCATGTTAAGTATTGAAACCGATGGTGACTTGGCCTGGGGATCTCCCATAAAAAGGAAACCTCCAAAGAAGGCACTGATGGATGAAGGAAAATACATTGCTTTATCATCATACTGCAGAACGACAATAAATTGTGGTCTCACCATGAATTGACACACCCATATCATGTTGTTTCCGAGATTGAAAACTTCAGATTGAAGCGGTGCTTTCGGGGCTTTCTTTGGGGCCGGGGTTTGGTTCTCAAGTTCTCTAGCCATCAGGGCCTTCCGCTGGCAGGAAACTTCCGGAGATGCCGAAGCCTTCAACCGAAGCATGGCTGAGATGGAGATCGAATTTCTCCTGTGGGTTGATATTTGGGACGGTGAAGTGCATCATTTATTTCACAAGATGTAATAATGGTTAATAATGGTTAAGATGTCAACCACCAACCAGATAAGATGTTCGGTGTGATATAGATGGATGACACTTTTGAATTACAGGAGGGCCCAAAGGGGTGTTGCTGTCTTTCAGCTGGCAATAAAATATTCGGAAACTCGCTGAAATTAGAGTAGAGCTGAAGTAGAAGTAACCAAAAAAACGAACATGATATTGGAAACATATTGACACTATTTGTGTCTATTTGTGATCTTAGAACTGACTGGTAGTCGAGAATTGTCCAGTTGGGAGTACCAAGTTTTCAAAGGCCAATTTGCAGCCTTATTGCACCATATTACACGCATACCCAAGAGCCAGCAGAATGGGTGAAAGTCATGCGGGTCAAATTTTTGAAATCCAGGGACCCACAGATGAAACAGGTGTGTGTTGAATGAACCATTGGGTGTTCGAAATTTTGAACGCATCACCAAATCTCAAATGAACACCACAAACAAAAATTACTTTACTTCGTGTGATCCCCACCATGACATTTATATCTTCTGGCATTCTATCTGGCATATCTTCTGGCATATGATCTGGCATATCTTCTGGCATTCTATCTGACATATCTTCTGGCATTCAATCTGGCATTCTATCTGGCATATCCTCTGGCATATATTCTGACATATCTTCTGGCATTCTATCTGACATATCTTCTGGCATATATTCTGACATATCTTCTGGCATATCTTCTGGCATATCTTCTGGCATATCTTCTGACATATCTATCTGGCATATCTATCTGGCATATTTTCTGGCATTCTATCTGGCAAATTTTCTGGCATTCTATCTGGCATTCTATCTGGCATATCTTCTGGCATATCTTCTGGCATTCTATCTGGCATTCTATCTGGCATTCTATTTGGCATTCTATCTGGCATATCTTCTGGCATATCTTCTGACATTCTTTCTGACATTCTTTCTAACTTTCTTCTGCACATTCTTTGTCCCATATCTTCCTACATGAGGTCCGGCAGGGAACACTTGGCGTGGATGGATGGTCGTGGTTGAGGTCCGGCAGGGAACACTGGGCGTGGAACACTGGGCGTGGATACTCGCGGTTGAGGTCCGGCAGGGAACACTGGGCGTGGATGGTCGCGGTTGGTTGAGGTCCGGCAGGGAACACTGGGCGTGGATGGTCGTGGTTGAGGTCCGGCAGGGAACACTGGGCGTGGATGGTCGTGGTTGAGGTCCGGCAGGGAACACTGGGCGTGGATGGTCGTGTTTGAGGTCCGACAGCGAACACAGTGGATCGCGAGTCGCAGTTGAGCAGGAGAACGAGGAGGACAACGAGAGGAGGAGGAGGAGCAGGAGGAGGAGGAGGAGCAGGAGGAGCAGGAGGAGGAGGAGGCAACTGACATAAAATCTAACAACCCTCACCTGGCAGGTGGGGAAATATGGTTAAATATTGTTTATTCATGTTTATTCGATCTTATTCGCTGGTTGTTTCAATATTTGTTCAAGCATGCTCTACACTGTTACACTCTATATCTACTCTGGCAGCCTCAAAGAATGCTTACATGCGCGGGGAGAGGGGAGGAATATGTTGAAACATGTCGAAACATTCAAAATCAGCCAATTTCCATGGTTTTTGAGCGTTTCAGTTTTTGATGACGATCCCCAATTGAAACTCGGCGACTTGGACCATAATTGGACAACCAATTTTGGGTCAACATATTTGAGGCGTTTGAAGATCCAGGTATATAATATATATATATATAATGTGGTTAAAACAATGCCATAAGCCATCCCCCAGTAATCACCATTTTTATAGGTGGTATAAACGTACCATTCCCAGTCATGAGTAGTTTATTATTGTTTTAACCACATTATATTGAACATACTCATTTATAGTTGATTTACCTATTCAAAATGGTGATGTTCTATAGTTATGTTAGTTTACCACAGGGTATATATACATAATATATACATATACATGTTCTATCCCTTGTGATCCCCATCCCCAGGATACGCTCCCCGGGGGAAGACCTTCCGTCGAGAGCTGTTAGTGGATGATGAGGAAGGTGCTGGTCTGGAGCTGGAAACGGTCCCTTGCAACGATGCCAGGGACTGATTTCTGGATTTCCCGTGGAAAGCTGTGAAAGCTGAGCCGGTTTTTGGGGATTAGTCAAGGGTGGATTCTATGAACGGGAGCCCAAAAACTAATGCAAATGGAGATTTGTTTGGCAAGATTGGGGATACAACTGCGACTACTTTAAGTAGATCTCTATTTTTTTGCAACAAATGTTGGACTTCACAAACAAAAAGACTGGGCGTGTGGCTTACAATTTAGGTTTGCTTGGGCAAGGGAATTTACCAATGTTGTTTCTAAAAAACCTTAGTTGACGCAGACTTCCCCAATAACGCTAAGACCCACACGCTGACAAGCTAGTAAGTTCAACCGAAGTGGGTAAATGAGATACAATCTCAGATTGTGATATGATGTAAATATATTCAAATATCGCTGCTTTGATTTTATCCATTTAATCCCTCTCCCTGAACTTAAGAATTTGGGAACCTCAGAACCGAGGGAATTTGTCTCTTTGGACCAAGGAAACCTCCATTCCGCAACACAGTGTAAGTTTGGTCCGTTTGGTCCGAGGAGAACACCCAGCCTTGCAAGTAGCCAAGTCAGAGCAAGGGAAACGAGGGTATGACGTAACTTGCATCGATACACTCCTAAATAGACTGCTATAGCTATCTTTAAAAAGATAGAGTATGCACAATTTTCCAAACCTGCTTTGCGGGATTCCCACCAGGTTGCACGGGTATAAAGGTACACATGAATTGGGTCATTGTGTCGCTGGATCCATCTGACACCAACAGAGATGCTGGATGTTTGCCTTATCGAGGTAAGCGATGGTTTGCGGATTTGCGAAATCATGGAGATTCTTGGCTGGCAGGGCAGAAAAGGCTTGCCTTGTGCATTTTCCCACCTGACACGACACGACATGAATGAGCGACAGGACAGGCGGGACATAAGTGTTTCAGAGATCTTGTTTGACTGGCCAATGGTGTCAGCACCTAGCCCGATGTTTAAATTTGCAGGCCTTCATTTGACATAGGTGGAAGAATGCTATTGTTCCCAAAGACCGTTGAAGCGTTGTGCTGATCTGATTTTCCACGCAGCAACTGCAGGTGAGTATAGTCATGTGTGGTTCTTTGATGGAAGCAACTGCAGTTCTTTGCAGTTTTTTGTTTTACCCTCTGGTAAATTAACATGGACCCTGAAAATCACCAATTTTTAGTGGTTTCACTCATCTTCCAACCCCATAAATTGCCAGGGTCCCACATGATGAGCTTCTTGTTGGGTCCAGCTGAGCCTTGTTGGGTCCAGCTGAGCGTTGTTGGGTCAGCTGAAAGACGTTGTTGTTACGAATGACCAGCTCTGACCTGTCAACCAGTCGGTGTTTTCTCGTGCTAACTTGCTTTAAATGTTTAACTGCAGTTGGCGAATATTTTGAGAGGTCAACTTGTGAAGTAGCAAATCGATAGATCATGATGCATTTGTTCATTGTTTTTTTTGTTAAGCCACACTGCCACACTTTTCGTAGGGTTGCGTGCATTGGCTTACATTCCCATTCACAGTAGGTTTGCCTGCCACTTGGCCCTGCTTGGCCCTGAGGATCCCTGGACAACCGGGCCTTCGGCTGGGCGACGTTATTGCAACTCAGCTGTGATCCCCAAGGGTTGGCTGATGGTGCTGAAGGGGAACCCCTAAACACGTGCTAAGGGGCTTAAAACCAGAACATGATGATGGATGTGGGGGTTTCCATAAATGGGGTACTCCAAAGTGGATGGTTTATTTCATGGAAAATCCTTTTAAACTGGATAATTAAGGGGTACCACCTTTTTAGGAAACCTCCATGTTGCTGCTTTATTTAAGGCTCCGTGAGGAAATCTGTAACCAACGATGGGGCAGGTGTTCCTGTTTGGTTGCTGGCCACACGGCCACAGGATGGTTATGCCATGCGTTTGCATACCAACCAACCTGTAACACCGCCATGCGGCAGACTAGATGACTATATAGATGGGATAAGTCATCGAGCAGGCCCATCCCTTCACAATTCAAGATTTGAATCTTCAAGTTCACCGTTTCTTTTCAGCTTGGTGGTTTCTAATATGTTGAATGTTCAATCAGATTTGTGATGATCTGCAACAACAAATATGTTTGTCTGCGGATTGAAACCACTACGTGGTGGCTCATCCCAGTGAGTAAATGGATTATAACCCCAGTTACAAGTGAACTAACCCTACTTAGCCCAGTTATAACCAGGGGTATAACCTACTTACTAAGTGGGTTGAAACCACTATACCCATTGTTTGCCAGTCTTGAGTGTTACGCATGCTACACCTTGGATGTTTCTCCTGGCCACTGCAACGAAGATGTGGTTGCTGGAATGCGGCAATCAGTGTACTTACACAGACTTACACATCTCAAAACCATGGCTTTCAAGTTGCATGATCTAACAATAGTATATATATATACGTATATATGTATATGTAATACACGTATTGTATATACTCATATACTAATATATATATACACTGTACATATACACATCATTTATATGTATATAAGCGCATGTAATCATTTTTAGGGCTGTTGAAAACAGGCTAAACGTATTCATTAGGATCTGGAGGATCCTGGAGGATCCGAGTAGCTCCGCAAATAGCTCCCGCTGAGAAACTCAGGTGGCTATCGATGGTTTACCCCTTTGGTGGCACGCGTGTCAACGCGACCAAGTGGAAATCGATGAGGACGTGAACCTGCCACGGGCAGGGGGCAGGGGGCAGATGTTGAGCATGGAAGTAAAGCATGAAGCTTTTGGGGTCCTTATGAAAGTGATGCAAAAACCCTGTTTTTAAATGGAGACTGTCACTGAAATGGCCGATGTTCCAGTTTCGTGCTAATTGACCAGAGGGTAACAGCACATTTGAATTGTAATGTGAATGTCAAATGTGAATTCATGATTTCGACTTCAGAAAATATCAGTGGTTTAGCTAGGTATGTTGGTGTTAATCTAGATACCCTAAATTTTGATGATGTACGTAAGACGCAAGTGTTCTTGCTGAATGCACATTGAGCCGAACGGATTTCAATGCGTCTTGGACAGATAATATCTTATTTGCTTTCTTTGTCGCCTGATTTTGATACATATTGCTCAGTACTAGTGGATTCTAATTATATATATAGATACATTATACACATGATTGTACACCCTTTGGTTATTTATAAATAGCCATGAAAAACGGCCCATTTATAGATGATCTATGATTATGTTCATATTGAATCATCTTACTGTAGATATGCTGCTGCTAAGAACCACCTGGGACAACCTTAGGCCAGCCTCCTATGGTCATGGCTGCATGGGGAGATTTGTTTAACGAAGCTCTGTTTCCATCCATGGATTTCCATCCATTTCCATTGCCGGCCATTTCCGCCTAAATGGGTGTGCCAAAAACTGGCTAGTCCTTAAATCCAACTTGTCTATCATCATGTTGATTTGGCAAAACCCATCATTTTCTAGCAAAACATATGGCCATTTTTGCACCCAGCTCTCAGGCTTTCAGGACGATCATAGACTTCACCCAGTTCACCCAGAGGGACTGCTGGCACGATACTAACGGGATGATTCATAAATATGTATATACACACATATATATACATATTATAATATTACATCGAGTCAGTATATTATATATATACATATCAACTCTGTAATCACAAGATACCACAAGTTTATTTTTGTACTTATTATTATGATGGTATCATAAACTACTCTATAGGAATAAGTTGGTCCTATGGGCTACGAAGGACGACGATGCCCCATCCGCACGCTTCCGCGCGCGCTTTCGCCGCGGCACGCGAATGGATATCCTGCGCAGTGAGGCGTAGCCAGCTGGGATGGGGATGTGAACCATATTGGATACCCAGTCAGCTAGTTGGGACACAAGCCAGGCGTAGTATGTATTATATATATATACTTTATACATATATGTTTGGAATATTTCACATAGTGGTTGATTTTGTCATAAAGGGGTTTTGTCATTTTCCCAAAAATAGGTTCAATATGCCAAAAAATATCATCTAGAAATCAGCGCACAGGCATTGGCTGCATTTTGAAAAGCCTTGATGTGAATCAATCGATAGAAAGATGATAAAAATTCATCAAAGGAAGTGGATGGAATTGTTTGAGTCAACAAGGGGTTGGGGATGAATAAAACCATACAGAGGTTCTAAGATAAAGCATAGGGAGATAGCACAAAAATCTGAGGAAGCCCATGACAAAAAGAATATGTTTGTGTTTCTCAAGCGGTACGGGGTACCCCAGGTTTCCCCACAATAAACATGATAAGGGTAAAAGACAGTGTTGCAGAAATGACAAATCAAGGTACTCCAAAATCCACTGGTAAGATTTGCGTTTTCCAATATTAAGATTCAGATTGCTGTGAATCGGAAACGTATTATGCACTGTACCCCCATTACATACTGATATAAGGTGGTGAATTCTCATTATGTCTTGTTAATGTTAATGCATGTTAAACTTAAACCATTGTTGGGTAAAATCGAAGAATTGGTGTAAGAATCAATATCTCATTAGATCGTATCCCATTTTACCATGCCCCAAAAATCTCATTTCAACTGGTACAAAGGCCCCATATCTCAAGGTCATACATTCCATGACACATTTCCATATATCACTATTTTATTGGTAAAAATCAAATAGTCGTTTTCAGTTTCATATGACTTTTTATTGTGTTGCATATATATATATATATATATCACATCATGTCTTGAGTTATTGCTGCCATATACCCCACCAATCCCCCTTGTAACCACCATGATTAAATCTATCGAATCAACCCTGGCTTCGGATTTCACGGTCATTGACATGATAGCTCCCGCATACTGTGGATGGAAGAAATCCTGCTGGGATTCCTATGAAACTCTGTAAATTAGTAAAGAATGGGATTATCATGGGATGAATCATCTACAAACTGCTGCCCACACTATCATTGATTATGTATATGGCTGATTATATATCCCGTTCTATCTATTCTATTCCCATCAGATTCCAAGTATACCTTTGTGTTTTTTATGTTAGATCCATCCACATATGTGGGAGCTCCCAACAGCCACCCTAGCTTTCAGGCACCGCAACCAGCCAGCGCAACCAGAGATTCCGTAGCTGCCCGGAGCCGCAAACGCTTCGCGTGTGCCTCGGCACAACGGTGTTCAGACAGATCCAAGAACTAAAAATGGATATAGTACGTCGTATATTTTTAGGGAGATATGTATGACATATATATATATCATTAGTCAAACAAACAATATATTTTTTGGGATATCATCTAAGAATATGAGAATATCTATATATATATATATAGGTGTATATATATAAGTGCCACTGTCTGGCTTGAAAATAGCAACCAACGATAGCAAGAAAATGGCAATAACGTCACAATCAACTGGCTAGAAATCATTGTCACCAAAAAAACACAC
Organism: Cladocopium goreaui; assembly: GCA_947184155.2. Taxonomy (NCBI): domain Eukaryota; class Dinophyceae; order Suessiales; family Symbiodiniaceae; genus Cladocopium; species Cladocopium goreaui. Next base: position 194,920 of record CAMXCT020002569.1, read on the forward strand.
ATGTCACATATCGAAGAATCTAAGATTGTCTATTATGGCAAAAGGGAGCAGTTGTTTATAGTTGTTTTTTTTTTGTATAGTTTCTCATACATTAGACATATGTTGCCTGGTGAATGCTTTGTTGCAAGTCCAAGTTGGGACTTCATCAAATGAATTTTCTAGTACGTCTAATTTTCGACAACAACAACAGGGGTGCAGTTATGGCCATTTACCAGTTATAACTGGTTATTTCTATGGGATTATACATTCTATAAATGGGGTTTTGTTATGGATGGTGACTATATAGTTAATTGAGTTTTTTTTTCGAAAACTATAGTCTAAGTCAATAACACATATGAAAAACAAACTGATGTGCTTATAGTTCACCATAAAACCCATGTTTTTCTATGTGAAAAATAGATCTTTTCTTAGCGAACGGGCACTTTCGCCAGGTCCTGTGTGTTGGGACACCTTTGATCTCTGGACCGATTGCCTCGAACATCTGCGGGAGCTCAGCACCGGGCTAGCGGTTGGAGGGACGTGGGGCATGAGTTCACTAAGTATCTCGTTGGTAACTGGGAATATCACCTATCCCATTTATAGATGTATATATATATACATATATATATATATGAATGGAATATATAACCTATAAATGGGTGGTAACTAGGAATATAACTTATGATAACTTATGTATGGGATAAGCCACTAAGAGGGCTTACTAAGCAGGATTATGAAGCACCAAATTCGATGGGAGGATCCTAGAGGGTTTTCTCAGGGCATGGGGACCCACAGGTGATCAGATTGCACTACGGCCGATCAGATTATGTCCTACAAAGACACATATGTTTGCGGCATTGTAGGATTTATCATATGTATCCTTGTAGGTACTCGTACAGGCTTTGTATCACCTAGATCCCGGTGTAGATCGTTTTTTTTTCATGTGCCCTTGATCTGGATCCGTGATACATACCAAACACTAAAACACTAAAAGCTACAAACTGAACATGTTGAGAGTTGTTGACATCTTATGCAGCTATCACGACGAACATAGACCCAGTTTCCCCGCCATGGTCTTTTTATGGCCTCTGGTAGATTTGTCTTGATAGTAGGGCCAGTTTACGAACCGGCCTTCCACTGGGAGGGCCCCACATTGTTTCCATGTTCTTTCTTGCTGGTTTTCTCCCTGACTTTTCCGAAATACTGCTGCAGTTTTGGTAGGAGTTTGGACACGAGCCGCAAGTCCCCACGACTTCCAGCAAGAAGCTGGAGGAGTGTCATCAGCTGGGATGAAGTGAGAACAGGTGGACACTTGTTGGAGGTCAAACCACACTCTAAAGAATAGGGAATGCTAAGTCAGACACACACACACACACTTTTAAGTGACAATGCGGGATAAACATTGACACATATGCCAATTCGTAAAGGGGATTGAATAAGGCCAAGAACTGTGACGACTTGATGGTGGGTTTTTGAAAGAGAGGGGCCTGTTGCCAGCGCTGGAAAGTAGGCTTTCCTCATGTTCGAAAGTATCCTTTGGGAAATGGTCATAATCAGATAGGATGTTTAAAAGGAGGAGGCCTGACCCAGAAAAAAAACACGTATTCAGCTGTAAAATGCACTCCTTTAGAACAATTGTAGTCATTAGGTTCAAAATGTGGCAAATTCCAAGAAGAAATTCCACCCTAGAAGAGAAAACGGATCTTCACTTTGAAGCATTAGCTGCAACAGAATATGTATGTAATATAAAATATAAAATTACTGTGGATAAGTTCAGGTCATGTACTTCTCATAAACACTAGTTATCCTTCTTTTGTGTGGCAAACATCCTGAAAATTGGACATATACATATATATATATATATTTATATTGTTTTGAAACCTAGGGATACACTACTGTCATGTTTCCATATAATTGTGGTACAATACTACTTTAAAAAATGAGTTGCCTTTGAAACACAACCTTAATTCATCTACAAGGCCTATTTCAGTTAGAAAATTAAGGAAACTCCCTGGTGTTTTCAAACGGGTGTGGAAGTACATAACAATGTTGAATGAGTTTGAGCTGCGCAGCGCAGCAGTTGACCAAAGAAAATGCAACACATTGAGCTAAAGGCAAACTTACAAACAATATCAGGCAATGCAGTTGTTTTCACTTGCTTTCATTGCCCAAAGAGAAATATCTGTATATAGTCTATGAAGTTGTATGCCTGTGCTACATTCCCAGCAGGCAATGCTTTGAAGCAATGAGGTTCTTCAAAGAAGTGCAATTTTCCTTACAAAGCATCCACTTCAACCAAAAAGTTGTTGTTATTTACAAGCTGGGGGTTGCTTTTGAGCTAGTCAAATGTGTTCTTTTTCAGGAAGAAATATTTTTGTGAAGCTTGGATGTTTTAAACGAACCATATTATGTGTTATCTACCATGTATTGTGTTCTAAAGTGCAATATTCCTGTCTTTCCTTCATGATGGTAACATTCCTTCAGGCAGATGCTGTTTTCTTCAAAGATTGAATACTTAACTTAAAGTTGCAATCGTATGAAAAGAAACAAAACAGTTTAGTTTAAATAACAGAAACCATATTGTGTCAGAATATGCAATGTGTCCTTTAAAGATGTAACATTCCTCTCAAAGAAGCTCAGCTGGCCTTTATTTTTGAAAGTAGCACCATTTATTTCAAAAAAAATGTAACACTCCTTTCACAGAAACCCAGCTGCCATTTGTTTGGAAGGAACAACATTGTTTGAAGGGAATGTTTTACTCACCAAAATTGAAGCAGCTGCATCTTTTGAAAGTTACACTATGATATGCAAATATGTAACATTCCTTTCAATCACACCATGTCTGTGTAAATATGTAACACTCCTGTCAAAGAAGTCCAGCTGCTCTCTACCGGGACAGGAACACCATTTATTTGAAGGAACAGTTTCCTTCACCAAAAACATAACTTTACATCCCCAAAGGCTTCACACCTGAAAAGGACAATTGCACATCCCCAAGGAATACTGCGCATGTTTTAGGTGCCGGGCATCTGAGGAGGCCCCCGCTGTTGTCAGTTTTTGACATTACACTAAAAACAACATCATAGACGAGGGGTGTGGGGTGGGGGGGGTGGGGTGGGGTGGGGTGGGATAATAGCGTCATTTGGTGTACGTTCTCATGCACTTGCAGACATACGTCATGCTACGCTGCTGTACGTTCTCATGCACTTGCACACATACGTCATGCTACGCTGCTGTACGTTCTCATGCACTTGCACACATACGTCATGCTACGCTGCTGTACGTTCTCATGCACTTGCACACATACGTCATGCTACGCTGCTGTACGTTCTCATGCACTTGCACACATACGTCATGCTACGCCGCTGTACGTTCTCATGCACTTGCACACATACGTCTTGCTACGCTGCTGTACGTTCTCATGCACTTGCACACATACGTCATGCTACGCCGCTGTACGTTCTCATGCACTTGCACACATACGTCATGCTACGCTGCTGTACGTTCTCATGCACTTGCACACATACGTCATGCTACGCTGCTGTACGTTCTCATGCACTGGCACACATACGTCATGCTACGCTGCTGTACGTTCTCATGCACTTGCACACATACGTCATGCTGCGCTGCTGTACGTTCTCATGCACTTGCACACATACGTCATGCTACGCTGCTGTACGTTCTCATGCACTTGCACACATACGTCATGCTACGCTGCTGTACGTTCTCATACACTTGCACACATACGTCATGCTACGCTGCTGTACGTTCTCATGCACTTGCACACATACGTCATGCTACGCTGCTGTACGTTCTCATGCACTTGCACACATACGTCATGCTACGCCGCTGTACGTTCTCATGCACTTGCACACACGTCATGCTACGCTGCTGTACGTTCTCATGCACTTGCACACATACGTCATGCTACGCTGCTGTACGTTCTCATGATGATGATGATGATGATGAAATTGCTCCTGATGCTAAAGTTTCGTTTTTCAGCGTTTTGTGGTCCCCCCCTGTAAAATGTTTGACAAGTGACAACAGCGGGGGCCTCCTCAGATGCCCGGCACCATGTTTTAGCATACCTTTTTTTTTAAGTACTGATTTCACAAGAATGCCTTGGGGGCACGATGAATCAGATTTGGTTTGGATTAATCTGGATTAATCTGGACTAATCCTAAGGAATCAAAACCCAAAGAAACGAAAAAAAAGAAACAAAGAAACCAACAAAAAACAAAGAATCCCAAACAACATAATGTTTTCCAGACTAGTCTGAACATGCCTAGATCCAAGTAGTCCCAAAAACATTTTTTTTTTTGGGGGGGGTTGGGTGATTAACCATTCTAAGCTCTATTTCCACTAGAAAAAACTTGTGCACAACAGCCAAAAGCCAATATGGTTTTAGATCATGTAATGTATTTGGGGAAACAAATTGCCTTTTTCACACCCACAACAAACCTGTCTGTATTTCTAATAGAAAAGGTTTGTGCATGGACAACAAAAAACATAAGATCATGTAATATATCGACGAAAAACAATAAATATATACAAACAATTGGTGATTTCAGCGCTGCGCTGGCAACAAGCCTTTCTGTTTTGAAATCACCAAACTCCTCGTGCACCGAAAGGAGAACACTTGAATCTCCGTTCAATTTCAAGGGCCAAAGGTGTAGATGTTGCCTTTCAAAATAACAGCAGCCAGGAAATCCTCACTATTTTTGCAGCTTGGCCATGAAATCCTGTTGTTTTTTGCCATTTTTTGGTGAATCAATCCCCATTTTGCACAACTCAGATGTCCATTCCTTCACAGGATGCCGCCGGGAGCTTGCGTCGGTGGATGGCGACCTGCATGGCAGCAGCGCGGGGAGAACTTCCCGCGAAGCAGAACCAGCAGCTGGGCTGTGGCCGGCGACATGGACCACCCTGGATGGGACTGGAGAGATTGAACAGTTGGCTTCTAACTTTACGAACTATAGGATTTAGATTCATGGTCGAGATACATAGTTCGATGGGGTTATGAACGAATTTTGGATGCCCCACATTGTAGAGAATATTGATATGCTCATCAGCCAGAGGGTTTTAGCGATATCGTGCGTTCGGATAAATTGCTCTATACCGCAATTGGTATCATGTGGGATCCGCAATGGAAAGCCACCCCCCATTATCAACCATAAAATGGGACTATGAAATGAATCATCTCAAGTATCTGAACGCCATGCAAGAATAAGCCACAAAGCAACATGATTTTGGATGTGTTGCGGCTATCAATGGAGGATATGTGTATGTTGTTGCATTCTGCTCTTAATTGCAACTTATTGAAAGTTGTTAGAACCAAGAATGGTGACCCAACGCCAATGAAAGAGATGGGCAAAGGTTAAAGCGGAACAATGACTGGTGAAGCACCCACTTGATGGTGAGATGTCGCCAATTTATGATGGGTCACCCGGTCACCCTTGGCAAAGGTCAATGGCGAATGTGGTAAACCCAGTATTAGTAATAACTGGTTGGTAGTTTGGAACATGTGTTTTTTCCATATATTGGGAATAATACTCCCAACTGAATTTCATATTTTTCAGAGGGGTAGGTCAACCACCAACCAGAAGAAACATTTATAAACTATCCCCAGCAGAGGTTGATTAGTGGGTATCCAACAATTTGGGATGTAAAATTGTCCCTAGGTTGCCATTTCATGGAGGAATGCACCATCTCAGCAAGAGAAACAAAGACGTTTTGGGTGGAATTCCAAGGTTAGCCACGTACAGGTTCCGTGCATATGATTGGAGACTGACATGAACGGAGATCACTTGGGGCTCCGCAAACTTTCTTGGTTGATCATGTGTTTAGATTTTTGGGTGTTAATCCATTTGTAATCAGAATTATAACACCAGAAGCATAGAAAAGTAATTTCGCATTATTTGAGTAGGATTTCGTTTTTTCTATTTTTTTGGGGGGGTTGCTACAATACCTGCCATTTTGCACCCGTTGTTTTTGCATTCAGGAACGGTGTCAGCGCAGAGAAGTGGATGGCAGTGGAGGAGGAGAAGGTGGTTTGCTCAGCAAAATAGCTGGGACTTATGGTGATTCATCTGTTCATCCCCCTGGGAAAAAGGATAATGTGTTGATTTCTTTTGTTCCATCTCCTGTTTTTTGGCTGGTTGGTGGTTTGGAACTTCCGGATGATTTTTCCATTCAGTTGGGAATGTCATCATCCCAACTGACGTTCACTCCATCATTTTTCAGAGGGGTAGGTCAACCACCAACCAGATGGCTTCTAAAAGATGTTGAAAGTTGAGCGACATCTCCTCGCATCCCTTCTTTCTGCTGGCCAAAGGGATTTCCGCAGTTCTTCAGCCATGCACCAAAATTCCATACTGGATTGCGTGAAGCTTTGATGAATACCACACATGGACAAGAGATTGCAAATTGGGATCCTGGCCGATCACTATAGTCTCAGATACGTTTTTTAGTTTAAAGAACAAAATACCTGGGATAGCCAATCACTAGTCTCAGGTCTGTTTTTTGGTTAAAAAACAAAAAATATTCATACCTTACCGAACTCTGCGTTCGATATATTTAAGGGGGGTTTTGGGTTTGGGCACATCCATATCATCCACCAGCGATGTTGGCCAGGCCGAAACCCTGTTGCTCCCGGCCTCCATTGGGGTCCTCGGTGAACGCAGCAGGCGCAAGCTATAGCCATTCCGAGGTGAATAGCAGCTAACAGTTCATGTTAGTAATGTAGCTTATCAGTTAATAATGTAGGTTTATGTGATCTATAGCTAACACTTAGTTTTCAAGAGTTTTCATGTTATTGTCTCTCTAAGTCTAGGTATCCAAGATTGGTCATGATCATCCCGCAAAGTAAAGCGCACACATATTAGTACACATTCGTTCTTTGCGGGGCAGCCACCGAACTTCGTGGCAGACCTTGAGAGGTGTAACTTTGTATCGGGCCAACAGTTCCAGTTTAGGATATCAGGATATCTATCAAATATCTATCAAAATCTATTCTCCGTTTGAGTCATGGGGGGAAATGTCGAAATGATTAAAATGGCAAACTTTGACTTTGTTTGCAGTGAGTTTTGAATTTCACCATTTAAAAGCTGGGGGAAGAATTGTCACGACCAACAAATCACCAACAAAAATGTCACCACCAATTTCACTGAGCACTTCCCCAAGGTAATCCGACAGACTGGCGGTCTTCCTAGGCCACGGTGGAAGTTTCAATCATTTTCAATCGATAAGAAGTGGCCACGGCGGCCACGGTGTTGCCCCCCCCAGTTATTAATTCGGAGATGATCCCACCATGTGCACCACAAGTCTGAACAACAGTTTACACATGTTTACACCCTGTATCCCACCATGAATTCTATACTGTAATTATATTATATGTAATGACATAATATTGCAGTTATAAAGCAGCAGACAGCTATCAGAAAATTTGCTTCATAGGGTTTCGCTATTTGATGGTTAACTATATCAACAGATATTTCAACAGAAACCTACAGGATGGGGCCCCCAGTCGATAGCGTTCAGTTGCCTTATTTTTGTGGCTGCATTCTATGGTTTATGGTATAGATATAACTACAGTATTCATGGGGGGTTTGTTATATGCACGAACTTATAACTGGGGGCCCCATCCTGTAGTTATCAATCCCTTTGTTTGATGGTTCTATTCCCTTCTTTTAAAAATGCTTCAGCCGTCCTGCTTTGCCCGGCCCCCACTTTGGAGGATGGTTGTTGAAGCTCTGGCAGAAGAAGCGTCACGTTTCGGTCACCCGAAGAGAACGTTTCGGTCACCGTTGGTCCAGAAAAAAGACAATGGAAAGCATAATACCATTTAGAAATGTGAGGGATCAAGTGTTCGATTTTTTCCTGTGACACCTAGATCTTCATGTTGATCAGTTCAACTTCTTTGGAATGATGACATGGTTGATCCTTAAATCAACAGATGCATTCTCCCATGTTTTTTGTTTGGCATGTTTTTCCTCAGCAAGATTCGTTTTCTTCAGCTTAGGCTTTGAACAAGGATGCACCGTTTGGACCTTACCCAACGGCTCTTCGGACGGCGTGGGAGGAAGTGATTCAGCTGGGAGCTGGGGATTGTTTTGTTGGTGAACATCTTGATACCCTCCGGTGTCATCAAACATGGCTGGTAGATCCGCATTTTTTTCGATGTTCCCAGCGAACTCAGCCCCAGTTCTGGGATTTTCCAAGCTTGCTATGTTTGACATCGCGATTTTCCCCGTTCTTACCATGCGGGTTTCCATGGTATATCCCCAACCCCAGAGATCCCCAGAGATCCCCAGTGTAGAATCCATATGATGTATTTATTTCACACAGTTATGGCCATTTACCAGTTATAAGTACTAAGAAAACCCCATTTATAGAATGTATAATCCCATTTATAACCAGTTATAGCTGGTAAATGGCCATAACTGCAAAGTCAGTTGTCATCCCATCGCCGATTCGATGAGATTGATCCGATCCAGTCAGATGTTTCTGGCTTCGACCGACCTCCGAGGCTTGTGGGCGCAATGCCCCGGGAATGAGGCCTCGGTGGCGGCGATCGCCGAGCAGCCACCTTCCGGTGAAATCGGGGGTTCGGGATCATAAGGAGGAGCATATGGGATCTTAGCCGTTGGAAACTATAGGAAACTTAAAGATGGGAGTTTAATCGACATGATTTAGCAGCAAACACTGTAGAAGATGCTGTTGAATTCTTACTTTCGACCTCAGTATCAACCTTGAGAAAAACATCTATGAATTCCAGAGATTTAGGGGAATATGAGATCACCGAAAAATGTCCGGTCCTATGCTTTTGTAAAAACTAAGGGTAGAACAGGGGTTGCGTTGGCAATGGATCAGCTAAGTGCTCCTGAAGGGTGGCCTACACCTTGACAAACTTCATCTCCCTTGAGAACCAAAACCCGCAGAAATCTTAGGGTTTGAAAAATACCTGAGCTTTTCTGACAAAACCCGGGGTATTTTAACCCATTCTGGAAGTACGGGTTAGGTACGGGTTAGGTACGGGTTAGTACGGGTTAAGTACTTGTTAGGTACGGGTTAGGTACGGGTTAAGTATGGGTTCAAAATCAATACCCGAGGTCTTCAATCGAAAACTGAGGTTTTCTTATTTTTTCCGAAATACCTCTTGCGTTGACCTGAAGAATTCTTAGGGTTTTGGTTCTCCAGGTCTGGCTGCCTCAGTGCCAATTCTTTCTGGGTGATTAGCTCTACGAGCTGTTGAGAGGTTCCCCGAATAATCACAATTAGTCCCCTGTTGTGGGGGTTCATCCCCAACACATTGAAAGTACTGGGGGCTCATACCAGTGATTTCACGGTAGGTCATTCCATGTCATTCCAATCAGCCTGGGATCGTTGCGTTGTGTCCCCAGGCTCCTACAAATCATGCATTTCTACTTGCCGGATGTGGATGACAAGGATGCGATCTGCGGGGCCAGTTCCAAACAAAGCCATTGATTTTGGTCAGACATGTGCATCTTTACTGATCATATGAGATCATATGAGAACGTCTGCTGCTTATGTGTGCATGTTTACCTAGCATCATATAGCATCATATAGCAAGTCGATCCAAAGTTGTTTTGACTTCACATTTAAACAGACCACCCACATTGCTCCTGGGGTTGTATCAAAACTTGGGAACCTTATTCTATCACCCGGGTTGATAGATCTTCAGCCTCAGCGTATCAGCCCCACTGCTCCCCGAACAATATAGCAATCCCTAAAGACCATTCAGAAAAGTAAAATCCGTTCTACCCAAAATAAATTGAAATGTTAGTTTGTTCTATCCCTGTGGATCCAAACCTTTCCTGAGAAAGTTCTGAAACTCAAACCGTTTAACCTCAACAAATATCTTGAAATCATACCCCAAACACTGCCTCAGAAGGTACGGCTGGATCATTGTCCCCTTATTTCCCCATTGATCCCATGAAATGCCCATTCTATATTCCCTTAAATCCCACTGAATACCATTACCCTCTGGTAAATTAACAGTTCGACCCTGAAAATAACCCATGTTGAGTGGTTTCACTCATCTTCCAACCCCTATCTACCAGGGTCGTTAATTGACTGGAGGGTAAATCACCATTAAATCGCTCTAGGAGACGCTGGGCGAAGAAGACGAGGAACTGGCAGAGTGGACGGCTTGGCTGGAGCAGATGTTGCAACAGCAGGCCTGGACTTTTTTGGGGTCAAGTTACCTATCCCATATGTTCCATGTATGGTATATTTACCTACAGAACTGGATGATTTTTAGGGTAAATGTTGGTAAATATTCCATACATGGAGCATATGGGTATGAGATTACCATATGACTAAGGGATGAACATCCATTAACATCCAGCATATTCCAGCTATGACTTAGGGTTTTGACTCATGTCAATGTTTTTTCTTCAGTTTTGAAATGCAGCAATTAAATGATTTTGCGAAATCGAGGTGAGCTTGGAAAAGTTGGATTTATTTTTTCTGGTGGTGGTGGTGGTGGTGATGGTGGTTCTTTGTCCAGTGATGGAATTCTGTTCAATGGGTGTTTGTACCCTGTTATGTTGGAAGTATCTGAATACTTTCAACATGCTCATGTTCGTTTGGCATCAATAAGATGAATAAACATTACGTATTTGTTTCGGGATATTAACATGAGCAAAAGCATTGGTTTTGGTCAAGTCTTCATTTCCGTTGTTGTTCCTCAAAGGCAAATCTCCATCAACATATCATTGATATGTTTGTGTGATCCTTAAAAAAACTAAAGCATTCTCTTCGCAAGTCAACATCCCAACATGTTTCAGTCTTTCTAGATGTGTTGGCGATGGTCAAATCGCCTTGTGTGTTGATTAGTTTCTCATGTTGGTTCGGTAAAGTCATGTAAATTCCCTTTGGTTGTTGGGTGAATCCTACGTATGTTTATTCCGTAAATCAGCATTTGTTCAATGCAAATCCACATGTTATTCAACATTGTCTAATTAACCACGTATTTTCTAGCTGGTTAAATCCCTTGAACTCATTGACTTCAGCCATTCAACGATCATCCCGATCTCCAACAGACAACCAAACAGGCTGAAGAGACGCGCCGGCCGCGAAGTCAGCCCACAACTGGCCCTGTTTCATCGCGCTTCAGCGCGGTGCAGGCATCCTGGGACTTGGTTTGGGGATGTTTGGGGGAATTATCATGAATTCTCCCCATTCATGGCCGCAAGTTTCAAGCTTAGTGATATGATCATTTACCCAGATTCTTCCGGGGATCAATGGGTTTTAAGTGGGGAAACATAATGTGTTCAACCGGGAAAATTCGAGTTCAATATGTTTAAGATAAAGCGCCGTACAGTGGATGTACGTCAATGGGATTTTGATGTGGGAAGTGACAGTCTGAAAAGGGGAAATGTAGGATTTTCATGGATTTTCATGATGCTTTATATAAAGCAATGGACTTGGGGATGTCGATGGACTAGAACTTATTGGTCCTGGCTGCAAAAATGGTACTGGTTCATCTCCTATTTATGGCTCTATGGCGCAAAAATGGGATGCCAGTGAGTGCACAACTTTACCAAAATAGTGTAGTGAATGATAACTCATTGTATTTGTACAAGGTGGTGCCCCAGTTCGTCAGCTAAGTTGGTGCAAACAACTCCAATTTCACTTGGGTTTATGGTAGATATATGATAGATATATTGACATAGTATTCCTATGATATATAGATATAGATATATAATATAATATAATATATATATACTGGTTGGTGGTTTGGAACATGTGGATTATTTTTCCATATATTGGGAATGTCATCATCCCAAGTGACGAACTCCATCATTTTCAGAGGGGTAGGTCAACCACCAGGATATCTATACTATTCCTATGGTAGATATACACCAACGTTCACATCGGGGTGGCACCACCTTGGTTTCCTGATTGTACAGATACAATGAATCTGGGGCAATTTGATCACGACCGAGTCGCCTGTTCTCCCGAAACCTGGAATTATGGTTAAACTTGCCATAAACCATCATCAAACTCTAGTGAAATGCTAATGAACTAAACCAAGGTTACCTCTCTGAGACCAGCCACCTTGTACCAGTTCAACCCTCACGTTCCCCGTTCCACGCTTTCGCTCCTCCGGCAGGCTCCTGCCGGCCCTCCCCGGCTGCTGCTGCTGTGCGGACTGCCGGGCAGTGGCAAGAGCAGTTTGGCGCGCAGCTTCGCGGCCAGTTCCTGGGCGAAAATCGTGATGAACCGATGGGAAAATCATGGGGGATATACCACTGATGAAGCCAAAAATCGTGATGATATGGACCTGTTGAATATGAAATAGAACATCGTGGTGAACCTTAAAAAAAAATGGTACGAACATCTGGGGACTGATCTGAAGTGATTTTCTGGATCAGCGTTGCAGGATCTTTCGAAGGATCCCCTCAGTGGGTTATCCCGAAAAACCCAATGCCTAGTGGCTTGAATGGGGCACCATTATTTGAGGCAAAGCCATGTCAAATTTCAATGCAAAATCCCAACAATCATCATTTTCAAACATATATAGGAATAAGACCCCGACTTTAGTTTCTGGAGTTTCATTTTGGTTCTCAGAGGGGGTAAGCATGAAACGTTTGGAGAACTATACAGGCTATACCTGCAAAAATGGCGAAGTTACAGCAATAAAGGCCTTGGCCATTTTGTCTAGTTCACTCCCTGGCTGATGGGCTGTTGAGTTGGAGCCATCCTACCATTTCTACATGCAGCCCATCATCCAGCAATACTGCTCAAGTTACTATATAACAACTTGTACATCCACCATCCATTTTTTTAATAGTTATAGTTACTCAACACTTGTTGCCCCAAGTTCTCTTCCAAGTGACCTCTCTTGCTTCACCCTCCATAAAAATGGCTCAACATGTTCCAACATGTTCTGAGGTCCCCAGTGGTGTGTGGTGAACCAAGACAGCCTGGGCTCGCGGCAAGCGTGCATGAAAGTGGCTCGTCACGCCCTGGCCAGCGACCGCAGCGTAGTGATCGATCGCTGCAACGTGACAGCCATGGGGCGCTTGGGGATGGCTGTGGGGTAGAGCTCATGGCGGATGGTGGTTGGTTCCATTGTCATAGGATCCGCTTGAGAAATTGGGTATGTGTCGTTGTGAGATATGATCCATTGATCATTGATCATCTTGCATGATGAGTTAGATCTGCATCACTTTACGAGTTAGACGCCGCACTAAAGCACGGTTGGCATCCACAATCTCAAAGCCGCATCTCCCATGAGACTTGTGAAACTCTGGACTCAGCAAACCTGGTTTTTATTGACTATGCTGTGCCCAAAAATCGTGAACACTTGTCATCAGATTGGATCCTATCAACTAACCCTTGCTGAGGGTTTATTGATCCAGGGTTGCCACGCCACGAAAAGTGGCTCCTTTGTTGGCAGCGGCTTCTATTCAAATTTTCCTCGGGGGTCACCCTTTGTAATGTGCTAAACTGAATCATCACCTCCAAATTTTAGGATTGCCGGAGAAACAGACGGCGACATTGGTTTCTGATCTATTCATTGGATGACACACACACACACATGATCTGAAATCTCAAAAAAAAAAATGACAAGTAAATTTCCACTAAAATAGTGATAGATTACGTTCTATCAGGAGTTGCCATAATTCAGGACATCCAACCAGCCTGGCTGGAGCCTCCAAATTCTTGCGCCCTTCTGGCGCAATTTGCAGGACACGTGGTCAGCGTGCTATTTGGACACTCATGGCTTCCGAGTCTTAGCTGAATAACATTGATCGTACACTCTGCAGAACATGAGTTCAAACATGTTCAAACACAAGTAAATCATATTTGCAACTCGTTTTGTTGGCTGTTGAGTTCATCATGATCATCGATCATTGACGCACTTTCTGGCGATGCCAGCTCCACAGACATGTAGTTTGGGAGCACGAAAGCTGCCAGTTGCTAGAACGATCCTGGACCACGGCAAGAATGTCCAGCTTAACATACGATGGACCAACAGAAAGCTATCATGGCTCAAGCCAATATCGATTTTCATAGGATTTACCCAACAATGTCATGGTGATTTAATAATTTTAATAGGATTGGATTCGATTTTTTAGCCAACAATGTCATGATTTTCATAGTGATTTAACCGATGGTAATGAAATTCGCGTTGTTCAAATCATCTCATCTCCGGCGCAGGAATTCCACCTCGCGCCGTCCCAAGTGGGATGTGTTTGGCTGGATGTGCCTCGACAGTGGTATACCCTCGGGGAATTTCACCGGAAAAACAGTGATGTGTGGCTTGGGTCAATCAGAGAAATCATGGTCAAATGATGTCAAATGGGCTATTTTCTAATATTTTTTAATGCTAATCAGATCTAATCAGTGCTGAATCATCTATATAGTGTGCCATTGTCGAATGATTCTAATGTATTCTAATGCTAAATAACCAGAGGGTACCTGGGAGATCCTGGGAGGACCTTCCCAAATGGCAGTTTTGTTTATGGGAATGACATTACCCATTGGAATTAGGGGGGACCACATTTTCAGAGAAATCCAAATGCGTAAACTACGTTTCATCGCAAAGGGGTGCAAGAGAATGCAAACAGAATGGTTGCTCTTAAGTGGTACTCGCAGCGTGTAGATTTTGATACTTGCAACTTGAAATAATGAGTTCAGTTTTCATTCCTGGTTGGAATTATCCTTACTACCCATCTTTATTGTTGATTCTTGATTTGGATCGCTAGTAGTTACGCATACGTATTATCCTTGTTTCATCCCTGTTTCATACCTGTTTGCACAAGGTTATTGTTTTTTTTTAAATATCATTTGAACTAGATTCTGGTATTTGCAGTGCTTCTGGTTACTTCAGTGGTTCTTCTCCCCATATTTACCTTCCCACCCCAAAGTTTGTTCCGAACAATGCTCACTTCCGGTTGCTTCAAGTTCAGTTCCACTACCACAAAGCAAATTGGATCGATTAGCGGTTTTATTTTTCAACCAACTAAATGCGATAAAGAGTAATGTTTTAAATACTAATGGTGAAGTGATGATAAAGGACCGCCAACATATTTAGTTGAATATCATCATAAACAATGGCTTTGAATTGCCGAGAAATCTTTTTGTTTTGCCTAGATGTTGATTGCTTTTTTTTGGCGGCATGGCCATGGCCAATGTCGCCATGGCTCAACCCTCATCGCCAGTGCCGCGCCAACCAGATATGTACACTGGTACACACTGGGCATAATACTATCGAAAAAATGGGGATTGGATGACTCATTATCGTTGGTTATATGGATATATATATATATATTAATCATGATAATCGTTCATGAACTAATCCTATTTGTTGTATAATTCCCGGTCAATCCCATTCTTTTATGTCCATGTTAAAGCATTTTCTGGCTAGATGAAGACTCGTCTCAGGATGTATTTCGCGGATTGCTAGTCATTCTCATTTGATGTGTTCTTGGTTGCAATAAACATCCACAAAACATCATTTTAAAGCCATAACTAAAAAAAAAATAAAAAAAAACGACATTAACACACAAAAAAAAAACAAACATCAAACATCATAAATCATCATAAAACCATCTGATTTATCCAATATTCAACTCTAATTTCCCCAAGTTACATCATTGCATCCCCCATGGCATTTCCGTTGAGGTCAGCGCGGAGGACTGCGGCCAGCGCGTGCTGCAGCGCTTCGGGCATCGGACGTTGCCGCCACGCAACGCCTCGCTGTGGCTCTGTCTAACGGGGGGATGTGCAACGCAGGCGGTTGCTGGTACCCTCTGGTAAACTCACATACAGGATGGTGCCCCCCAGTTATAAGTTGGTTTATAAACCCCATTAACTATAGTTATCTCTGCCATAAATCATAGTTATTGGAGTTATAAGCCAACTTGGCTATCTAGGGGGCACCACTTTGTATGGAAAATCACCATGTTCAATGGGAAACTTCACTATTTCTATGGCAATTTTCAATAGTTATGTTCGTTTACCAGAGGGTAATTTAACATAGCTATATAACCTTAGTGATGATATCTTATAATTCCTTCCCCCGAACATTAAACACCCTCGAAACGAAACCATGGTGGATGTAGGGAATTTCCACATTCCATTGGGACCATGCAATTGGGGTGTTTCATATTATAGGGTGATGGGATTGGGAGTTATGTCCCTTTATAACTGTTAATGGCCCCATACCTGTGGACATATACCCTCTAGAAATTTGTTACATATAGCTATTGAAAATGGCCCATTCAGTTCCTTGATTTACCGAAGATGGTGATTTTCCAGTTCGCTATGTAAATGTTTACCAGAGGCTATCAATGTGTTTATGTCGAGCACGGAAAAGTCCAGTCCTGTCCTGGCCACTCCTTGGTTTCTGGTTTCACCACCCGTGGCCGTGGAGTCGCCAGCATCATTTTTGGGATGGTGAAGTGCTAGGCGCTAACACGGCTTTATGGTGGTATCATCTACAGCTGGATGGGTGAACAGAAAACTAACATCCAGAACTGGGTGGATCCACACTGCAACCATGCAACCATCTCCATTCTTGGTCGTGTATTCCCTTCATATTCCATCATGGTCCCCATGTGTGGTGCTTCATTTCTTTGCTTTAAAATAACAGTTGATATCAAATGGTGTTACTTTACACTCACTATCACTTTTCATCTCATGAGCGTTATTTAGCAAGCATGGTTTATCAAACGGCCCCCAAAAAAATGGGATTAGCTTCTCCCAACTTATGGCATAGTGGCATAAAGTATCATAAAATACGCATACATATTGTAAAATCCCTAAGCTTGGATGGGCACTTTCATCCATGAGTTTCTTGCAATGGAGAATCACCACAACCAGAAAAATATGATGTTTCTTTGTGGACTATCAAACATTGACCATGAAATAAGGTACTGTAGTCCACAAAGTTGTTTGTTTTCCTTGTTTTTTCTGCTGGTGGGTTAGTTTCAATTTATAGTTTATAGATGTTTATAGCAAGAAACTTTCATGCCACGTGAACCACCGTTCCGTGCCAGGAAAGTCATCCGTGGCTTTGCTCGGCAGTGGCAGGCGCCCGATTGTGCCGAGGGCTTCGGGCAGCTCTGGCGCTTGGCCTCGGAGGCGGAGCAGGAGCCGGTGCAGCCGAAACATAGCCTAGATTGGAGGTACCTAATATGTGTAAGGCCTATTTTTTAGGCCTATGTAAGGGAATATCCCCACAAAATATGGCCTTATATGGTACTAACGTACCTCCATTTTAGGATCCTGGAATTCCCGTTGATTATATAATTTGTCCTTAATTTATATCAGGGGACATTGATCATCACTGACCTGTGAATAATGGAGAATAATGGTTAATACTGGTGATTATTGGTGATTGATAATTACTGGTTGGTGGTATTTATCAACCATATATATATATATAAATAGAATCGATAAACCCTGTACTGCATATGTACCACCATAAAGCCCGTACCATACTATATTCGTTATTATCAATCATCAACCATATTAATAATCTGGTTGGTGGTTTGGAACCATTTGGATGATTTTCCATATTGGGAATGTCATCATCCCAACTGACTTTCATATTTTTCAGAGGGTTGTAACCACCAACCAGATATAGATGGGTGATTTGTTGTCTCATGGCATATAGATTATAGATGGTTTTCTATATGACATACATCTCAATTTATCCATGTTTACCAAGAAAACATGTTGATCATGTTGTATGTCATATAGATGGGTGATTTCTTCGTAGTTGAACTAACGCTTTGCTGTTTATACCCGATGTGGCCAGGTGGCCCATCTAAGAAAATGCCACAGTTCCACATGAAAATAAAGTGATTTTGGCCATAATGAGTCTGATTTTTACATGTGAAAGTCTTGTTCTTTCCCAGAACTCTTGTATTACTTGTATTTGTTTGCAATCGTAAAATCTTTCTCAATGATTCTCCCTATCATCATCTAACATTGTCCAACATTGGAGAGTTTGCCTCGTTGGCTCAGTGGCCAGATTTTCGCAACAAACTCATAGATCAAAACGCCTCCTACAGTTATGGCCATTTATCATTTATAAGTACTTATAACCCCATTTATAGAATGTATAATCCCATTTATAACCAGTTATAACTGGTAAATGGCCATAACTGTACAGTTTCAAAGAAACATCATCTTTTCTTAGCGTTTGACCAGGAAATGTATTTCCCTTGATCTATACATAAGGTTTGCATCATTTCCAAGGTGGGACCAGTGAATTGTAGCTGGTTGCAATGAAATCCAGGACAAACCACTATAGTCTATATTTGATTATAAACCATAACAAACATTAACAAACCAACAATTCTCACTATTTGTTGCTTATAGTATCTTACAATTATATAAGACTACAGCCATAAACCCAAGAATTCTCATGATTTGCAGCAACGTTGCTACCTCAGGAGATGTTTCTGGCCGACTTCGGCCTCACACGCTGTGAGTTGCCGAAGTCGCCGAACATTGCGAAGCTGCCGCAGCTGCCGCAGGCTGAGGCGGGCTTTTTATTGTGGCCACTGGTGGTGACAAAACCGGTGGAACCCTTGGAAAAGAAAGGGGGGGATATAAAATGGATACGGATATCACATGATATATGATGCACCATGATGCAACCAAATTTACAAAGTCAAATGTAGAACCTGCGACAATCATGATCTATCTGGGAGTATGTATACACCGAAAAACCTTACTTTTGATGGGAATGTTGGCTAATATGGGAATATCACCAAGTTAACGATGAACTGAGTGGATCGCATTGAGACCATGGTCCGATGCTGCGATGCTTGTGCCAGGTATAGGAAACCAGAGGCAAGATCTTGGATCCACGAGAAACATGGAAAAACAACATACCCTCCGGTAATTTAACATAGCTATTGAAAATGACCATTTATAGTTGATTTTCCCATTAAAGATGGTGATTTTCCATAGCTATGTTAGTTTACCAGAGGGTATCAGACGTTGGTTTTGTTCACTCATTTGCTTTGGTATATTCAGACGTTCCTACTGTGTATGTTCTTCAGGAAATTGCGGCCAACATTCCACATAAAACTGTTGCCACGAACAACGCATGGGATTTGAAATTACAGTCACTAAGCATCCCATGTAGTGTGTTCCTGTAATTTTGTATCATCGATGCCCGTGCTCACAAGTTCAATCCCACTTGTTTTTTGATTAGAGTCAGCATTTTTGCACGGCTTTGTCATGTAAAAAGTCACAGATTATGTCATTTCTATCCTGATTTTGTTGCCTCATATCCGGGTATATCACTTGTTGGTTGATCTCCATGCCCGGGTATCCTTTTTCCCAAGTTCCACAGAACTCCGCAGGCTGCGCCGAAGATGTCGCCTGCGGCGTTGCCGCCTGAGCAAAAGGAGAAGGCAAAACGAATCCATCTGGGAGTACTTCTTTTGGTGGTGCCCCAGTTGGTTCTCTAAGGTGGTACACATAACTCCTATTTCAGTCAGGTTTATGATACATATATACATACCCTCTGGTTATTTAACGTAGCCATGGTATAGATGGCCCATTTATAGATGGTTTACCTATTAAACATTGTGATTTTCCATGGCTATGTTAAATAACCAGATGGTATATATAATCAATGGAGGTTATAAACCAACTTCTAACTGGAGGTGCACCTTGTAGCCTGTAAATTCACATAGATGTCAAGAAGCCTCTATAGTTTTGTAGATCATTTTCCCATTCGGAAAGCCAGGGAGTTCCAGGGAGTTTTCCACATCAATTTATGTTGGTTTACCCGGGATCCCCAGGGTATTTCATGGTCTCTTGTGTTTTCTCCAATTTTTGTAGGATAGGACCAGTGAATTCCCCTCCGGCAATCAAACATGGCAATGGACGTTTGTAGATGGTTTTGCAGCAAATCAAGAGCAACAGCATGAATGGATTCAAATGAGTAACACATTGAAAGCCAGATTGGCAGGTTATGGCGGTTCCATATCCGTGCGCGTTTTTGAAGTTTTTTTTTGTTTGGCATACTCCAAATGTTCTCACATTTCCGGTCATGATTTATTGCGCGGTCAACATTTCTCATTGTTCCTGGGATTTCTGAGTAATTGTCCCGCTATTGTTATTTATTAATCCCATTTAGTGTTGTCTTGTAATGTTGCGAGTTTGGTCCCAATGCTACTGAATTGAATCCCTTTTTTCTGGTTATTATTTGTTGGTTATTATCTCAGTTATTGCTGGTGAATCCGTTTGCTGTTGGTGATCTATATTCAATGTGTATCCTTTTGTGGTGAGATGAAGCACCCCTCACTTTTTTTCAAAATTTGCATTAGTTCGATCAAGCCAGTTTTTTTGAAAGTGGAATGAACTGTCAATTTCAATTATATCAATAGAAGGATTTTCTACTATCAACAATTCATTTTGGGCTACTCCCATTTCCAATAGGATCCATGGTGCTGGTATATATGCGAACATTTGGGCTATATTGATGATAAATGTAGCCATATATAGCAGCACCATGGATCCGTCATGGCTTTGAGGAAACCGAACATATCCTGCTTCTCCGTTCATCCGCGTTCATCCTGATGGTTATCCTCCAATCAACGTCTCTGCCTGGAAAATGTCCATTTATAACGACCGAAGCCTGTTCTCCCGAAGCCTGGGAAAATCATGGTTTAGTTTAGGGAAATCATCCCCATTCATGGCCGCAAGATTCAGGTTAGTGAAATATGATAATTTACCCGGATAGATGATCTGCTGGCTGGATTTGTTTAATTTACAGATGACCTTCTTCAGCAAAAGATGCTACATTTAGTTCGGGGATTCTCCATCGAGCCATCTTTTGATTCCCAGAGGGTTAATCACCATGAAAATCAATTACATCCCCATTTGTCGATGATTTTCCCCTTATAATCCCATCATATTCCGATGGCTATGTTTGTATATTGTTGGTTATACATTATATTCCATTCGTTAATAACCATTAATAATTATTGATAACCATGAATCACCAGTATTAACCACTATTAACCATGTTTAATAGGTAATTCATCTGGGTTTCTCTTCTCCTGTTCACTCCGTCTTCAGGCTTCGGCGGTGCCACCGACACCGCCGACGCAAACGCCTGCCCCGCCTGCGCCGACAATGCCAGTGCCAGCGCGAAAAGAGAAGGTGTGATCTATACAGGAGTCGATGGGAAGCCTGCATACCTTGGGGTGCAGTTGAGGTTATACATGCCTGTAAAGGTTATAAACCACCTATTAGTTTGGTGTAATTATATATACTGTACATATATTCGATTGATGAGATTTTTTCAGGCGTTGTATCCAGTAGTGGGGGGAACATGGAAACACATAACAACAACGTACAGCAACCAAACATACCATTTTGAAGCAAACTATTTGTCAAGAATGAACATAGACACTCTGGCAGTGCCAGGCCGGTGACCCTCTAACCTCAATGCAGATCATGTATGATCATGTGTAAAAAAAACATGAAGATTCAGTATAATTCCAGTATTGAATCACCAACTATCCAAATATTGACAATCGCCATTTTTCATTTTGTCATCCATCCGTTTCACGATGCCGACACCGCTGGTGTATCCTTGATCAGTCGGAGATGCCGACGGAATCCAGGTGGGAAGCAACAAGATCTTGCCGAATGGTCCAGCCGGTCCACCCGTCACAGAGGACTAGACGAAAACGGAGGCTGATATTGGAAATGGTAGGCACTAAAATGAAGAAATCAGGGGTAATTAACCTGGTTAACCTTCATCTGGTGGTTAGATTGTGTGGAACCGGGTTCATTCCTAGATGACTTGGGGGTGCAGTTCCACTGAGAAAGGCGGGGTATTAATGACCTAATGTTGCGGATTACATCCCAACTGATGGAGGTTAACCATAATAGTATACCATAGTTATAATAGTATGATATATCATATGATAATAACTGTTACTATTAATGGTTACGATGTAACTATGGTTAGTATACCATAGTTATATCTTAACCATTAACAACCTCAATTGCACCTCCAAGTAGAGGTACATGAGCTTCAGGTGGTTCCTTTCAAGGGTTCTGAATCATCCACTGTGTTTTTTTGAGGATCCAAGCTGACCCAACAGTGCCAGGTGAAGTGGTTCCAAAACGTTCTACGTGTTGGATCCATTTTATGTCCATGGTATGCCCCTTTTTTGGTGTGTATGATAGTGATATATAGAGTATATATCGGGTTTCAAGCACGTTTTAGTTTTGCTTCCAACCACTGCCCTACCTGGCAATCATGGATGATGTATCCATATGACTCCTCTAGCCAGGCAATAATCACTATATACCCGGAATTGACTTGATATGCTCATCATGTGTGTTGGAAAAGTAAATATGTATGTATGTTTATATATATATATATATTATATATCTATATGGGTAAATTATAACGACCTCACTGCGACCTCACTGGAATAATGGTTAGTATTGGAAATCATCTCCGAAAGGCCTTAATTCAGGTTAGTGAAATATTACAATTTACCCAGACATATATTGAATGATTATAATATATATATATACAACACGTATTGAATAATTATATATATATATAATTATATATATATGAACATATTTGAACATATCCAAGAAATTCCAAGCGCATGAACTCCAGCCAACGCGTACAAAATGTCCAAGACATCTCAAGTCGGTGTATGAATACATCATTTCTGGCAGGTACTTTCTGTTTGATATCCACCAGTCTCCAACTGGTAATTGGATAAGAAAAAAAATGCTGGTTAAAGAAAAATGCTAGTTAAACATGGTTAAACATGGTGCAACAGATGCTTCCCTAACTTCCCTCAAGATTCTCCTCAAATTTTCCCATTTCTTCCCCTTCGATTTCCCGGCCAGGAGCCAGTTCCACCAGTTCCACCGGTGCCACCGGTGCCGGAGCCGGAGACGTCGGCGACCTGGAGCTGCGGCTGTGGAGAGATCAACAAACGGCGGAGAGACGTGTGCAACAACTGCGGAGCTGCGCAGCCAAGGAGTGCTGGATGTAGCCGTTGGGTATGGAAAAAACATGAAAAAACCTGCGTTTTTGGACTGGTGAAGGTCAAGGATCTAGATGATCTTACCCTGAAAGAAATCCTGGAATTGTTTTTGGGTTAATTTTCAGAGATATGTCATCTCATATTCCGTTTGGGGGGGGAAATTAAAAGTGAAAGGTAAAGTTCTAAGACTGGGATTTGGAATATCAACGAAAATCTGAAATTTCTGATTCACCAGAGGTTGGTCGAATAGCTGAAGTGGTTTCAAAATCGGGATGGGAGAATCTACATTCAATCTTTGCAGAAACGAAAACGGATTGAAGACATCACTCTGTACGCTTGGGGAAAAAAGAGCGATGTTTACCCAGGAACACCAGATTGTTTGTTTGTATAGCTACATATATATATATATATAGCTATATATATATATATATATGTCCAGGTTGTTCCTTCCCTCATAAAAATTGATGTTGGTTGGAGATGACTCAGATACCACAAGCTGGACGTCATTTATGATTCTGGTTGTTGAAATCACTGACATGTCTTTGTGATGTTCCAACTGACTGTACTATATCCATATTGGTGGTTGGAACATTTTGGTGGTATCCAACTGGTGATATCCATATTGATGATATCCAACTGACTTACATGGTTGGTGGTTTGGAACATGAATTTTATGACTTTCCACATATTGGGAATAATCATCCCAATTGACTTTCATATTTTTTCAGAAGGGTTGATATCCACATATTATTTTGGCATTGCTGGTGAAACATCAACCGATGCATGACGGTGAAAGATCTTGAGGGTCGGTGCAGGAAAGATGTGACCGTGCTTGATGCCAAACCCGTGACCCCTGTGCCAAACGGTTCGGATGTTCCGCTGCCAGCGACGGTCGTCGATTCGTCAGTCGCTGAACCTTCAAGTGCAGTGCCTGGGTTGAAGGATGATGGAAAACAGTTTTGGGCTAGCTACCAGCGTACTTTGTCGCTTTTGAACTGAGAATACCCTATTTTAGGTCCAAAACTCACTGTCTATTGCTAAGAGCCTCGAATGGCACTCTTTGGTCTTATCAGTTCTATCATGTTTCGTTGCATCCCCATATTGTTTTAGTTTCGCACCCATGTTTGTTGTGAGCCCATGTGTTTTTCAGGATGCACATCCATTCCAGGGCTGAGCCGGGCTGAGTGGCGGATCATCACTTCACTATGGCTTTTAGGGCCTTCCCCCGGTTCAAAGCTGATTAAGCAAGTCATCTAACCGTAGAAAATCGTAGAAATATTGACATTACTGGCCATAAGCCACAGTCAGCCTGTAGACCAACTATCAACTTGCCTGTCCACGGCGCTCCACATAGTAGAATGAGTCATGGAGTCAGCCACCGCTTCACCGTTTCAGAGGTCGCTCCGGTGAGTCTAGCGACACCAATGCCAGCTCCAGAGGAGACAACCTCAGGCCATGGACGACGATGCTAATCCCCTGATCATTGGGAGGATTCCGGCTTTTTTGGGAGGAGGGTCCCTTACTCATCAGCCAGCTTTATGAATGAGCAGGTGAATATGAGTCAGTCACTTCACAGCTGTTGTTTGATATCCAGGGATTTCAACGATCCAAATTCCCGCCCCACCCTGTTTCGCTTGAAGTGCAACGTGTAGCGATATGACCTTTGTGGCATCCTGCGCCTCCCAGGCGTAGGCCTAGGCACGGCCGACTTTTGGCGACTGCCGATGCCCGAGTTCGACGACCTGAGCCCTCCAAAATGACGGGCAAAGCGCTGCGCTACGGGCCGTGGGGGGTCGTGGAGGATCCGTAAGAACATGTAGGGTTTACGGATGTTAGCTTGGTGGCTAACCATAGAAATATAGGGTTTTTTAAATGGATTTTTAAGGGTGATTGGTTGAGAACTACGATTGACAATAACTTTTTGGAGGTTATGGTGGATATATCTTGATATATCTATAGTATTCAATAATTCAACAGGCTTATGAACCATTCTTGTACATTTACACCAATATTGAAGCGGATGAACATCCTTTCGCAAGCTAGTCTGGTGTTCACCAGCTGTTTTTACTTGTACATATGGGTAACCATATATATATATATGGTAGCCGTCCGTAAAAGCAGATAACAAATTTATGAGTTGATGCGTTTACTCTGCTTTGCGCGATTGCCAAAACCTGCATCGCGATAGGCTGAGCGATTGGTTGGCGATTGGTTATACGGCTACGACTACTACTACTACTACTACTACTACTCCTACTCCTGCTACTACTACTACTACTTCTACTACTACTACTCCTGCTACTACTACTACTACTGCTGCTACTACTACTACTACTACTCCTGCTACTACTACTACTACTTCTACTACTACTACTACTACTATTACTACTACTACTACTACTACTTCTACTACTACTACTACTACTCCTGCTACTACTACTACTACTACTTCTACTACTACTACTACTGCTACTACTACTACTCCTGCTACTACTACTACTGCTACTACTACTACTACTCCTACTACTACTACTACTACTACTCCTACTACTACTCCTGCTACTACTACTACTACTGCTACTACTACTACTACTACTCCTACTCCTACTCATACTCCCACTCGTACTCCTCCTACTACTGGTATTACTGTGAGTTTTCCGGACCGTTTCCGGACCCCGCAATTTTCTTTTCTTCTCAAATATGAAAACGAATGCGTTCATGGGCGGATCCTTCTACTAGTGTTGCTACTACTCTCAGTATTACCACTAGCGCCGCTACCACTGCAACGCCGCTACCACTACTCGATACTCGCGCTTGGCCGGTTTCTGACAGGTTTCTGACTGGTTTCTGACCATGAACGCATTCGTTTTCATATTTGAGAAGAAAAGAAAATTGCGCGGTCCGGAAACGGTCCGGAAAACTCACAATAATACCAGTAGTAGGAGTAGGACTAGGAGTAGGAGTAGGAGTAGGAGTAGGAGTAGTAGTAGTAGTAGCAGCAGGAGTAGTAGTAGTAGTAGTAGCAGTAGTAGTAGTAGGAGGAGTAGGAGTAGGAGTAGGAATAGGAGTAGGAATAGGAGTAGGAGTTCTAGTAGCAGGGCAAGGGAAGAAAGGGAGAGGGAGGGAAAGAGAGAAAGAGAGAGAGAGAGAGGGAGGGAGGGAGGGAGGGGAACAGATGGTTGGGTTTGGCCGGTTTCTGACGGGTTTCTGACGGGTTTCTGACGGGTTTCTGACGGGTTTCTGACGGGTTTCTGACTGGTTTCTGACTGGTTTCTGACCCTTCAGCGGGACTCGTGTCAATTGGATTTAAAAGCAAAGGCAGAAATTCCTAGGTGTACTAGTGGTAGTGGTTTTGCAGTAGCAGCGGGTGTGGTGGTACTACTAAGAGTAGTAGCAAGTCTAGTAATGAGAGTAAGGATCCATGCGTGAACGCATTCGATTTGAATTTGGGAGCAAAATAAACTTGTGCGGTCCGGAAACGGTCCGGAAAATTCAGAGTAGTACCAGCAGCACTAGCAGTAGCAGTAGCAGTAGTGGTAGTGGAAATTGGAATAGGAGTAGGCGTAGGAGTTCTGGTAAGAGGGTGAGGGAATAGGCAAGGGAGAGAGAGAGAGAGGTTGCGTTTGGCCGGACCCCTCAGTGGGACCTTTGTCATTTGAAAAAAAACAAAGGCAGAAGTTTCGAAATGTAATAGTGGAGACTGCCAGTATAATGCCACTATATATCTTGTAATAGCTTCGGGTATCTTACCATCCTCCTTACCGATCACCAGCCCCGTTCTGTTTTCGACGCATTCCTTTAGGGGTATGCATTAAGTTGCGCAGGGCCCTGGATCGCTCCCCCCAAGAATACGTCGGTAGTACTAAGAGTAGTAGCAAGTCTAGTAATGAGAGTAAGGATCCATGCGTGAACGCATTCGATTTCAAATTTGGGAGCAAAATAAGCTTGTGCGGTCCGGAAACGGTCCGGAAAACTCACAGTAGTACCAGCAGCACTAGCAGTAGCAGTAGCAGTTGTTTCAAATTCAGCAGAAAAGCAATGATATTACAAAGAATTAGCATAATATTTTTGTCACGATTCATTATTTAATGCATAACTTATATTTTATGTATATGATCAGATCAACGAAGAACAAACCTTTCCGCGATTGCTCACTGTGGTACCGCGGTTGCTACGCGATTGGCTGAGCGATTGAGGGCTGTCCGGGAAAAGGTATTTTGGACAACCCCCATATATATATATATATATATATATATAAGCACCACAATGTGCGCCCCTCCCCCCAAGTACTGTAACTTGGTTTATGACTACAATATATAGGATTTACGGGATGCATAAATGCTAATGTACATATAATAATATATTATAATACCCTCTGGTAAATTAACATAGACCCTGAAAATCACCATTTTTTAGAGGAAACTAATCTTCCAACCCCGATGACTACCAGGGTCTATGTTAATTTACTGGAGGGTATTATATATATATAGTATAATTGCATACATCCATCTTAGATGGGGTTAGACACCACCTTTTCACTGGTGTGCCCCACTTCGATCCAAAGCGTTTTTTTTTGACCTGGTGCCGTCGATTAGATCTGCAGCATTTTGGGGCCACAGTGGCGAGTAATTCATGCACCATTGATTTTTGATGAATTATATGTTCTCGCAACTTCCACATTCTCATCATATGGAGGTTTCCTAAAATAGGGGTACCCCAAATCATCCATTTTAATGTGATTTTTCCCTTATAAACCATCCAGCTATTGGGGTACCCCCATTTTTGGAACCCCCCATATAAGGCTTTCCTAAAAGGGTCACCATCCAAATTTTTGTGCGTCCTTTTTTCTGATGAAGTCTCTGTCAGCATCCTCCATGCAGCACAAGCTGTTGAAACCCTCCTGCCGTGGACAGAGACCCAGAGATGTGAAGAAAAAGTGCCAAGGGAGCGCCTTCTGCAGTGATATCAAACGAAATCCTGGTGGATTGTATTGGATGGATTCATGAATTGGAAGAATTGGATGCTGCATATGATGACATTGGGGATACATTATATCAATAAAATCAAATTTGATACATTGAATATCCCAACATTAAATTCTCAATATTGGATGCATTAAAACTCATGACATTATTGGGATATATATATATATTATATTTATATATGTATCAACTTTTATCGTTGGCACTCCCAAAGGGATCGTTTTTTTTTGTTTGCAGATGGATCCCGGTGGTGCGCGGCAACCTTGGTCTTCCCATCAGACATGACCTGTTTTGGATAAATTGAGGTTCCCTCTTTAAGAACCACCCGTACATGTTGGATAAATTCATATTTGATCGAAACATCGCTGAAATTAGTCATTCTTGATGATTGCAAATGATTATGGATGATTATGATTCTATAATTGTCATATCCAGTACATGAAAAATCATATTTGATGAATATCACCATATCTGATCAATTCCGATCTGTTCTATTTCATCACGTTTCATCAGATTTATGATTCATCATGTATTCCACCGTCTCGGAATACTCAACTCTATGTCCGTGGAAATCTCGGCTTGGTTTTGCTCCAGTGAATCATAGAATAAGTGATACCTTACCATGTCATCAAAGAGATATTGATTGAATAGTTTCAGTGGTTTCATCTCGATTTTTGATATAGGCGCGCGTTTTTTTCCTTTCGGTTGTTTTTCTTGGCAACCACAAAAGGTTGCCATATATGTATGTGCACATTCCCTGGTGAGTCCAAGGGGACATGGTTCTTGTTTTGCTGAATGTGGGTTTCCCCCACCAGGCTTGGGATGGGTCCCCAACCCGAACTGAGTTCACCATGGTTTTGAAGGTGAGGAGAAAGCCCAACCAAAACATTGTAAAATTCAAATCACTTGGTAAAGTTCACATTCCAGTTGTTCTTCAAAACACACTTGAGTCCCTAAAGTTACAGATGTTGATTTATCTTCACCCATTCAGTGTAGAAATATCTATATAATAATATATAACTATTATATACCATATTGTAATATGATTCAGCTGAAAAAAATCACTGACGGTCCCACATTGTGCTGGCCAAGGAGGATCGTACCTTGCACTTCACTGCCTCCCTACCCGCTACTTGGCAGCCTTTTTTTTTGAGAACGGAGGGAGTTGGGTAGATGGCTAGGTAGATAGGTACATGGTAGATAGATTGCGATTAGCGACTTAGATCGGCAACAAGAGAGCAACCTTGAAACTAGGCTTGTGACTGGGAGGCCAACAAAAAAATGTTTTCCTCCTAGTTCACTTGGATCATCAAATGAGAACCTGATACATGATTGATAACCGATCATTGAATTCTTGAAACTGAGATATTTTATGGTTGGTGGTTTCGATTTATTTTTCCATATATTGGGAATTTCATCATCCCAACTGACGTTCACTCCATTTTTCAGAGGGGTAGGTAGGTATACCACCAACCAGTACACAATTGCCAATATGATTCTCCATCATTAACCACTATTAACCACTATTAACCATTATCAACCACTATTAACCACTATTAACCACTATTAACCACTATTAACCACTATTAACCATCATGAACCATCATTAATCATCATTAACCACTATTAACCATCATTAACCACTATTAACCACTATCAAGATGGGTAGTTCAACCACCAAGCAGTTTTTCATATTTCAGCTGGACTCTGACCCACGAATCTTATCATCCCAACTCCCAGGATCATCTTATCATCCCCCGTTAAGGTTGGATGGTGAAAAATCCCCCATTTTGGCTGTCTGTGTTAGGGATCCCATTATATATTATATATATATGATATAAATGTGTAAAATATGTGTACGTATATATATATATGTGTAGATAATTATAGATAATTATAGATCGATATATAACAAGTTGCGGCAATGAATACCCAGACACATTTGTTGTATTTGTACAATTTGTACATCCCCTATGTTTGGAGCAGACACGTGCCATTTGTTATCCCATTTGTTGCTGGATATCCCATTCTATCCCATGATATACCGGTGATATACTAATGATTGCTGGCGAATCCATCCCCATTATGGTTTTTAATACACATCATAATTATATTCTATCAGTATACCAACTGGTGGTTAGATGCCACAACTCTCCCGCTATATCCTATTATCAATGGGAATTCCAGGATCCTAAAATGGAGGTACTGTAGTACTGTACCATATAAGGCCATATTTTGTGGGGATATTCCCTTACATAGCCCTTACATATGCTTATATATGGTAGGTACCTCCAATTTAGGTTCCTGAGATGGCCAGTGAAATTATGTACCAATTATAAACCAAGTGCTTAAGCTGAATGGCCCCCAACTCTTCTTTGTTCGATATCCCATTCTATCGCCAAGAAAAATCCCGTTGTATCCCCATGATATGCGGGTTTCATAGAATGAGATATCACAAAGTCACCTGCAGGTTGTTTCAATACTGAGTCATGGTCATCCATGGATGAATTGGGGGTACATGACCTAGGAAAACTCCATGTACCCAAGATATATACCAACTTCTGGTGCTTCCTAAGCCGCCACACTGCAGGACGGCAACAAGTTGCCACCCTGGCTGATCTTCGATGAAAAGTCGCGTACCTTCCACGGAACGCCCAGCAAAGGCGCGCGGGCAGGGACCATGAACCATGGGGCTGTCGAAAATTAGGGGCATGGGATTAATACCTTCCAAAAAGGGTGCAGATGCCCAAAAAAAACATAAAATGGTAATTTGAATGTGAAAAATGATGAGAATCTGATTTTAAAAAAATATGGAAACTCATGTGAATTTAGCTATTCCTTTTTTCGGTGCGTTGAAGCCACCTCGAGAAGGTTCGCATGGAATGATGAAGTGGCCAGCGGGAAGTTGAGATTTGGTTTTGAGATGTCATACAGTCCAAAGACAACCAATGCAATCCCACGGTTTTTATTGAATAAAACCTACTTATCATTCTCATAACCTGATACTGTATATATTATATACGCCGGGATCATACATATAATATAGCCAACTTGATATTCGTAGACAGGTACTGCATCTACCTTTTGTGGAGGTACCCCATGGTTGAAGCCCATGATTTATGTCGCTGAAATCTCCAATTTTTTCTCATGGTCAAAGAACATATTGTTTATTGGATACAACACCATCATTGATGGTTAATATATATTAATATCTATATATATTAACAAAACCATCATCGATACAACAGCTGAAATCTCTATATACAATGTGTTTTATCCAACATCCAATAGCTGTTGATTTTTTCTAACGAGTCAAATTTCCAGCTGATTTTATAAGAGTTGCCCTCCAGTACCCTAAATCATCCATATTAGATTGGGATTGTCCATGAAATAAACCATCCATTTGGGGATCCCCCATTTATGGACCCCCCCCATATCCTTTTAATTTTTGATAAATATATTTGGGTATTTAAATATTACATTATCCTTATTGTGACATTTAAATAGCTTTTATTGACATGTAAATATCCATTTACAGTTAAAAAAACCACTTGCCTTCGCCCATGTTTCAAAGACCAGGAGATGGTGGCGTGTTGGCCGTGAGGCTGGACATGGAAATGGGATAGGGATGTAACCCGTAATATATTGTATATTGTATATATATATATATATTATATATGAGCCCGGTCCCCGGGACCCCACACCCCCCCCCCCCCCCCCAATGGTATCCCCCCCCACTCCTAACCCCCCCCACCCCCCCAAAACCTAGTATTTGCATGTTATTTGCACATATACATACACATATACACATATATACTCCCCTTTCCACCCCTCCAACCTCGCATCTCTACGTTATTTGCAGCACTTGAGAGCCACGACCTCGTCAACGGACCTTGTCTACCTGTATATTTCTATCATAACCTTTTTTTCGAACCGCCTATAGCGTGCCTCGCACATGGTTTACAACATGTTGCTACCTATGGATTACGCAAAGCTTACCTATGCAAACCTAGACATATGTACAGTAGAAAAAACAATATATATATATATGCACATTCTAGATACTACATATTGACATCTTGATCTTGTATCTATCAGATATTTCGTCTACATTGCACATACTG
Source organism: Cladocopium goreaui (assembly GCA_947184155.2). Classification (NCBI taxonomy): domain Eukaryota; class Dinophyceae; order Suessiales; family Symbiodiniaceae; genus Cladocopium; species Cladocopium goreaui. Next base: position 227,041 of record CAMXCT020002569.1, read on the forward strand.
TACACGTATATATATATATATATGCAATACATATATATATATGCATATATATATATACATAAACTCTAGATATACAGCGTGCATTGCTGTCGATATTCAATATACCACATATACTATGTAAAATTTATTCAACGAACATATTTACCTATATTGTATATATTACATCTACTGTGGATACAGTACATGTGGCATATACTATCTATATTCTATCAAAATCCACATATACGATATATATATATATATGTTCAATATATATATATATGTGTCATATATATATATATATATATATATTGCATATATTCTATTTATATCTTACATATTATATATATGTTTATATATGTATATACACCACACATACACTTTATATTACATATAGTATATCCATTCTAATTATCGATATATATGCACTATATATGCACTATAAAGACTACATACACCTGGCTGCTGAGAAAACCCCCCCTCCCCTGCCACAGGGGGGGGGGACCATCTGGCTGGGAGGGGGGGGGGTGTGGGGGTCCCTGCTCATATATATATATATATGTACATATATAGGTTAAATAGTTAAAAAATGAAACATATGCAAACCATATCTCTATATGATATCTATAATAGTATCACATGTATATGGGAAAAGTATAACGACCTCGCTGTTCTCCCTCACTGTAATGATGGTGAATGGATTGGGGGAATTATCCCAATAGAGCCAAACTTTTCAGGTTAGTGCATTATTTTGCCCTGATTGTAGGGAAGTTTTCATGGGAATAACCACCATTTGAGGGAATGTTTAACATGGCCTTTGTGAAATGTTGTGTGTAAAGAGTTCCCTGAAACCAGTCCAATGGAGACTGGTAAGATCTAGTAACAATGATGACCTTTGATGTGACTGTGATGGGATGTTATGGGATTTTCTGGGATGTTATGATTACATGCCCACTCTGGTATTATAGGGTGTTAATGTCCCCGCAATCGGATTGACAACCGGGATAACCACCAGAAGTTGGAAGGGAAGTCTAGACTACAGTGACTACAGTCGTAGGGAAATCTAGATCAATCCTGCGTTTGATGTGATATTGTCACAAGAGTGGAGTATAAGGGGAATTACCCTCTGGTAATTTCACATAGCTATTGAACATTGCACATTTGTAGTTGATTTACCTATTAAAGATGGTGATTTTCTATAGCGATCTTAGTTTACCAGAGGGTAACCACCCCAAATGGGAATCTAAGGGGGTCTAATGAGGGGCTCTGGATGAATTCGACCAACCTCACTACTGTACAACCAACGGACGGTTTCAGAAGCGCCGAGCATGTTGTGAAAGATGGAGGTTTCTACCCACCGAATGATGAAACCTGGGCTGAATTGGGATAAAGCTACTTGGTGGTTCACCCCCACTTAGTAAGTAGGTTATACCCCTGGTTATAACTGGGCTAAGTAGGGTTAGTTCACTTATAACTGGGGTCATAATCCACTTACTAACTTGGATGAGCCACCAAGTACTCAAAACTGAAAGCAGGTAAAGATCATGCGTAGTTGTACCATGTTGTACCACCGGAAGCTGTTGTATTCATGTCAGATATGTACGTCCAGGTTGCACCATGCCGAGCAGTACTGAGCAGTTTTTTTTTCAGCCTGACTTCCTAGATGGTTGGAGCACCAACAACATTCCAGTCTCCAGTAATCAAACATGGCAATGGAGAATTCTCCCACTTATAGTGACTAATTAGTGAAATTGGGAAATCTCCAGGCTACAGGTGAGATGACTGAAGGCATGGTGCCTCCAGTAGTCAAAGGAGGCAATCAAATATTACCCATTTATACTGTTTGGTGGTTTGGAACATTAATTTTATGACTTTCCATCTATTGGGAATGTCATCATCCCAACTGACGAACTCCATCATTTTTCAGAGGGGTAGGTCAACCACCAACCAGTGATATATTTATTTAACATTCATTGGATTATTTACTATAAATGTTGATCATATAATATATATATATATAAATATATAATATTTATGGTTAAACTACAAATCCATTTATAGATGATGTCCCAGCTTCATGGCCATCGCAAAAGCCTCAGAATCTACCGCAGGATCACAGGGCATGACAGCAAGGGCAAGAGCGTCAGCGAGAGCTTCCTGTTGAACGTCACGGGAGGTGTTTTGGGAAAGTGCCGTCTGAAAGTGGAGCATCCCCAAAAGCATCCCGTAAATCCCGAGGATTTGTTTCTAATTGTCTACATGTTTATTCTGTTTGATGAAATATATGTTAAGAATAGTGCCATATTTTTCGGTCATGATACTGATTTAGCACTTTTTTTGAGTAAAATCCATATCTGGGAAGAGAGTCACTAATTCAAAAGGCAGCTGATGTGACTCTCCTTGGTATATAGTGCATTGAGCCAGATTCCCGAGCAGCTGTGCTGTGGGATTGAACAATGACTAAACCAACAAAGATGTGTGTGTATTGCATGTTCATAGTATATTCACCTGAGGGATTTGAAGAATGCTTATCACTACGGTTTATATCCCCGTTAACGAGGCAGTTAGTTTGTGATATTCCTGTTTGGGTTGTTGCTTCTACTCAGTAAGTTCCTCCAACATCCCAACCGTTGGCACAGCTCCGCTATCTACTTAAGCTTCACAGAACCACTACAGCAAATTGAACAACACTATCACAACCTTTAAGATGGCATTTGCTGATGCCTTGTTTGTGAATATGAAGGCTTTTTTCACGATCAGGCTAATTGAAATTCAATACCAATTTGTTATTCAATTGTGTTGCAGTTCTGCTGGACCCTGCTGCAATCCTTTTTTATTTTTTTTTAATGACATCCAGGATGGGGTCACACTTTGGGAAAAGATATGTAGCAATGAAGACTTGGATGACAACTCAAGCGGCAAAATCTTCAGAGCCACGCTGCAAAAGTGAGTGATTCCGTTGGATGCTGGCAGCGGCTTCAGCAGCATTTTTGAGACCCATTTGATGCCAGGAATATTCCTAGATCATTGTGCGTTTTGATCAGCACATTTACATGTTGATCATGTTGCGTGTGGATTGAGTAATTACGATCTCTTCAACGGTCTCAAATCGATTGGTTTCTCTAAACTGGTGCTAGTTGATCTGATGACTAAATTGACCAATAACTTCGGCAGATTTTTCACACACCATGCTGCCATGAAACATTAGTATTCTATAGTATTCCATACTATAGTATCATAGTGATTATCCAATATAGTATTTCCAATCACCATCATGATCCAATATATTGGATAATTACTATGATACTATATTGTATAATTACTATATTGGATAATTACTATGAAATAGTATCCAATACTATTGAATATTAGTATCCAATAGTATTCCAGACTATCCCAAATAGCTTGGGGATCCACCCAATGATCCATCACCAGCCGAGTCGCGCAGGTATACAACCCAAGGCTGGAGGACCTATGCTCCCTCTGCACCACTTTGAAAATGCGCCCAAGGTGGGTCCCTCGAAAGAGGGCAAAGTTGTGAAACTGGATCACCCTGGTAATTTCACAGAGCCATGGGAAATTACAATGTTTTATAGATCAATAGTGCAAATGAGCAACTGTCCATTCATGATGTTAGTGAAGGCACCAGAGGGTAGCTCCGGTAGGCTTGATTTTGCCTTTGCTAATGGGATGAACCAAAGCCAACTGGCAACTGGAATAGGCCCTACGTTGTATAGGCATTCATGGAAATCTAAGGGTAACCCCCAACTATCAATGGTTTGATAGGCCCCATTCATTAAAGGTTGATTGTGAAACTCTTTGTTTACAGCTGAAGTTTGTTGGGATTCAGCCATTTCACAAGACCATGCTTGTATGAGGATATTCAAGTACTCTCTCAAGGATTTTTTCACAAGTGAAGACTAGTGAGATAAACTCTTGAATTCGCTTGGGTTTTTGTTGTACATAGAGGTTCTCTTAAGTTTCCGACATCAAAATTGGACACTGGGACACTGGCAATACCCGGTAATTCAACATGGCTTGCCATGGCCATGATTTTCCACCGTCTCTCGGGTCGTCGGAATCCAGTGCTGAGTTTGGTGGGATGCATGGAGGAATCCCCATAGAAATATTTGGAAAATCTTAGACCCTTCTCAGAATGCCCATGAAAATGGTAAACATCTGAAAATACACTAAACTTTTCTGATTTTATTTCAGATCTTATGAGGTTTATTTACCAGTACCAAACTTTATTGATCAGGTGAAGGTGACCCTGAACATCTCACTGGCTTTTGGCTGACCAGGCGGCCATTGGCCGGAATTTCTACTACAAGGTGCGCTGTGGCGCTGGAGCTGCGGCAAGTTGGTGGTTCAGAGTTGCCACACGTAGCAGCTAGTGAAATGACGAAAAATTATATGGGTTTGTCTGGAAATTGTATACCAGTAATCACCAGTATATTATAGCCATTGAAAAAAGGGATAGTGAGGATTAACCAATGGATTTGAGGGTACACTGTTTTCAGACATAATGGCTTGAAACTCAACCAAGAAACACAACATGTTAGAAACCAGCTAAACGGCCCACCTCGTATGGTTCTTTCCTGAGGATCATTTTGGATTTGACACATGAACAGTTCGTCTTGCTACCCACAACAAAGGGGTATTTACTTGGTGGCTCATCCAAGTTAGTAAGTGGATTATAACCCCAGTTATAAGTGAACTAACCCTACTTAGCCCAGTTATAAACAGGGGTATAACCTACTTACTAAATCTTACTAAGTGGGGGTGAACCACCAAGTAGACAATGAATCTGGATAATTAATGTGCATAGGGGCCTCACTGCAACGTCACTGTAGATGATAGGATTGGGAGCCCACCCAAACAGATCTTGCTTCAGGTGGAATTGCCATCATAAATGGGCATAAACAGGGGTTTTGCAACAAGAATGGTGTAGGATCATTTAGAAGAACATAGCACCCTCATAAATTGAGATTTCAATGGGAAAATAAACTATAATCATAATAATAGACTTCCCCTTGCCACGTTTGATTACTGGAGGGTAACCCCGACCAGAAATGCTGTGTTATCATTAAAATATCACAAAATCCCCCAACCAAAACTGTTGTGTACATCATTAAAATATTATAAGGTCAAAATCATATAAAATCATATAAAATCACACATAAGATCATATAAAATCATAGTCACCCCCATAGTCTCCATATAGGTCCCAAGCCCATCGCGGCGTGTGGCAGGTTCCCCCCGGGACCTTCGGCCACGCCGACGGCACCACGGGGCCCATCTCCTACTTGGCGCAGCGGGGGGATGGACGACCATTGCCTGAGTGGTTGCGGCCTGGCTTTTTTCGACCGGGGGAAACCAATGTTTGAGGTGGGTAATGATACCAACCATTATAATCATGTGCATATATATATATACACATAATTACAATATATATATATATACATACATATACAATTTTGAATATGTAATATGTAATTGCAAGATAGTAATTTGTATAATGCATTGTAGATGTATATACATTGTGAAATATGTCTATATACATATGTCTATGTATGAAAGTAATGGCGGACAAAACCAACAAGTCTGGCTGATGTTTGTCTCACTATTCTAAAGCTTGAAATTGGTTTCACTTTTTCAGATCCCATTGGATCCCTATCCCCATGATATTCCCACTAAAGCTTATTACTCAGGTTCGTGAAGCGTTCTATCCCCATTTCATCCCCATGATGTTCCCATTGAGAAATACTAAACCTACGAATCACCAGCTGAGCAGTGTTCAAAACCCCGATTACAGTAGACTATCCAGTATATTGGGGTTATCACTATACATTATGGGAATCACGTTCTTAACCAACGAGTATCATGAAAGGACAGTGGGGTTGGAGCACTGCTCAAGCGGTGTTTGGTTCAGTATAATTACTGGGGTTACATATGGGTGTATAAACCAACTTCATTACTCTACAAAGAATTAGGGTTCACACTGGTTGATATTGGATCACCTCCATATACATCAATATGACATGGCTATGGAAAGATCAATGAAAGTGGTCCCTTTTCCCCGAGGCATTTCAACCGAGCCACGGGCACCTTTAGTGGCATGCCACGTGCCACGGACACAGGCGCGCTGAAGGGCCGTTTGCCGGTGACCCTCCGGTAACTAAAGATCATGAATAACTATATTAGACTAACATTAATTATAGTAAATCAAAGTTATGTACTGATATTAGTTACCATTAAATGACCATTAAAAGCTATAAGACTAACATTAATTATAGTAATCAAAATTATGTATATACTGATTATGTTCTGATATTAGGTACCATTAAAAGCTATTAAATATAGTCACAGCCATTTGCTTTACCATTGATTTACCCTATGGGAAGCCCGTCACCAGCCGCCAGGTCCCTTGACAGTGGAAGTCTTCGCGCGCGACCAAAAGGGCTCCTTGACCAGCGACAGCTTCGTGGTGGCCCGGGCACCTGGCGCGAAGCATGGGATTCACCGAAAGATGGAGGTTGAAAGGGATGAACCACCCAAAAATCATGGGTTTTACAAGGGTTGTACTCAACAGAACAAGTAAAAGTTGGGTGAAATATATCTGAAATTCATTCTTTTATTTAGGGTTTTGCTGTAATGACATTAAGGAAAAATTGGGGGGGTCAGCATCTTTCACACAATTAAAATGTGGTGGAAAACAACGAATGATGGTCCGATGTTAAAATTAAGACCGGACAAAAAGTGAACTGAACGACAAGAATATGTTGGTTTAAGCCTAAGCTGCCACAGTGGAGATTGAAACAGCATTGAAACAACACAATTTGGGATTTTAACGACCAAAATGTAGGAACCAAACTGGAGAATTTGTTATATATATATATATATAATTATGTATATATGTTTTGTTTGGGGCCGTCCCCTCCTTGAAAATACCGTAGTTCAATTTTCATGGAGTGGGAACCAACCCTATATACATGTCTGCCACATGGGGAAAACCATGGGAAATCCCGCATTTTTTTTTGAGTTCTTGGTGAAATTTGATGGTTAAACACTAAAAAACCTCCACTTATGTGTTCCTTTTTTCCTACTATATGTAATTATATACATATATCATATAGTCAGTATATTACTTGCAAAGCTAGGATGATGATCCCACTTGATTTTTTCAGTCGGATTGAAACCACGAACCAGTTACTTTTAGTTGAATCATACTTTCTTTTTTTTTGTGGGGATATCCATTGAAGTTTGCCGCCATCAGGACGTTGTTTCCAGCGACTTGGAATCTGTGGTGCTGCGTGATGCTGTGATGTCTCGACCTCAGCGTGACTAGCGTGGGCCTGCAGATTGGAGTTGGCGCCCCGTTTCAACGGCTAAGACTGAGATTCTGACGGCCATAGTAGTTGGGATATACATGATATAACCTTCCACGCTTTGGGTAGCTGCATTTATAACTAGGCATTTTATCATGGTTTGTTGGCAAATTTATGGAACTACTTAGATGGGTGAAACTAACTTCAACGGCCCAAGGTAAGATGCGATAGTGAAAGAAACATTGAACTAAAGAAAAGTGATGGAAAATATGCATTCAAAATCGAAAGAAAAGCCACTGGACCAAAACATATTACATTTTTTCAAATTTCGATGTAACCCACTGTTCCTGGGTCGATGAATCTCTTCGCCCATTTTCGGACTTAGCGTTTCAAGTTGTGGTCAAATAGTTACCCTTATGAACCTGTTCTTCATACGGACCCGATCTTGACACCCGTTTGACACCTGACATGTAGACATTAGATGTCCAGTAGGGCATCCTGTAGCTATCGTCATCCACCAATGATCCTCTGAAACCAAGATGGCTTTGTCTCGGGCACCGAAATCCCAGTGGCTGAGGCACACCAGGCCTGGCTCCCACAACTTTTGGATCATGATGATGTGCGTCTCGCTCGTGTGCCTTGGCTTCTGTCAGCAGCAACTCCCCCCCCAAAAAAGGGGGTTCCTAAATTGGGACCCCAAAATGAATGACTTAGAATGCAAAATCTGCAAAATCCTTTTCATTTCAGGAAACCTCGATATGCCGAGTGAAACCCGAATCTAAGTGGTACTTGACTTTGCCATCTAGGGATTAAGTTATGGGTTGCGGCTGTTTGAGGTCTTTTGTGAAAAGTGATGAACATAAATTTCCTTAAAGGGGGTTGTAGACTAAATCATAGATTCACGACAGTTGTTGGTTTCCAAATATCAAGCATGTTCACTATGATGTGTTTTTTAGGAGCTTCCAGAGATAGAAAAGTAGATCCTGGGAAGACCAAGCCCAGGCACAGGTGTTGAGGCCAAAGGTGCCATCCCAGCAGAAATCCCCTGGCTCCCGAAAAGATAAAGACCGCTGGTTGTCATCCGCTGGTTGTCATGATTCTTGGGTCTCAGAATATCTCAGAATGGTGTAGACCTTGACCCTCCAAAATGGACAGACACCCAGCTCCAAGTTGATTCATAGACCCCACTAGAGCTATAATCACCATAAACCCTATAGTTACACATAGCAATGATGAGATATTATGAGTTGTTGGCACTTAGCTATACAATTACAGATATAACAGTAGAAATATGGTCCTATGGTTGTCACTAGTTGTCACATAGAAAAATAGTCATTTCACCACATAGTGACAACCATGCTTCTATTTTTATGTTGCTATACAATCACTGTAGTAGCAATTAACAACATTTTTCTTTTTTTTTATGTTACATAGTTTATATAATCACTATAGTAACCATATAGTCACAACCACAGCGGTTGTTTGCCGTCGTGGTGTTGTTGTCCTATGGCAATTTTCAGATTCTTCGCCGTGGTGGTCTTACTGGTGGCCGTGGGCGTCTTTGGCTTCAAGGCACGCCGCGGTTCATCAGGGACGGCCGGGCCGCCGTTGAGCCGGTGGAAACGGGTGTTTTTTTTTTGGGGAGAAAAACCACGGGAGATTCAGGTTGAAGAAATGAACACATGAAAATTTGTGGATATGATATGATATAATATATGATATAATATATGATACATGATGTTTTTTCCGCATCATGAAACAAAGCGGAGTTTGGGGCTAGAGAAAGAGGCCTCTGTGGAGTTCACCGACCGGACCAACGCGTGTCTGTGAATATATGGAGCCCGTAGCTCCGAGGACCTCCGAGGACCTCTTCGACGATTTATGGCCATTGAATGGGGACAATGATGGACCAACAGATGGAATGTGATGGAATGTTTTTGTTCCCCTAGTTTTTCAGACAATCATGATCTTCATGATCTTCATGGGGGAATGATGGAATGCTTTTTTCCCCCTAGCGTGTTTCTATTCTCAGACTTCACGATCTTCATGGGCGTTGGTGACTCATCAACCCAGGTGATCGTTGGTGTAGCCTCAGGATGGAGATCAACCGTCGTCGATCCATGAGGGTACAACTATGAGATAATATGGATATACAATACAAATACCCTCTGGTAAACGTTTACATAACTATGGAAAATCACCATTTTCATTGGGTAAATCCACTATAAATGGCCATGTTCAATAGCTATGTTAAATTACCAGAGGGTATATACTGTATATATTAAGTATTGTATGATTTTTACATACACAAGAACAATGATTTGTTGAATCATCATGATTCGTGTCAATGACACAATTGACTTAGCTCATCAGCTCGCAACATAGATGACATAAACTTACCAGTTTGAGATGGTTGGAATGCCATTGAAGTGGTACTTGGAAATGGTGCAGGTGCAGATGGCAGCTTTACCACATATGAGCCCCTTATGGGCCTTGATGTTTTGTGCCAGGTCAGTATCAAGCAACGCTTCATGCGAGAAAAGAAGGACCAGGTGCCCGGGGCGACTTATGTTGTGAAACACGTTGGTTGGTAAACGCACAGAAGCCGGTGCAGCCAAGGTATTAGAATAAAAATGCTGTACTACATCCCCATGGTCGATTGTTTATTCTGAGCTTGCTGCTGTAGTCAACCATCCAAAAAATGTCTTTGCACCGCGAATATCCGTTCTTGATGTCTTCTGCATTTTCATCGGCAACTCTGATCCCCTGTCTTTACTAAACATGGGTTTGTCTCAAAATCAGGTAGTGTACCTTACCCCAAAATCCAATGATTCTTCATCTTCATCATCATCATCATCATCATCATCTCCTGTATAGAAATTTCCATGTTTCCATGTTGGTGGGTATTTACCCCATTTTCAGTCACACCCTGGGAAGATTCCCAGTCGACTGCAACTGTTCAAAGACTGAAGCGGCAAGGCACCTGGAACCTTGCGACATGTATCTTGCTGTGGGGCAGAGTAGCGCACTCAGCCCATGCGGCGCCCCTTTTGGGACGCCAGCACTACGACCTGTGGCAGAGATTGATGGGAAAATCATGGAAAAAATAAGGATACCTATGGGGCATGTTACACAATACACAATGTTGATGTCAATCCTACGAGAATATGGTGAAGTGATATGGTTTTACTTATTCTTGGGCCACGTTAAGGTCCAAATAAGATGCTAAAATCTGCTGTAAGTCTGGGCCAAATATTGCTGATGATATTTGCTGATTATTGTTGGTAATTTTCTGCTACACAGGAATTCCTGACAAAGATAGGATACTCAAACTAGATCGGACCTACTAAAGTCCTTTTCAGATTTCAGGTCGCACAGACTTGTGTAGGAGATGCAGTTTGATCTAGTTCAAACCATTCATGTGGGGTATATGTGTGAATTTCCTCAATTTATCCAAAGAAGTCAGCCAATTTTGTGGGCAAATCTACCAGCTCTATGGTTTGCAGTGAACTCTCCGCGGTGGTTATCTTCTCATGAAAGTTGGGTGGCTGGAGTGGCTGGAATGCACTGAGGTACGAGCAATATTCGAGCGTGAACAAGGAAGACATTGAGATTCTCCCAGATTGAGCTCCCCCAGGCCTTCAAGATGGCTAAATGGAAGTTGTTTTTAAACGCATCATCCATGAATTTGGAAGATCTTCCATAAAACGAGGGGTAAATGACCAGAGGGTAATGGAGTTCCTAAGTTTACATGCAACATGCCTCCCATATCCTCCCATATTCTCCCACATCCTGATTTGTCAGCATATCTCATGCCAATTGTTTGGTTTGTTTGGTTTACCTGGGGCATATACAGATACACTGTATACGCCACTAGATGCTTTGTGGTACAATGAGCGATGCTGCGTGGAAACAATGTAATTATATACATACTAAAGACATCTAGAGACGAGTTGGTTTTCCCACGCTAGGGCTGAATGGGCAGAGGGTACAAATTGGAAAATTTGAGGAGTTCCACCCTTGGCTGATACAATCTGATAGATTGTTTGCTTGTTTCGCATAAAAATCGCACCTTCCAGGGGTAAATAAACTGTTTTAAGGGGAAACGAGGGAAACAACCGGTTTTTCACACCGGAAGTTGCAGCTTTCGACATGGCCTTTGGGTTCCATGGCACAGGTTTGTATGGCGGAAGCATTGGTCAGTGAGACAGCTACAGCTGGGCGTCACTTGCGTTGCACACGCCGCAGTGACACCCAAACCGTCGAGATGTGCTGCCTATGTTCTCTGTGTTTTTCTTGTTGTACCAGACAGCTTCAGATATGAAGACGGACAGGAACATCTGGGGATATAATATGATATACCCTCTGGTTATTTAACATAGCCATGGAAAATGGCCCATAGAAATAGATGGTTTACCGTTCTTAAAAATGGTGGATCTTTTCCATGGCTATGTTAAATACCCAGATGGTAATGTCACAAAGATTTGAACCGCGTCATGGGCTGGGTGTAATACTGTTCCAGGAAGTTTTTTCTTGGGAAACTCTGCGGACAAACCCTAGATTTGGGGGTCCAAAAACCATTTTCCATGACTTTCCTGTAGATGTTCCCTACAACGAATCCATTGAAACGTGCAGAGCAGTGGTTTTGCCCTAGGAATCACCCCTGCAGCGGTATTTTTTTTGGTTTCTGACTGGACAGCAGTGGGAGGTTAGTGCCAAAACAGAGTCCAGACAGGTGCTGGGTAAAGCTTGGATGGGTACTCTGACCAGCAAAGGATATGTATATATAATATATAATATATAATATATAATATATATATATATATAATAAATATATATATACATATTATTGTTTTGCAGGGAAATTTAAGACTGCCGATGAGTGGCCGTTAATATTTGGTAGTTATAGCTATAAGTATCCCAAAGTCACTTTACCTTCCGATACAGTCATTTTGACCTGAGCATGTTTGAGTACGGGAGAATGCAGCTGCATAGTCAAGAAGAAAATGTCAGTTAGGGAATGCAGCACTTCTGGTTTTGTTTCCTGTCCGTTCTGGAACTGAAAAAACAGAACCAGCGGAGAGGAAAATGATTGGTGGTTTCAAATTATGTGATTTCTCTCCTTTGGACCCAATTCCGTGTTGCTATTGACCCTCAATCCCATCCGAAACAGATTGGATCGAAGTTGGGACTCAGGGACTTGAAACCACCGAGAAAACAATAGTACTCGCTTCTGCCACAATGTGCAGAGCGAAAGCTCAAGGTTTTCGCATCAATAGATGCTGATCCATGAGTCATTGGGCAGGTTGGGACATGTTGCCTCTCGTGTTGGTGTTGGACTAATTAGATATGTGTGTTCTAATGGAAAAAACAATGAAACGCATATGAACATGGCTATATTACATATTCAAAGATATGGAAACCCGATGATAAACTGATCAATCATCCAAAAGTTGAGGTACCCATTTTCAGGATGCATCCTGTGAGTGATATCAGTGATACGGACTTATTCGGTTTTTTGTGTCTGAGTCATGTGAGTCATATAAAAATTCTTAAAAAAATCATATCCCCATGGGATTTCCCAAGCATATCAACCATGGATTTCCCAAGCATAACCATGATCCATGGGATGTCATCCCAGCTTGTTGCAACCGCCCACCAGCCTACCAAGAAGAGAAAAATCGTCGTCTCCCAAAGCTTGGAGTTAAGTCCGGTGATCCGCAGCTGATGCACCGAAAAGGGCCGTAAGGTCAGCGAACTGGAAAATGGTGGATTTAGTTGGCGGATTTACCAATTGGTAAATTTACTATGGTGATTTACATAAACCATATAACTGAATATGGTGATTTTCCATAGTTGTATGTTATATGTAAACGTTTGCCAGAGAGTATACTGAATTACTTCCTCCTTCTTCTCCTCCTGGTCCTTCTTGTTCCTCTTGGGTGTCATGGGCTGGGGGGGAATCTCCCAACTCGAGTTCTTTTTGGTATAGCTGGGATAAATTGGAGAATCGTGGAACTAAATGATACCGGTGAGTTTTCCAGTTGGCCAAGATTGATACCGGAGGGTATGGGGATGAACCAGGCAGAATGAGGATTTTCGCCAACCATCTATGGTTGATTTGCCTATTGAAAATCGTTTTAGTTTACTGGAGGCTACTAGCGGTCCACCGCAGGACATTTTCTATGCCTAGTATTCCTCCAAGATAGCTGTTTTAATCAGGACATGGTAAGCCATGGGATGTATTGATAATGTCAAATGGACATATGCACAAACGAATTGTATGTATGCTTACTTAAAGAACAGGTATATATAACGTAGCGGTGAGCATGTTATTTGACTAGTAGACTAGCAACATTACTTTTAGAATAGCAACTGGTTTATTTCAGCGGTCTTTGGTACATAGGCAGCATGAAAGCGGGATGTGCCGTTGAACAGCTTCCAACATCGCCATGGATCAAGCCACAGGCATGAGTCACGGGCTGATGATCACTGGTGACAACAAGTTGGACACGGTTGGGACTGTGGTTTCGTAGATGGCCTCTCTTTCAGCTAGACATGGAGGATGTAAGATCCTGAGAAAACAAGTCAGATGCAAGGTATCTGAGCTTTACCATGTGGAAAGAACTTGATTGCTTACATAACCCATAGGATCCATGTATGCTATAGATGGTAACATGGATCCCATCAATATCCATCAATATACCCCCTTTATGTTAGCATATATACCAGCACCATGGATCCTATGGGTAATACATATACAAATCGACGAGCCATTCCCGAACCCATCCAAGAGGCATGATCAACCAATAGGTCCCGTGGCAGCAAAATTGTGTCCATCGCCATGCCGTTGGGGCCACTGCCGGATATCAGAGCCTCTTGGAGTCGTTTGTGGCAAGGTGGGGTTGCTCCAACTTGAAATCACGTATAAATGGAGCTGGGTGGTGGTTTGGAACATTTGGATTATTGTCCATTTCATATATGGGATATATAATCCTTCCCATTGACTAACTGACATTTTTCAAGATGGTGAAATTGCACCACCAACCAGGTATAAATGGAGGTTTTTTGATAGGAACATCTTGGATTTTCCTCTGCCATGCCAGACGGGTGCATTGGTTTTGGGTTTGTTCACCACCAACAGCATCCAACAGCCACTAATTCTATCTAATTCTTGGAGGCATAAAACCCTGGCGTCTGGTTGAATCCACGTGTTTTTGGTGAAAGAGTGGCAGTGCCCTTTTTTGCCCTTTTTTTCGGTGTCATTTGAACCCAGCTTTTGGGGGGCATCCCAAAAGTGGATCAAATTGATCGATGTTTATAGGGTGAAACCATGAACTCGCCCATCGGTGTTGTCGTGACATGTTTGGTCGTGACAGGCAGTGCTGATTCGCCAAGCCCAGCATTTCCAAAGTGTCACCTGGATCCATCACTCCTTCCCTAGGAGACGTCTTTGCCAGCTGGGGTGACGCAAGAGGACCGGTTATCGTTAGAGGATCAAGTTACGGCAGAGGGTCCATACTGCATGGGGAAACCTTGGATGGATAAGTTACTACTTGGTGGCTCATCCCAGTTAGTAAGTGGATTATACCCCCAGTTATAAGTGAACTAACCCTACTTAGCCCAGTTATAACCAGGGGTACAACCTACTTACTAAGTGGGGTGAACCACCAAGTAGGGAACACCAGGTTCATTCATTCCAAGCATTAAAAAAAACATGAGTTCAAATGGAAAACTTCACCGGAACCCCTTCATTTTTTCCATTATTTCAAGGGAAGAACTTACAGGAACCCCTTCATTTCCCTAAGGGAAAAACCAGGACGTTCCATCCTAATCCATCTGGTCGCGAGGATTGGGAGAAGTCCTTCAAAGGCGCTTTGAAAGGCTGCTGGCATGGAGGTGTACCCCATAAGTTCTGGATGGAAAAAATGTCATGGAAAATCCACATGATCCGATGAAAATCCGATGATTCGGATGGGGGATTGGGGGGGACCTCCATTTTTTGTAAAACCTCCAGATGACTGAACATTTTTTCACATCCATTCACATCCATTTACATCC
Organism: Cladocopium goreaui; assembly: GCA_947184155.2. Taxonomy (NCBI): domain Eukaryota; class Dinophyceae; order Suessiales; family Symbiodiniaceae; genus Cladocopium; species Cladocopium goreaui. The sequence continues at coordinate 242,409 of CAMXCT020002569.1, forward strand.
CAGCTATGAACCAGATGAAACACGCATGGGCCACCATCTTGTACCCTGAAGAACTATCGACTAGCATAGGATTTGGCACGACTCAGCGAGAAAGATATAGTTGATTTTCTGGCAGCAGGTTTCAATTTCGGGTCCTCTGTGCTCTGATGGCCGGTGGTCGTAAACATCTTTTGTTTTCCACCTGCTGATTATTCTTAATTTAATGAGTTGGATTTCACGAGCTACGGAGTCTACATGAATCTACTGGCATTGCACTTTTGCAGATGTTACTATTACAAGATACAATGTCACGTTCTATTCATGTTTCCAGATTTGAAACGTCCACTCATTCGCCGGTTGTTGGCTGCATGGAAGCTGCTTTATGTTTGCTCCCTGTGACAGCAACGATGACCCCAGTAAATTGTGAACTGTACACATAAAGAAAATAACCAGCACTTGATTCGTACGCATACAAACTATGATACATTCAACTTTGATTACCGGTAGAGGTTATGTTCCTTTTAAAGGCTGCAGTTAAATGTCTTCCTGGAATCAATATTATCCAAATACATTCCCCCCTGCATTTATGTGTTTCTATATATTTATTTCCAATGGTGTGTAGATAGATGTAGATAATACATATTCCATCCCTACATAATCATATAATATATAATATTATATAAATAATATATATATATATGATTTATCTCCCATATATGTTCCATTCCCATGTCCTATTCCTATGCGTGCAACATCTCGCCATGAAGCGTCAGGGGATCGCCCTGCCTTCCCGGATTGTAGTGCCGGGCCATCGCCAGGCGGCTGTGAAACGGCAACGAGAGTGTCTACCACCATTTAAGTAGATGAATTTGCTTATTCAACATACAGCGTATATACAATACAATTATATATATATAGTATTATATATGATATATATATATATAATAAGTAATATTATAATATATATATAATTCTACATGCACCTGACAAGCACATGTATTTATATACTTATATGTTAGATACAATATACCAGATACCATGCTGAATTTACTGCAGGGCACTATTTGTTTTGGGCATAGGACCGTCTGAAACGAATCGATTAAACATTGATTGCTGAGCCCAGCAGCATAAGCAAGTCCAGTGCCGTGCCATGATTTTTGTTCATCAGACAAAGTAGTTTGATTCACTCAAACAAGCCTGCACCCTTTTGCAGAGTTCCATATCCCATTGATACGTATTTATTATTGTGGACCCTCCTCAATAAATGTTGGGGCGAATCAAAAATCTATTGAATCTATTGTACCATTTTTGGAGAATGAACACCCATAACTACAAACTATGTTGATGTTCACCAGGGGTAGAGGGTGTTGACACGGAACCACCAACAATCAGCACATGGGTTCGCCTGAAAATAGGGTATATACCCCAAATCTATAGTGGCTTGGTCAGATCACTTTCCCTGTAGAACCCTAAGGATCCAAACACTTCCGAGTAAAAGGTACTTGAAGTCCTAAATGATATCCCAAAATCCAAACACATCTTAAGAAGGCACTTGCATCCATGGGGAAAGATTGCCATATTGCTATTATACAGAGGTTGAGGTATATACCTATAATTTAAAGCCCAGCCGCTACTAGGCCTCATCCAAGCTGCGCGAGAGAAGGTGCCAGCATGGATTGTAGCGACCGGGTGTCATCCATGGCGGGCAAAGGGAAACCTCGTGGCCTAGCTATGGAGGTTTCGCTGGATGGATCATAGGATTGGGGGATATTGGGGGAACCGGCTTCCCATCCCTCAAAATGACCAGCCACATGTCAGGCTTGGCTGTTGCCTCCATGTGTTTTATGTTGGACGTGGGTCCAAATTCTCAACGCCTAAAATCGGGACCGGAGAGTATATCAGAAATATATCAATAAGACAACGGTCATTCATTGGCTAATGTCAATGTTCCCAAATAAACTTGGTTTTATACAATAAAGTATATACTAAATACTAATACACTACTTTGGCGGTCCCATTGGTGCCGTGACTTGACGCCAGAACCGCCAGGTAGAAGCTCGAAAAAGCCAAGAAGGGAATGAAACCTCTGAGAGGTCCAGTGAGTGACTAGAGGATGAGAACAGATGATTAGATCTGTACATTAAGAACGTGTGTTGTTTAAGTATCCAGGCTGGTGGATTGTAGATACTTCATATGATATATTTTTGTTTTTATACATGAAATCCACCAATATGCACCATGTTCGACCCACCTGAATCAGGAAATCCATCGCTTGAGGGTTTCACACACAAAGTCAGCATTGGAGCAGCCAGACGTGCTGCCACCGCACAACAAAATGGTGAGGAAGTCGTCTGTAGAAGCTCCATGATTGTTGTCCTCTTCGTTCCACCGTTCTGAACGTTGCTGTAAGGATATGCCTCTCGAGGCTCAAGGAATGTTAGAATTGGTATTGTTTACAATTGACGGTTTGCATTGACGGCTTGGTTATGTGATTCCATGGTCAGTGAAGGGTGCAAACATGTTGGAATAGTAGCGCAGCTTGTATTGCACATCATTGCACAAACATGTTCCAAGCCACTTGACAATGAAGTCTTAGAGGCCCCTTGCAAGTGCATCTCCTCGTGTAAGCAACACCTTTCCCGCTGTGGAAAAATACTTCCAATAAGCAGCACCCAAATCAACAGATCTAATTATAATTCTAATTCATTGTTTCTGGGTTGTGGTATTGCGAGGTCCTTCGTTACACGTTGGTCTAGAAACCCCCATCAACTATAGTTCTTATTACCATAACTCCAGTTGTACTAGTTATAAGCCCACTGAGCTACCTATGGGGCACGACCTTGTATTTTCATTTGAGAGAAGGGATTGGGACATGTTATGGACTTTCATTTTTTTGGGCTCACGCCGAAGCAGTGCAATCATTCCTTCATGACTATAAATCCACGAATGAGGATGACTCATATAAAATATAGCATGAAACCAACCATCGCATACTATTGAAAGACTCGGATTACTACTGGGTATGCCAGCCTTGGAATTTCAGCCTTTTGGGGAATAGATGTCATTAGATGGATTTGCTCTCTGATAATTCAATAGTTTACAATGGAAGCCATGGCCCACTCTAAGTACGATGGTTTGCCTACCATCTGGTTATTTAACATAGCCATGGAAAATCACCATTTTTCATAGGTAAACCATCTATTTCTATGGGCCATCTAGAATCTATACCATGGCTATGTTAGTCATAACCAGAGGGTACTAAAAATGGTGATTTTCCAGTTCGCAAACTGTTAGATGACCAGAGGTTACTATTGATCCAGCTACGCCGCAGGACTCAGCTCATCGATTATCAAAGCTGGAAATTGGCCGAATCTCATGAGAATTCACCATCTAAAATGATGGGTTATATTTATTAATTATATAAATATACATCTATAATTATTAGTGAGTATTATATATACGTGTATATATATATATAAATCTATAATCTGATATATATATATATATTGATTTATTTAACCAACAAATCAAAAGAGGATTGACTCACTCAACAAGTCAACACAGCGACTTCGGGATATTGATGGCTTGGGAGGTTTCGCTCCATGGCCCACCAGATGGTCGGCTGATTTTTGAGGGTAACCACACACCAGATCCTGTCCTGTCGTGGCTTTTGAAGAGTGGAATGTTCTACCAAAAAAAGGAACCTGTTCTGATCATTGATTTTTTTTTGTTATACACTCATCACATGGCAAGGTCCATCATTGTCCATGAACATACATTAATGAACCACCAAAAACTGATGAACCTAGAACCAACCTAGAATCATTGTCCATCCTTGGCCCTTCCATCCTTTTCCTCGAACCTGCCGTGGCGCGACCACCGTGGCGTGACTGCTTTTGGGCCATGGAGGAATCCGGCTGGCAGCGGAGGCCATTGTGGGGCGGCGTGGGCCATCCAGGCACTGAATAAACATGTCATTTACCTCTTGGTCCATGGCCAATGTTGGATATTAACCAGAACAAAAAATAAGAAAAATAATGATGAACTTTGGTAGTTTTAGGAAAGCCACATTTTTAGACGAACCAAAAAAAGGGAAATGCCAGCACCAGATGGGGGAAAGGTGACTTCATCTATGGGGTGGTTGAATAAATACAGTTCATCAACAGTTCAGCAAGGATGGTATGCGTTTTTTCTGGTATGTTTTCTTCATTCTGTGCCTCGAAGGCATGAGATTCCCCACTGAATTTGGAGTTGGATCAGTTGGATCTGGAATAATGTGATAAAATGAGTGTGTTTTAATTGTTGCTACTTTCGTGTCAGCGACATCATGATAGGCGGGAATTCTGGTTGATTGTTTTTCAAGCCATGTCCTTTTCCCACTGGTTGATTGATAGAATCTTCTCAAGACATGTAATAACCAATAGGTAGACTAAACACGTGTTTACATGTTTTACCACACCGACCTGCAACCATTTCCCTGAAAGAACTATTTATAAGAATGTATGGGTTTAGACCGCCAACATCTCTGGTTTTCATTGTCAGCATCCCTAGTTTTCCTTGAGTAAGTAGAGAGAGGACATTTTCCTACAACCATATCTGTATTGGTGAAAATTAGATACCCCTTTGAACTTGATGTTTGTATAAAAATAGAGTAAAATCTGTGGTCAGTCCAGTGGGCTTTTAATTTCTGACCCATTCCCATAGTGTTCCAACCAGCTTTGGCTCCAGCACAAGCTCCGTCCCCCGGTGTGCGCCGTGGTGCGCCGTGGCGCCGTGCTTCGCAGGGATTCCCATAGTGGGATCCCCAATAGCTGGATGGTTTATCATGGGAAATCCCATTAAGATGGATGATTTGGGGGTACCCCCATTTTTTGAAATCTCCGTATGATATATGTTATATATATAAATATATATAATATATATGTGTACTTCCGGTCTAGTCCCATCTGGGCAGTCCCAAGTTTCCCAAGGGGGTTCAGTACTAAAATGCTCATCCATGACTGGGATGATGTCGGGGTACCGAGGCCGGAGCTGATGGCCACTCGCCGGAAAGGCGTGAAACATGGCTTTGTTGAAACAACTGGGGGATGAAGCGATTCTGAAAAGTGTAATGTAGCATGAAGCGATTCTGTAAAGCTGTGCCTACTTTTCACTTTCTTCGCATGGTGTGAGATCCTTTGAACCCCACGCGAATCCCAAGGTTAGAAACATGTAAGATAATCTCTGCTCCCTAATACCAAAACACCTCCCCCCAAATGCTAAACACGGTGATCTGTTTTCATTATTAGACGGTATTTAGTATTAGGGTGCCCCTAATAATAAAACACAAACTTAATTTTAAAAAACAATTTCAAAATCAATTAAATCCCTTTGTTTAATATGTTTAGAATATTGCCAAGAATTGGATTTCGAATTTTCCCCTAAGAATGAAACAAAAACCTTACATAAAAAACGATTTCAAAATCAATTAAATTCCTTTCTAAAATCCCTTTAACATATTGCCAAAGATTGGATTTCGAAGCTTTCCCCTAATAATCAAATTAAAGCCTTTATTAAAAAAAGAAACATTATTTCAAAGTTGATGGGACCCTAATAATGAACTTACGGGTCTCGTTCTATTTTTGATAATACGGGGTACAAGCCAAAATTTCACCATCCTGTTCTCCTATTGATTTTCAATTTCCACAATTAAGAACGCAATTGTGAGCAACCAAACAGATCCGAAAGTGGCAATCCACTCCTATTTTTATTCATTGGGGGAGTTCTAGTAATAGGGAGAAGAGATTACTATAATATACTGTTATACTATAATATGATAGCCATGTTTACTTGAAACACATGTTTCATCATGTTTCAAAGCTACATAGCACTTACACAACATTTGGGATGAGCTGAGCTGTTTATCACACAGAGATTGGCATGGAGACGACTGCGATCAGATCACCATTCTGGTTCTGTTCACAATATTCAAAAACTGGGATTATAGTGGTATAACCATAGGAAAACCATAGGAAAACCATAGGAAAATGGAGGTTTACCCTCTGGTAAACGTTTACATAACAAACTGGAAAGAGTCACCATGCTATTAATGGGTAAATCAACTATTTCTATGGCCATGTTCAATAGCTATTTGTATGTTTACCAAAGGGTAAACAACAAGTTTGATTTGTTCGAACATGTTTGACATATTCTATTGACTGCAGGATGATTGTGAAATCCAATGATATCGGTGATTTTGAAAGTCAAACTGCTATGAGTTTGTTGGTCAAATCCACGAAAGAAACGGAACCCAGTCACACATAGTCAAAAACTATTGTTCTGTCTTCTTAAACCATGTTTAGTGAAGACAGTTTTTTTTGGTGAAGTTCCCATTAAAGTTGCTACGCCTGAGGGTTTCATCCTGGAGCAATTCTCATACCTTGGTGGATAAACCATGTTTTTGCTGATTAAATACGTGTGATTGATGCTTTAACCGAGTTTACCATTCCCTCGACCAACATGCTGACCCTGCCATGAGTTTTTTCATAGCAGTTGGAGGCTACTTTCCACTGAACATGGGCTTTTCACAAGGCGTTGATACATCACTCGGTTCCCATGTGCTGGGGATGGCAACTAATCTCAGACCTGGAGCGTAACATCCCGATAAAATTGCGACGCTTGGTCGGGGGTACCACAATGAATGATCATCGACGCTAGGTGAACAGAAGAGTGGTAAATAACCACATAAACACATCAACAACCATCATATCTCAATCATATCATATATATATATATTAATACACATATTATATATATATTATAGGTTTTATAGTTATATAGTTTTTTAATGGTGAAATCTCTATAAAAACCCTTCTAAAATGATGTGTTTTTTTCCATGGTTGTCCTACCAGGAGGCCGTTTTCGACCTGTCAGGGCCTCCCACGAAGCTCAGCAGCGACGCCAAGAAGGAACTCTCCGTGGTGGTCCCTTGGTATCTTGCAAGCTGCACCATGGATGGATCACCAAGGGATTTAGAGTTGCTTTCTGTTGGCCAAGTTCATTTGGAACCAGTGCTGTTGGGAATATGGTAATGAAATAGCTGAGCTGATAGCTGAGCTGTTAATGGCATGACACCAAACTAAGAGACATTTCACTGGGGAGCCCCACGTTGCGGAGAGAAAAAGATCTGGCAAAGCCATGAATGAATTCGTTGAGAAAACGATCTAAGTCTCGGTGTTTTTAAACCTCAACGCCTCAACGACGAAAAAAGTCGGGAAGACTTAAAATGACAGCCGGACATCCTCTCGGATCTAAATCCCACATGCTTTGGGGTTCACTTGGACCATGTCATGTTTCCCAACCATATCCAACTAATGTACCATAAAGTCCCATTGAATCCCCATCGAATAGTTGGTTGAATCCACCATATCCCATTATATGTATATATAATATATTAATATAAGCCATTTACATCTCTATGGCATCCCGGATACATACCTCGTGTTTGTTGGTAGGAAGCCCGTTTTCACCAATCCCAGTTGGTTCCCATGTAAAGTTGGAAACAGCCTTGATCCCCAGTAATTTCCATCAATCTTGGCGGTTGATTCCCATTTATCCCCGGTTGAAGTTCCCATGCAAGGGTCCTCAGTTATGTTTGTCTAGTTTATAAAGCCCAGAAAAACTACAGTCAAATTGCATCAAATTGCCATAAACCGTCGAAAATCAACTATAAATGTAATAAATGTAATAAATAATAAAGCCCATCAACTAAATGTAATCAATAAGCCAACTTAGCTACATGAATCAACTATAAATGTAATAAATGCCACAGTTTTCTTGGCTTTAACCGTATCCCCAAGGTGCCCACCTACAACGAGACAGAGAACCTGCGTCCACTGTGCGAGCGGCTCTTTGCAGCGTGCAAGGTGGGCATCATAGGGATATCATATGGATAAATGGAGATAACAGGAATAGAATGTGGATATAATTGCGGATAGTATCAAGCAGCCTTTGGAATATGTTGGAATAAGTTTGATATATATATATACAATAACATATATATATACATAGATATAGACATAGATATAGATCTAGATATCATATTGTTTAGGTAAAGAGATGGCATGCAATATGATATTATTTTCAGAACTTTAATATGGACACTAGTATGCCGTCCCCTCAACCGACACCCCAAGAATCACGAAGCGGCAAGGTGGACGTAGTCTTCCTCCTAAAACATGGCAGGGTCGATGGACGTTAGTTATGGCCTTTTATGGTTATTTGATTGGAATGATGATAAACCATTGGATGTTGAACATAAAATGTTATGGAATTTGGGGCTGTAAAGAGGATATGGTTCTTCGATCATGGGAATATCATGGGATAAGGTTACTGGATATTGTTGGGATCATATTTGACTGGTTGGTTGCCAGGAATTTATTGGAAAATAATTGAGAAGCAAGATATCTTGATATCTTATTCCTACCATGCTCTCATAACAAATAGGAATCTTGCCGAACAACTATCAGGATATTGCGTAGTCTAAACGCAAACCGCTTGTACTGTCCTGGTGAAGGTTTTTTTATGATCTGTAGATGTGGAAATCTGACCGGTTGGTTGCGTACGATTGAAGGGCGACCCCGTCTTCTTAAAGGAAAATGATGGTGACGTGTCAAACCTGCCTCTATGATTTTGTTCCTCAAAGGACATCGTTGCCATGTGTTTTATTTAGCTTTGGCCCTTGGAACATGTGCAAAGCCACAGTTATACCGTGTCCAATCAGCACTCGACTCAAGCCTGTCCATCAGTCACTGGAATCCGCGCCAATCCATCAACCTATCCCTAGGCCCGGCAAGTCTTGCGTGCCCGTTCCAGCATGTAGCAATCCCACTTCGACTTCGTCATTGGCCTGGTTGCCTGCCACAGCCTTTTATGTATGAAAATCAGTCTTTGGACTTGGACGAATCTGGGTGTGTACCCAGACACGTGACCGCTTGATGATCCATTTTACTTGGGATCTACGCCACTGACACGAGTGTAAATGATGTGCTTAGCTGGCAGCAACTAAGAAAAAACTCAGATGTTTGTCGCTTGTACACATTTTACACTGTAAATGTATTCTCTATTTCCTGACATGTGTCCCAATATGTTTGATTTTTCGGCCATAGTTCATAAGCAGTTCTGACCTCAAAGCACAGATTGTTGTTTTTTACTCATGATTTTATGTATCACCACATTGCTACTTGGAGACTAGGGCCGTTTAGGAACTGTTTTGAAAATGTGATTTGTCTCCCCAGATGCTAGAAATATAATTTCCTAATTATAGGAAATGGGCCCCCATTAGCCAAAAGTGGTTCCCCGCAGTTGTGAGTTTGCTTACGTTCACCGGTTCAACAGTAGATCAATATCCACCACAATTCCAAAAGACACTTATTATAAATCCAATGTCAATCCCCATGTTTAATGGAGATATAATAACCATGTTGAATGATCCTAGTTGTTCACTATTGTTAACAATTAAAACTACACGTTTTGACGTTTAAACGTTTAAATCCAAACTGTCATTGGTCAAATCACCACTATTGTTGGTTAAATCATTCAATCACCATGTTTTTCGGTTTAGGCTTGGGAGTCCAACATTATGCGGGGCTGCTCCAACCCATTGTATCTAAAACATAGCCATATTTTTGGGGAATCTTACATCTCTATCTACCCAGTTCCCCCCCAACCGCATCTGGGGTTAACAGGGAGAAACCCTGTTGTCGGTAAGTGGCTTGTAATCCCGCTGTTGTTGGTATTTGGAACCAGAGAAATAACGATATAATTCTGGCAATATCAGAATGCAATCAGGTCCTTGAGTCCTGAAAGGTTTAGCAATGGTTTAGATTTCTTGTATACCCTTGAGGAAGTGGCTTATAAACTGGTTATCATGTCATATCATGTCCAATATGTTTGCTCGTGAAATCGCCAAAAAGTAATGATGGAATCCCATTGTTTGATGAAGTCATATCGACCAATCCACGTTTTCAGCCAGTTCCAATGCTAAACAAATCATCCAAATCGCAGGCCGCCGGCCTCACCATCGAGTGTCGAGCCTCACCGGAGGGCATTTTGTGGGGAGTTTTCACCAGTCAAAATGTCACCAATGATTTCACCTGGAGAAATTCTGGGGATTTAAGGGATGGATTTCGCTATCATTTTTCCAGCTGATTTCAAACCACCAAGATTTCAAGATTTGGGAGTTCACTAAAAAATGAATCAGCAAAAAGAAGGCTAACGATGAAAACTGGATGTAGAATTATTATATATGTGTGATTTGTTTGCCCAGACACAGGGGATTCCCAAAATGATGGCGGTTATTAATTTGCTCTCGAATGGGAAAGAGAAGGCTGTGACACTCATTGATTGCCAGGTGCGATCCAAAACGGCATTTCCTGGTCCTTTTCCTGGTTCTTGTCGTTGGATTCTAGTGCCCTATGGCTTCAATCTGCCAAACGTATAAATCCCGAAAAGATAGACAAACAATTTACCACATTTTGTAGGATGTTAGGTTACTGTTCTATTCTCTTTTGGGGTTGCCATTAAAACAATGTGCGGTATCCAGGGTCTTGCTCAACGTGCGTTTCACGTGGTGGTGGGCAGCCAGTTGTCATCAAGAACACTAGACTTACAGTCTCATTTGTTGGTCTTAACATGGATAAATGTCAGGTGTATTGACCATCCCTGTTTTTTTAATACATCCATTGTTTAGATATAGGTCAGTGGTTAGTTAAGTGCCCATAGCCACTTGCATCTCCATGTTTTAATGTCAGGTGTATTCATCTCACCCTTTGTCGCTGGAGTATACAAGACAGCCACATGCATAAGAAAAAATCATGACCTCAGGCTGCAACTGGTAGCATCATGGTTCCCCTGGCTTGTCTAACGACCAGACAAACCTCAGCCTGGGTTGAGTCGTCTAGGTTAGTGGTGGTGGACGATGAAAGTGAAGGCAGTGAGGACTGCGATTTCGCTTGGGGATGATGCAAGGTAGGTTGATAGGTAGGTAGGCGACAGGTGATAGGTAGAAAGAGACATGCATAGCTAGTGTGGAATGTATGCAACTTATATATACAGATATGATATATGCATATACTGTTTGCATATTGCATTATTTTTTTTGTGCAACCATATGTCCGGACATCCAAACGGGGTTTCTTCAAACGGGTGACCCCCCAAATCATCAATCTAAGTTTGATTGGGTCACTTTTTTCAAATGGAATCTGATGTTTTTGTTGCTGGGAGGAAACTGAAAAGATCGCCAAGGCAAGCGCCGGAAATGGGGGGGCTTTTTGTCAAGCTTCAGCGCAACCTATCCCATGTTGACATGGCGTCCAATGGGTGATATATGATGAAGTAAGATCAGTGCACCATGGTTGGCCATAGATGGATGGTTTCCATCTGGAGATATCGCAAACAATGGCTGAATTGAAGGTTTATGGCAACTATGTGTAATGTTGGATGAAGTTGATCAACCAACTTATAAGTGGGACCCACCCTTGTACAGGTAAATGCGTTCTGTTTGACTAAGCTACCTATACATACCTATACTATTCTTGTAGCCAATTGAATGTCTCCATGATTCCGGTTGAAATCTAAGAGTTCCACCGGGGATTACAGTAGTCGACCACCTTGAAGCTCGTGGCGCTCAAGCGCTCCCTGTTGTGCTGGGAGTAACCCTAGAGATCTCCATCATGATAGGGGTTTTATTATGGTTTTACATCGAAATTTCCAAGTTCTTGGTTAGCAAGGTCTATTTGTGAAACTAGCTCCAACTGCACCCCAGAGCTTGTGTACAACCCCATCTAATTATACACATATCCGCATATGTATATATATATATTCCATCATACATCAATGATTCGCCTATGTTTGAACCCAACTGACCTAGCTATGGAAGATATCCCAACTTCTGGTCCTCCGAAGCAGCGACTCCGTGTTGAGGCCCTGGCCTCCGAAGGCTATGCGGTGCGCATCCATTGCCGAAAGAAGGCGGAGGCAACGATGGAGAGCACCGGTAAGTGGCGTACATCTGGGGTACATTGATCTTGTTTGATCTTGTTTGATCTTGTGTATGAATGATTATATTATATTATATTTATAAGAATTTTGATCTGAATTATGTTAGTATCGCTAGGGAGAGGACGTTTGCCCGAAACAGACAGAATTCCATGCGGAACGGTTGCTTCGGCGCATTTTTTTTGCAATTTGACAACGTGTAAAATATTGATAAAGACGCGAAACGAACCCTAAATACATGCTTTCAAAAAAAACCTAAACCAAACCTAAGTAAGCCCCGGAGGGGTATAATATATATATATACATATTATAGATCATGGAAATGAGGTAGATTCTTGTGAAATATGTTTCTACAAACACATCGAGATTTCCCACTATCCAGGTTAACCAGGATGAATCTTCCATGGTTTTTCGGTCCCTCTGCCCAGGGGCGCGGCCTGAGCAGCGCAGTTCTGTTTGGAGCCTGGCTTTGTGCGGAAAAGAAAAAAGGGACGGTTTTTTTTTTTTCAGTATGGTACTGTAATAAACCAATGGTGAAAAATACTTTAGCCATGCCATACTATTACCCAGATCATAAGTTACTACAGATTATAGATGTATTGGATGTGGAAAAGATGACGCGAACCACGAAAGAATAAAAACAACATGCCATGGTTTAATATAGTTTAACACAAACAAAATGCCATTATGATTTTATTTACAGGAGAGGGGCTTGTTGCCAGCGCCGGAAATTGGATTTTCCTCATGTTCCTGTATCTTTCGGACTTCGTTTAATACTTAATCTGGTTTTCACGGCCAAATTGCAATGCTAAAACCTGAAAAAAAACCTTTGAAATGGGAGACCGTGTCCTGGAATGTAGTGGCACATACCCCTTCCTCTTTTAATTTAGGCGACATCAGGATTATCAAAAGTTTGCATGTAACAACCTGGAAACTAACTTAGAACCTGCATGAAGCTGCAACAGTGAGTCTGGAAGATGTGTTTCCATTGGCGATAGAATGAACTTTTAGCAGTTGCTCTTGTAAAAGGCAATGTTGATTTGAGTGGAAACAAACCCGCTGGCAGGTCCCACATTTCGGGAAATCCCAAACCTTCTTCTTGGGATTTTTGGATGTCTAACACACACACATGTCACCAATCCTTGTTTGTGTGTGTTTGGAATAGCATTGGACTCCACCTCCAAAGCAAATCTTAGTGTTTGCTAAGTTGGTTTACTTTTACTTGGTGAACAACTGTTGGATTTATGGTGATGATAACACTAGCTAATCGGGAGGTTCCACGCTGCAGTGGAGCAGACCACTGAGCTGCTTCGTGAATTTGCCAGGCCAGGGCCGCTAGGGGGTTCAGGACTGAGCTCCAACGGCCGCCCAACCATCCCAGCCAGGCTGAACAGTGACGCCTTGTTGCAGGCTGAACAGCCAGAGGGTATGGCTGGCCAGATGGGAAGCTATGGAGACTTTGCCATGGAAGATGATCGTGGCCCGCCGTGGATGAGGTCCAGGCATCTATTCCCAGCGGAAGGAGAACAGTGAAGCCGAATTCGTGCGCAGCATTGCGCAGCTGTACGTTTGTGAAGTGGGTCAATGGATGAATGAGGCTATTTCATGCTATTACCTAATTCCTTTTCAAGGAATTAGAGACCAACATAGCCCACAGAAGAAACACCACATTCTTGAGGACCCACAAAACATCACCCCTAGCAGGGTCACCCCAGGGCCGCTTGGATTGCGCAGCCAAGGCTAGGTTTCGGAATGGCAAAATATGCTACCCTGCTGTGTCCGGACCTAAGATCGACTGACCTCTTTAAACACCTTCTCATGTCCACCCATATGACCGCTAAAGCAGAAAAAAACAGGTATGTTATGCGTTCGGTTTCAGAAATGGGTTGGATTCAGGAATCACTCTTAATCTGGTTGGTGGTTTGGAACATGTTTTATTTTTCCCATCATATTGGGAATTTCATCATCCCAACTGACTTTAACTCACCAACCATCATTTTTCAGAGGGGTAGGTATACCACAAACCAGTCATCCACTGGTGAATCCATGATTTCCCGGGGCATCTCCGATGTTCAGAGACACCTCAGCAACCTCTGCAACTAGGCATGGATGCGGATCTGCAACATGAACCCGAGAGTGTCCCAGACGTGGCCAAACCTGTCCTTGAAGGCAGGGATGGGTCAGCCATTTGACATGGTTTTGTTCGTGAGAGTCTCTTGATTTTAAGCCCTAATATGAGACGCTGCTTTGTAAACCCTGATCCTGACTTAGAACTGGATCTTTTTTTTTGTTGTTGGTCCATTTTGTTGGAGTGGCATTTAAGAGTACATTGGTGATATCTCTCCATGTAAGCATGATTTGACCACTGTAACCACCTCCAATAACGAAAGTTACGGTCCATGTCCTATGAATAAAACAGTTGATCTGGGTATGTGGATTGTTGACTGAATATATTGGGATACCTGCAGAGTACTGGATTGATATAAATCGATTTGGCTCTTGGATGCTACCGTTGACGTGACCAAGAAGGCTGATACTGGAGTGACTTTGCTGAAATCTCCACCTTTGCTGGTAGAATCCCTGTATGTTGTCCTTTGACTTGATTGAATGCCATTGTGTATGGCATGAACAGCCGCTTGAATGCATTCTTTTCTCGATTCAATGCCACTGAAATATATGTATATGTGTAGAACTGTAGAACTTACATGCCACTGCAACCTCAAATAATAAATGTCCATCAACATGTCAAAAAAACACAAAAACAAAGAATATCAACATGTATCACTGGTTGGTGCTTTGGAACATTTATTTTTCCATATATTGGGATGTCATCCTTCCCATTGACTCATATTTTTCAGAGGGGTAGGTCAGCCACATGCCAGTGGAAATCCCACCGGTTCCGCGGAGTTTTATTCCCCAGGTTCCGCGGAGTTCGCCATTGGCTCGCGACACGTGGAGGGCGGTGGAGTGGGGAGCCGAGATCCGAAAAATCCATGGGATGGTGGGTCAAACATAAATTGTAGGGATATGAATATATTGGGGATCTAGTGAATATCATGGAATTCCATTATAATTATATATATATATATATATTATACATGCTACTAAACCATGAATCGTACCCTGCAACCCATCTGGGATTTACCAAAAGTGGGGATTAGCCGGCAAAAAACGGAGTTTAACCAACAAACATGGACTTTCAAAACGCGACAATGCGGACGTTCTAGGGTTTCAACCAATCATGTCTGTGTGGGATTTCCGATTTCCCAACCATCAATGGGAAAAGAATCTGGGATGGATTTATATAGCCTCTGGTAAATTAACCTAACCATGGAAAGATCCACCATTTTCAATGGCTAAATCCACGAACTTTCTATGGCAATTTTCCAGTTCGCTATGTAACAAATTACCAGAGGGTGACCAACAAGAAGGTGGTTACGATCTAGTGGGGAGAGGCGACCAACAAATTATGACGGGCACCCATTTTTGTTGTGCATCGGATAGATGCGAAGATTTGCCCAACACATGACCAGGTATGTAGTATATTATATATATAGGGTGAGGCTGCCACGTATGTGTAATATATAGTCATCCTGAAGTAGAGAGAATACGGTGTTTGGAAAAAACACATCCCATTTTAGTGAGGTTTTGACATGTTCATATTCTATTTACTCTACTCCAGGATGATTATGCACATGTATATATATACATATATATATATACCTAGACCGCCTAGACCCTCCAAATACCCCAAAAAATATATTAAAAGTAATAACATGATGGGATAAGAGACCATGTAACAATGTATATAGACTATATACTCTAGTTATGACATAGTACATACATAGTACATACAGTCATGATATTTTTTTTTACATATTATACATATACATATACATATACATATACATATACATATACAAATAATACATACATACATATATAATCATATGTATATTATATATAACATTTGTATAACATATATATATATAACATAGATGGACCATTCGTGACGTTCACCCCTCAGTTGGGCTTCGAATGGTCCATGCTTCGAAGAGCTGGGAATCTCAGTTCGCCGAGGCGATGCGCAATGCCTGTGCCAAGGTCAGTTGAAATATATTGTTTTGACATGTTATATAAGGTTCAATGGATTGGTTTAAGGGAAAATTTACAGGAAAACCCCATATTTAATGGGAAAATCTATGGTTTCCTGTAGATTTTCCCTTAGACCAATCCATTGAAAGGTCACTTTTTTATGACATGTTATTTATGACATGTTATAGTATGAACTATTATTCCTTATGTATAATTTTCCTGATATGTAATATATTCGGCACATTAGGTGTTGCATAGTTTTCCATAGTTTTAGGACTATTCAGTAAGATTCACATTATTACCCCCTCGTTATTCAACATAGCCATGGTATTGATGGCCCATGAAAATAGATGGTAAACACCGTTCTTAAAAATTGTAGATCTTTCCAGTTTGCAAACTGTTAAATGGCCCATTTATAGATGGTTTACCTATTAAAAATTGGGATTTTCCATGGCTATGTTAGTCATAACCAGTTGGTAACAGAGATAGTGTATGGGATATTTGGGATGCAACTCTCTACGCACAGTTGGATATTTTATCAGGCCATCAGGAGATCGGCTAGGAGATCGGCATATCTCCATGAAGTACGATGGGTTAGGATATCCTTTATAAGGAAGTCCCATTATGGGATGGATGAACATACCCATATAGCCTGTTTTGATCATGACATATATATATATATATGTATACATATATATATATATACAGACATCGAGAAAAATACATCGATATAGGTATAGATGTGCTTTACCACTCCGGCAGAGGCCAAATGATTGTTGGTGGTAGCCCCCATCTTGGGTAATTCTATCTCGTGTTTAACTACACATGTCACATGATGGAAGCCTTGATAAAGCCAGGGTAACTAGCCCCAAAGTGAAGTTCATGTACTCTCTGGTAATCTGGCTGGAAACCTTCCATGTTCAATTGGTTCATCTTGAAACTTGGTGACTTACAGTGCTTCAGCATGTTCTTTTCCCACTAAACTACCTTTTTTGCTGGTCCCTCTGGGGTCCTTTATTCGACTTTGTCCATCGCCATGTTGGCCTCATCCCCTAGGTGGTCAGCAGCGGCGCAAAGATGTTAGCCTGGTTCCTCGCACCCTCTACAGATCCTCTCAGCGGTGCGGCGGGGATGATGACCCGGGGATGATGCAGTGGTGATGGCATTCAGCAGGGATCACAGAATGGCTGAATTGATATAATGATGTGATAGGATCCGAGATAATAGGATCATCCTATTCCAGTGATGATGTGATAGGATGAGAATCCGATATAACATGATATAGGTCCTTGCTGGATTGAATCAGAAATGATGGAATTCCCTGTCTTGAGATCTTGAGTGATTCAGAGTTCGCTTAAAGCTATGAAAAGAGCTCTATCCAGACAGGGGTGACATGGCTGGATACCAAGTTCATATACATATCCAAAGTGAGCTTCAGAGTTTTGCTACGTATTTGAGCCAGAATCAGGCCTTCTATGCTCTTATATTAGTTAGTATAAGTGTCTATTAGTTCCATGCACATCACGTCTACACAATTCACCCATCATTTAGACCTGTACCCAAGATGTTCAAATGTCCAGCACTTGCACTGAGAATGGACTGGTCGTCAGGCTTCTTCTGTGTCAGTAAGGAGGTCTTGAAGCGTGGCGAGGCGCCGCCAATTTTCTGAATCTGAAATAGCCAGTCTCAATGTTATCCAGAGTTTTGGCCATTTACCAGTTATAACTGGTTATTTCTATGGGATTATACATTCTATAAATGGGGTTTTGTTAGTACTTATAACTTATAAGTGATAAATAAGCATAACTGCAGATTTGCAGAGAAGATTGGGAATCAATCAATAGGGGCATGGAAACAACTTGGCATTGAACCAACAGGTGGGATAAAAAAAACAACAACAAATTGAACCATGATTCGATGAATGATGTGAATCGGATATTGGGCGTATACCCCCAAAAATTGCTGTCGAAATGAAACCATTATGATCAACCTGTGGATTTGGGTTGATACAAAGTTTGAACATGCTAAATGATTGAACCTAAAATCGAATGGTTTGAGACCTGAACAGCTCCGTTCTCATCTGTTTGAGCCTACATGGAGCACTGCCAAAGACAGCCGAACAGCTCGTATTTTGGCAAGGTTTGGAATGCTCATTTTCTGGTATACCTGAAGAACAAATTAATACTGGATGTGATCAGCAGCAAATGTAGGGCAGATCTAGGAATTGAAAATCTTTCTGAAATTTAACCATGTCACAGAATTTTGCTTTGCCTCTCAGGTTCGTGAGTCATGCGCAATTTAGCCAAAAGCATGTCTTTTGTTCCCGTTGCAGAGGTAAGATCGTACATGCGATATGATATTCTCAAATTACGCAGTGAAATGTGATATTCACGTAAATTATCCTTAAGTGAAATGTGGACATCTTGGACATCTTCAAAACGATCATAGAAATGCAGTGTTAATGATGCATTTTGGTGCATTTTTCTGTAATGAACCATCCCAAAATGGGTGCCAAAAACCATGCCATGTTTCCCAACCTCCACCATCAAGCTCTGTGACTTCAGCATACTTCTTGATCAAATCCCCTGGCCATAAAATAGCGGTATATAGCGGTGTTTTCTTTTAGATTCACATATATATATATAATATACATATTAATATATAATTGTATAGATATACATTATTGTACATAATATTTTATGTGTATACAATGATAGAAAATCGTCACATTTCCAGTTGATTTAGTCTTCAAAAGTGGTGATGTTTGGTCGCTTGCTAGCTTAAGGTTTTACGGCGAGCAGAGGCGAAATTCGGAATTGTCATGCTTGCGTTCCCGGCAGGGGAAGCTGAACCCCATCGGCTTCAAGATCGCCCTAGAAGTCATGGCTGCTTGACATCTGGCGGGAAGAAGTCTCTAAGGGAGATCAGATCAATGGGAATTCCAGGATCCTAAAATGGAGGTACTGTACCATTTTTCAGGCCATATTTTGGGGGTATATCATATCCCCTGACATAGCCAATACATAGGCCTTATATATGGTAGGTACCTCCAATTGGGTTCCTGGAGCCATTGATCAGAGTCCTTCGACCCAGGGTAAAAGCAAAGGTGGATGGGAAACCATCTTAGAGTACAGCCTGGGCAGCCTCTCCATGACATCGCTAACGTGACGATTTCGGATCATGACCATGATTTAGGCATGGTCCAGCATGGTTGTTACCACAATGAGTTGGGATGTAATATACGAAAACGGTTATATGCCCACTTATCAAATTAAGTCTCCACCCTCAAGTTGGAGACTTGAACATGTTTCGCACGACCGGCCCAAGATGCTGAAAAGGTCATTTGATTCGTCCACTAAATCATGATGTTTTGACCATCGCTGCAGGCGGCTTTCATACTGTGCTTCTCCGAAGCGTTCTGCCTGTACCCAGGCTGCCGGTGTCAGACTGTGCTCCTGAGGAGTGATGGCAATGCGATCGCTTGCGGAAGCAATCAGGATGGACAATGTGATATTCCATTTTTGGAGGATGAAGAGATGGTTTACCTCTAAATTTCTGGCTTGAAGCAGATGGCTGGAGATCTAAAATGTGCTCCTGAGGAGTGATGGCTGTGTTGTTGCCGGAGATAACGTCTTTGGACGGTGCGAAAATCCACGATGAACGGAGGAAGGAATGTCATACACCCAGGTTGCTGCAGGCGATAATCATACAGTGCTTCTTCGAAGTGTTGGCAGAGCTGTTGTTTGTGCAATGAAGATGGACAATGTGATATTCCCCCATTGAGACCTGGTGTGTCATATCAGGTCTCAGGCGGCACACCAGGTGCTTCTGGCCACGTGCTGTTCTATGGGGGATGGATCAGGGCACCATTCCTGCGGGCAATGACTATATTTCCAATGCTGGGCTGAGGCCACTCGGTATGGATCGTGTCTTGCAAATTAATCTTCGGTCCCAATCGGATGCAACGAGCGTCATCTTCAAATGCACAGATTTGAACGCGCAGGAGGTGTTTCAGTTGATCTCAGATGGATCTGAAATGGTTTTTGATCTTCTCAAGCGTATGGCGCGTGAATTGAATGCCAACCTTCACAGTCTCCATTTCTGAAGTGGGATGGCAGATGGCAGCTCCGGAGCGTATAGGTTTAATTGTGTAGCTCTCATTGGTTTGGTTGTTGGTCAGTTTGGTCTCATTGACTGCACATGTACATTGTATTGTATATGCCTACAATGCGCCCCAAATATTCAAATGAAATGATTTGAATTGCATTGATATGTTTTGAGATGATATTTTTTGTCAGTGAGAGACCATAGACTCTGCCTGGCAGGTGCCAAAGAGCCCTTTTGAAGTCTCACTAGGAGACCCCCAGGCAATGTGTACGAATTTCGCGGGAGGATGCCATACTACGGTGGGTCCCACTTCGGCTAGGCGCGTTAAAAAGCGTAACAGTTCCTAGGCAGTGGGAAAAGGGTTTTGTTTGAAAGGTAATGAACCCAAGAATTGGGGATGGATTTTGACCCGACAGAGAGTGAGCTAGACCTTCAAAAAACATTGTAGGAAGTCTAAAACTCGTGATTTCAAACATCTTCCAACTATTTAATCCAGATCTTTCCGGTTCTATGCCAAACAATTCTTACCAAAGACTTTTTCAAGCAGAAAAGGCTCATGTTTGCTTGACATCCCCATCCCAAAAACCCTCAGAACTAAGATGAGACCCCCAAAAATATGCTTTGCAAGATGATTTGCCAATATTTGCCATGGATTGTTCCCATAAAAAATGGATTGTTCCCATCGTTTCTTGCCATTGGGCGGTTTCAGAGTCTCACCACGGATCCGAGGTGCGATGTCGGTGTAAACCCATCCAGGACGTAGGAATCCAGTTTCAGGCGCCGGAGTGAAATGGGTATCCTTGGGTGCTTCAAACCATGCTGGGAATGTTTCAACGTTTCAACCCCCCAAAAAAGGGGTGGGATATGGGGACCCCCCCCAAAAGAAAACCTATAACTATGGTGAACTCTATCCACTGAAAACTCACTGGAACTGCACTTCCAATATCCTCAAACGGCAACTTGAACGGGGAAAATGATGCTAAATGTTGATGAAAGATCACATCTTGGTGGTAGCTTACGGGAACTATCACTTCTGGTTGATGCTGTTGTCAATCCCAGATGCTCCATGTATGGAATATTTACCTACATTTGGTTGATTTTGGGGGTAAATGTTGGTAAATATTCCATACATTGAGCATATGGGAATGGGGGCCCATGTGATTATAACGACCCTCCAGTTGACCAACGTGGCTATGGAAATCCATGGTGACAAATCCCGTCCGGAAATGATCTAGGTTCATGGTGGAGTTTCCATATGCTTACTGGAGGGTAGTCTTGAAGACCAAGGGAAATATATAATTATATATATAATATAATATATATATATATTATATCTATATAATATAGTAAATTATATATGGAAAAAGAAAAACATATGTTAAACCCAAGAATGATTCTCCAATTAGGAATGGTTTAACTACACCAGTTTTCTGGTAGATTTGTGGTTTCGTATTCGGTTTACATGAATGTTGACCTGGGGCTGGTGCTGAAGGAATCACCAAATGAAGATCCGGTGTCATCAGCTAGCTGAGAAATCTCCGTGGCCTAAATGGAGGTTTATAGCTTGGAAAAGTATCCTCTGGTTATGTCAAACAGTTTGCTATTGAAAATGACCATAGAAATAGTAGATTTACCCATTGAAAATGGTGAAATGACTATATTATTTGCTGGTTGGTGGTTTCAAACATTTTTTATTTTCCATAATATGGGATGTCATCCTTCCCATTGACGAACTCAGATTTTTCAAGATGGTTATTGCACCACCAGCCAGTTTTATTGTGCACAGTTTTGGGGTGACGGCTCTTCTTCTCTGCGCTGGATGCACCAGGAGAGGAATGCTGGCGAAAGCAAGCTCTCCGCAAATCAGTACAAGCCCCTTGAACTGCGGGATGCGCCAATGGGGATGCGAAAAATTGCATGTGATGCTTGCTGGGGGGAGTGAATGCGAAATCATGGATTACTGACAATACTTGCGGATTTGTTAGTTGGACCACCAGGTCACCAGACACTGTTACAAACAATGCCTGGTATGTTTGGCGAATCAACATCTAGCACAAGGTGGTGCCCCGTGCATTAGCTCATTTATTTGCCAATTTTGCTAGGTATATCTTTAGATCTACATATTTAATCATATTTACATCTATAGTTTATATTATATTTTGGTTTATAAATCAACAAACATAACCTGGGGGTGCAGCACCTGCTACTGGCGGCAGCTGCGTGCCCCCAGGGCTAACGATTGCTGATTCTTCGGACCACTATAGTTGATGATGAACGATTGATAGATGTTAATACTGGTTAGTAGTGATTAGTAGTGATTAATAGATATTGATATTAGTAGTGATGTTACCCTGTTAGATAAAATTCAATTCTATATAGTTATTGATTAACTACACTGTAAGACGATTGATAGATGTGAAAATAGTGGTTGGGAGTGCTGAATTCATCGGTGATTTTTCCGGAGTTAGCCTGGCTGGTGTCATTAAACATACCTCGCTGGGATATCCCTGATGAAAATAGGTATGTTTTGTCACAAGAGGTTGTCCTTAAAAAATTGGGTACCCCATTCCATCCACTTGTATGGGAGATAATAACCTGTTAATCATAACCACTTGTTTATCATTCCAATTGGGGTATCATAACCTTATCATCATTGTGTTTCCTATTTGGAGGTTTCTTAAAATAGAGGGTACCCCGTGCCATCATCCAGTTATAGATGGGATTTTCCATTAACTGTCCTGCTATTGGGGTACCCCCACTGATGGACCCCCTTTGCCAAGTTGGAGTATCCCCGGTTTTTTTGGGAGGACCATGTTGGATCAGAATGTGTTCGCAACAGTTGGATGTGGCTGTTTCGCGAAAGAAACCGATATTCATTCCAAACCATTAGTTTCACCAAAACTGAACCGTTTTGGAGACCTTTCCGATGTGCTGAAAAGTATTGTTGACCACAGGGTGGCTCAGACAACGCATCGAAGTGGTTACCCAAAAAGTCCAATGCCTTTGGCCAACCAAATGACCAAATGCCGTTTGAAGGTGTCTGGTTTGAACTAGTATCCGGCCCTGGGGCGTTCTTAATGGCTGAGGCTAGCCCAATTGCTGGATGGTTTATAGTATGTATCATGGATCCCATCCATGGATGATGACTGGGGTACCATGACTTCCTAACCCTCCTGGGATGTGACGATGCGTCACCCAGGTTATACCTGGAGCAACTCTTTAGTTTGTGCCATCGACGACAGAAAGTTGGTGAATCTGAATTGGGGGTGGAGACAATTTATTGGAATAGGATTTGAATGGCATTCGATTCACCATCATACTTCACTAATTTGGGTTAACCCATTTGAATCCATTTGATGTGTTTTTCGAGTGGAGTCAGTTGGGGTAGCTTAACCCACTAATTCGGGGTCGTCATGAAGCTGCTGGATTCCCAGCTAATGGGATGGACGATAATTATTCGGAAACGATCCACACATAAGCCTTAAAAGGAGTAAGGAAGAGACGTACATACGCATAGTTCATATACCCTCTGGTTATTTAACATAGCCATGGAAAATTGCCCATTTATAGATGATTCTCCCATTGAAACCTCCATTTATTTTGGGGATTTTTCATTGCTATGTTAGTCACAATCAGATGGTAATCCATATAATTCATATACGGAGAATGAAAAGAAATGCCACTTGATCCCCAAAGTGCTGGTGCGGTTGCTCAAAGTTGACAAGACCTGTATACGCAATGAGATCGTGACATCGGTTTCAATGAATGTTCAATGAATGATTTGGTGTTTGTCTAAAGATGAAGCATTCACCTCTAATTTATATTACATTAACATTATGGCATTTTGTCTTGAGGAAATGATGATTTGTCCATAGGTTATCTCCCTTGGGCGAAGTTCAGCTTGGATCAAGACAGCTGTACAGCTGTATATGGAGGACTTTGTATTGTGACATGTTACATAATTTTGTGATGAATAATATGATGTTAGCAATACTTGGTTCTGTGCAACAAGCATTTGCAGACCATACAATATCAAGTTTCAATCTATTGAGCCAACAGGTCAATGAAGCTGCCATTAATTAACCTGCCATGAGAAGTTGTTTCCCACCAGCCGAATCGCCATTGTTGCGCCAATTTTGAAACAAGCAGAGCTGGTTTGATATTAGTTCGATCTACCCAGAAAACCAGTTGAAACACTGGAATATACATATACATATACATACATAAACAATGATATATACAAAGATTGAAATCGTATAAATGAGTCCACACATGTGATTATGATGAGATATATAGTTATTGACAATCAAATGACGTGAAAGCAATTCATATTTACTAAAAAAATCATGGTCGATATAATTATATATGTTACATATGTATGAACCATATGAAATCCATAACATGTAATATGTACATA
Source organism: Cladocopium goreaui (assembly GCA_947184155.2). Classification (NCBI taxonomy): domain Eukaryota; class Dinophyceae; order Suessiales; family Symbiodiniaceae; genus Cladocopium; species Cladocopium goreaui. Next base: position 267,043 of record CAMXCT020002569.1, read on the forward strand.
CATGAACTTACATGTACATACTACATACATGAACCATATGAAAGACCATCATTTTTCCATCACCCCATCTTTCAATCCACTAGGGCGAAAAAGCCCGCTTTTTTCTTTCGAAACGGAGCGGAGGTACATGGCCACTTATGGCCCTCTGATCGTGTTGCTGGTGATCCTCATTTTGCTCCTGCTGTCGGCCAATCCCAGACGTGGTGGGCACATGAGCCCAAAATGGTGGTGGATTTTAGTGTTAGGACTAGTGATTAATGGTTCGAACTGCTTAATAATGGTTAATACTTGTTATTAATGATGATGAATGGTTGTTAATAAAGTTAACCTCCGGCAGGGAAATCCCTTATAAATGGAACTTTTCCTGGGAAAATCATCAATGGTGGATTAATCATTAGATGGAGTAAATGCCAGGGTACCCCTTTGATATTGAACAAAGCCTAGAAACCAATAGAAACCATGGTTCAGTAGGGGATGAAACCACATGGTGCTTACTATTGGAGAGATGGGATTGTAGAACTGTATTTACCCATTGATGGGGTGATACATGGCCATCAAGATGAGGGTCCATAATCGCCAAAACCAACCAAAAAACATTTCGGATTGATTTGTTCGCTTGTTTTTTTTACTTGCAGTAGATTTCTCATGATTTATCACTATTTTAGGATTGGACTTTACTTTTTTGCATCTTTTTTGGACGGGCAGCCCACTTGGGGCGCTTGTCATCTTTGGTTCATCGATGTTGAGTAAATACGGTTGTATTTTATGTTTTATATATATCCCAACTAAAAAGTTGTTTGCATCCCTAGTTTCATCATATGTTTGCTGGATTTACGCATTAAACATTCTCCCAGAGCGGATCCCATTGCTTTGCTGGTTGTCGAATTTCCCGAGGTACATGGCTTTGACGAGTTTATTGTTGTGACCTCAGGGACTTGGGGCTTAAGCCATGTTGGGTGTGAGCTTTGGTACTTTTGGAGCACTTGATGGTGGGGTAAGCATCCAAAGGAAGGTTCAATGGGTTGAATGTGTGTGTATTTTTTTCGGGTTGAACTACCAAGCAGGAAACGCTACACTTCCAATTCACCACAAAAGTACTTAAGCTGGCATAAACATAGATGGATTGTTCCTGATTCTAATTATCAACCCATCAGATTCCGCATATCTGAGCAGCCAGGTGAACTGCAACGCCTTTGGAATTTATTTTTTGTTTTTTGTGTTTATTTGGGTTTGGTTTGGGTTTGGAAACGGTGTATACCCCCCAATCATGGTACTTTTATGTTTGGGAACATGATGATTAATGATTAATCAATGGATTTAGAGGGACCCTATTTTCAGACAAACCCTTTTGTGCTGCTATTTTCATGCTGGGTTCTCAGCATAGATAGACATTCACATATTGTTTCTTCAGGGCTCAAAATGGAGAGCAAAGACCCAAACAGGATGGTAAGAAACATGTTCTCTTCTCAAACCATGGCTTAAGTCTTGTTAAACGACACTTAAAAATCTTAAACACATCTCTTAAAATTGTTTATGACACTTAAATTTAAGTCTTGTTATGACATCTTAAACATCTTAAACACATCTAACTTACCGCAAAGAAAGATCATTCGTAAAGATGTTCGTAAAGATGTTCCATGATGTTCCCCCAAAATCCCACAGACCTAGGCCGACGCCGAGAAAGCTCACGGGCTGACGTCGAACGTCGGTGCTGCGTCGGTAGCGATGGCCAGAGGGTCCAAGTCGCGTCGATTGTCGCGTCGCTTCTCCGCGAGCCATGACCAGCATGACCAGCCCTGCCAGGTTGGAGCGATGTTCAAACTGGATTTCCACCTAACATTTCCCAGTTACTGTGGTTTCCCAGTTACTTTAACCTATTATAAACCACAGTAACTGGAAAATGTTAGGAACAGCTGAGGTTTCAATCGTAAAGTTTCTGATCATCCAGGTTTGGGAGCTGCTGAACCGAAGGGTAATGATTCTGGATTCCAGGATAGACCATGATAAGTGTAGATCATGTTACCTTGGTGAGAGAACCGAATTCATGTCATGAGTTTCTATGTGTTTTAAGCGTTGTTTGATGTTTGTTTGCAATATTTAAGGATGGCTTGTAAGGGTGTCATGGTGACCTGTCGAAAATTCTCCTGAAAACAGAATGGATGAGCCATAGCCACATCACGGTCACCATGATGGCTAGATCACCCACATCAACAACGATGTAAACGACACATGTGAGATATGTCGCATTTTCAGCTGCATTTGGGTGATAGGGATGCATGACCGATGCGCCTGGATTTTTGACGAATTTGGTGTTCCCACGTGATCCCTCCCGAAGGAATTTCCTGAAAATGATGCCAAATAAGTGTTGTTAGACTTGGACTCTTTGGGTAGAGTGTTGAGTTTGTCTCGAAACAGGGCCTTCCAGAACCATGTCGTCCTCAATGTTGTTTCTTCACCAACCCCGTTCATCCTAATTATGGTGCCATTCTCGAGACAAACGCAACTCGTCGGTGCAGAAAAAAACAGATACAAAGACGGCGGTGCCGCCGTCTTTGTTTAGATGGAGAGAAAGAGGTGTGGTCTTGGACACGGATGCCCCCAAGGGAGAGGTGATGCATACTTAAAGAAAAATGATGAGGTTAGAAGGAGTCTAGTTATACAATTTAGCAATGGGGCTGTGTTGGTAGAAACATGTAGAAACCACTTTTGTGTCGAATGTCAGAACAAGAAATGTAAACTTGAACATGTTCTTCCCGATATGGTTGTGTGTGCGCCCCGTCAGGTAAGCTAATCTAGCAATGTAGACTCCTCCATTTAAAGGATTGTACCAATCATGCCCCAGAAATTTCAAGATTTCCCGTTGCTGGATTCGTAGAAGGTACAAGTGGATGCCCCCCAGCTACACACTGGTTTATAAGCCTAGTTAAGTGTATCAATACAAATCAACCCTAGTTATCCTAGCCATAAACCAACTTAGCCAACTATGGGGCACAAACATCGAACATAATTACAAGTTGTGATGCATATCTTTAACAGTTTGCTATGGCAGCTATGACCAGCGCGTTTTGTTCGGTGAGGCAGTGAGGAATCGAACTCAATGGGCCCGCCTAGCAAATATTCAATGATTTAATGGATTGATTTACGGTGAAAAAACAATCCCTTAAACCAATCATCCATGGAATCCATGGACATTTGCCATGGAAAATGATAAATCTCCGTTTCTGGGTGAATCATCTATAGATGGGCCATGTTCCTCCATTGGTCCATAGCTAGTTTACTGGTATCCCAGTCCATTCCCGTTCGCAGTCGGCGGTTTCTCATAGGCTCCTGATGCAGCTGTGCGCACCGCCCATTCCCAAGCTTCGACTGGAAGCTAGGCCAGCCTGAAGGGTTGGACGGTAAAAAACATGCAAAAAATGGGGGATCAACATGGATTCACTGCAAACTTAGGGAGTTTAGCCACGAAAAATGGAGCTTGACATGGATGAACTATCTGAGTATAAATAGCTAGTTTTATGTGCAGCAGGAATAATCCAGAAATATGGAATTTCACCAGCCCATGCTTGTGGATGTAATCATAGCCGTCAAAAACCGGGGATTTGACTAATCAATAAGTAACTGTGTCTGGTTCAAGGGATAGAATTCTAGCTGTATTGAATGGGTTGGTTTTGCTGCAGGAAAGTCCATGGTTTTGACCTCAAAAATGCCTGCCATAAAGCCAGGGGGAAATAGTTCATGTACTACAACGATATCTAGTTGGTGGTTTGGAACATGCATGTAATTTTTCCATATATTGGGAATAATCATCCCAACTGACTTTCATATTTTTCAGAGGGGTTGAAACCACCAACCAGATATGCTTAATTAATCAAATGGAGACTAAAGCAGCAAAACATGGCGGGGTTCACCATGATATGGGGATGAGGCAGCAAATTGGTTTCCAACTTGCTGAAACCTGACATGAACATCCCATGGTGTTTGTTGAAGAATCCTGTGCCGCATTCCATCCACTGGTTGATCATGATGTTCCCCATGAACGAGGAATTGGTCATGGAGAGCATACACATTAAACTGGGTAAAATTGATCCATATTTTCTCATTAATTATCATCATGGTTAACATAGTCATGGATCGCAGTGCTTCAGAACTGAGACAGCAGTTCTGCGATATGCCCAGGACGCCCTGGATTCTGCAGCAGTTGTCCCTGCTGGGGAAGCAGGCGCCGATGTTTTTCGGAGCTTGGAGCTTGGAGCCAAGGGGCGGGGAAAAGTTGAAGCACCAAAACAAGTTTGTTTTTTGTTTGCTTCGGAAGATCGAGTTGACTTCTAAACATGGTTTATCCATGTGATTCAGCCTCAATCGCGGTGATTTAACCAACAAGTTGATTTTTTTTAAAGTCGCAATCAGGACATGGCACAAAAATATGACGCATTCCCCGTAAATGATGCTGCGACATGATCAATCCTGCTACTGTAGGGATCGTGTTTTTAACACCCATCGAACTGGTCATCCAAAAGAACATGTGTTGTTTTTGTCCCAGAACAGGGCTATGGATACACATGTTTAGCATCCGATCATCAAACATGGCACTGGACGTTTGACAATTTATAGATGTTGACTCAACAACAGATATAGATACATATAGGTCACTGCACCAGGTTAGATTATTTGACGCCGGAGAGGACAGTATTTTGAATGTATGTTTAAATGATACAGGTTCAAAGCATGGACATGGCAACCTTGAACCTATTTTTGAAGCTATTCCATTTGTATATTGAAAATAAACATGTTTCAGTTGTTTTTTTCTTTTAAAATCTGCATTTGATACCCATTTCTGAAGCTATTTCTGAACATATGGTGTCCAAGGAAAAGTTTCATGATACGTGGTAGCTACGGGCGCCAGGCATGGCTGTGTTTCTTCCTGGGCTTTGTTCGATCGTACCTTGACTCCGATTTTTGCAAAACAACCCGGGGGTTCAGTGATTCACAAATACATGTATATATTTACATGCAATATATATATATATATACATACATAGTATATGAATGTATGTAAGTACACAATGTGTGTATATATCTATAAAAAATAATAAATATACACATATGTACTATAATATAGGCATAGATATCCATGCATGGTCAGAAAAGCAAGATACGAAAGTGGAGAAGTTCTATTTCTCCAGTGAGCCATGCTTCAGCCCAGCGGATCTTGTTCTACTTGGCTTTTAGGGAACATGCCCTACTTACCCTCTGGTTATGACTAACATAGCCATGGAAAATGGCCCATGTATGCCCATTTATAGATGGTTTACCTATTAAAAATGGTGATTTTCAATGGCTATGTTAAATGACCAGATGGTAATATGTATTCAATCTACGCATGTAGGGCATTGTATATGCTTCATCTATTCATATTTATTCAATCTACTTAGATCTACGTAGTGTATTCAATCTACTGAATCTTCTGATTCAATTGTTTGACCATCTACAGTTATGGCCATTTACCAGTTATAACTGGTTATAAATGGGATTATACATTCTATAAATGGGGTTATAAGTACTTATAACTGGTAAATGGCCATAACTGTGTAATCGCTGAAATCGTTTTTTTCCTCCAGGTCTGACATGGTGAGATGACGCGAGATGACTCCTGTAGCTGTATGGAAGCTGACGTCAGTCTGACAGCATATTGCGTGCTTTTTTTTCCAGTGTTCCCATTGTTTGGATATTTAGCAAAACGACTGTAGTAGTCATGTTCGTTGTTGTTGTTGTTGTTGTTTCCGTTTGTTGCTTATGACTCATATGTCTTTCTGGTTGCTAGAAGACATCTGAAATTGAATCACAGATTTCCCGCCTTCAAAGGGTATTCAAGATCCCCTCAGCGTTGCCGTGGTAACAACCGAGGTATTTAAATTCAATTTTCCTCTTGGGTGACTTCATGGGTGGAGGCGACGAGAGGGACTGGGGTCTGTTTGCTCTTCAAGTGTTTAGAGCTTAGAGGTCCTTCTAAACATCTTGGAGAGCAATGCAACATTCTAAATAAACACTGTTAATATGTTGTTCAAGGGCATCTAAGGTTTAAGAGGATTATGTCCCATCATATTCAATATCACTTGTTCAAGGAGAAGCCAAAATTCTAAATCATTGGGTACCGCCGTGGGTCACTCGCCCGCATGGGCCATGAGGCATGTGTTTTTTTTTTCGCTAAAACCATTGCCCTGTTTTTGGAGATCTTATGGGCCATAGGAGCATACTTGTCTCCCATTTCTTTCGAACTGACATCAAGAAAAACACTGAACAACTGGTGGTCAGCGGTGGATCGTTGGGGAAATAAGCTGCAGCAAGAATTGGCGGCAAGACAGATATGCCGCATGACCAAGACTTGTGGCGAAAAGTCATAGCACCTCCTACCGTAGACCTGAACAGACATGTAGACGTAGGAGATATATTTATAGTTTCTAGCCTAGCAGCCATCCTATCTTTTTGAGGTGTAACAAGCCTGCTGTGGGCCACACTAGACATGTGTTGGTTCGCACTCAGGCAGGGACCCTACCAGTAACATCTGGGGTCTCAACAATGCGCCCAAAGTGAATGCTGACCTGGTTTAAGTTAAAATCTCATTTGAGCAGTGGCTTGATGATTCTTTCCGGGTTATACTATCCAATTATGTATATATATATAATTATTATTATTGTTATTGTTATATTACTATTTTTTTTTATTATCATTATCATTATCAGTATCATTATCATGATTATTATCATTATTATTGTCATTATTATTTTTACTATTGATTATTATGTTTATTATTATTGATTATTATTGTTGTTGTTATTATTGTTATTATTATTATGTTACCTTTTATTATTATTGTTATTATTATTTTGTATAGTATCATTATATATTATTAATATTTTTCAAAAATAACAATAACTTATATATTGTTATTATTATTATCATGTTTGTCATTATCATTATGATAATGTGATTTTCATAATTATCATACATATAAGTATATCATTATGTATATATATATGTATATATATTCTCATCATTGTTATCATTCATAGTCTGGGAATCCCTTTAACCTTCCATTAATCATTGAGATGACAGAGGGGTTGCTTCTGCTTCAGCTGGTCCAGGCACCGATCTGTTTTCCGCCCTCTTGGCGATTTGTGACTTGGCGAAACAAGCTCCGTTTGGACGGCTGAAACAAGCGGAAAGGTTCCATGACCAATTTATTTCTGTGAGCAGGGGCAGCAGGGCTTGGTAAATGAATGTAAATGATGATCTGATGTCCTGTTTTGGTGATTTTGAACATCATTTTCAAGTATCTGTTGGAGATAAGGACTCCAGGACATTTACCAACCCCATTTTTTTAATGCCCAAATCTTCGTGCAACCGTGCCCGGAACTTTTTGTGATCACAAAAGTGGAGCTGTTGTTCCACAGAAAAGGCCAACCAGATGCAAGTAAGCTGAGGAAAATGAGTCAGAGGACACCTCTCAACCGTTTATCATCTTGAATCCTGCAGAGCAGCATGGTTTCCTTCACACAATTTGAAATGGACTATGCCATTCCAGACTCCGCCTTCAACATTGGATAATCTACAAAAGATAGAAATACAGTATAGCTCCTGAAAATATAGAAACGCTTTTCCAAGAGGGTATGGATGCTTTCCTCATAATTTCCGCATTTCCGGCTATTTTTTGGGTGGTTTCCTATAAACCATTCCAAGATGTGCAAGTGGCACGGCAGGTAGCGTTTACAACGTTTGTGCTGTGAACGGTCCCCGCCCTGCTGGGCTGCCGCCCTGCGATGCTTTCGGGAAGTCGGGCATGGGGAAGGATCACGAACTGAAACAAATTGAGAGTTGACAAAAAGCATCAGATAGAATTCAACTCTCAATTAATTGATGAATATTACTGGTAATTATTAATCTCAGCAATTCAACACTGGTAATTATTAATGCTGATGGTTCTTAATTGTCAATTTATGGTAATTAATCTGAGGGATTTTTGATAAGCAAAGCTGCATAATCAGCATGCAGCGTGTGTGAGGATGCAATGAAAATGAAGGAGAGTGCCTGAAGGTTGGTTTCCTGGAAACGATTCTAGCTAACCCCTGATGACCCACGGTTTTTTTGTCTTGCGACTGGCTGGGGTATGCCTGCAACACCTAGGTATGCCCTGGGTACAGCTATGTCCAGCTCATGAAATCAGTCCTTTTCACATTAATGCGGTAACCCCCAATGAAAAAAACTCGATATACCACCCATTTCTGGTGATATTGTATGATATTATTGGGTTACCACATTACCCAGTGGTTGCTTCTGAAAGTTGCTTTTTCACCGTCCGTTTGCTGACTTGAAGTGATCCTCCCAGTACTTTCCATTGGACCCCAATAGAAACTGAACAGGTTTGGGGTTGACTATTACTGTATACTATATATATACATATATATATATATATTATATACTATATTGTCATATTGCAGTCTGATGATATACGATATATAGACGCGATTATTGATATGTGCTATGTCCACGACTTATGATGAATATGAATATGATGAATTACTGTACTCAGGTCTGGAGGTGTGCTAAGAACCTATCACCATTTTGGCCAACCTCATGGCTATCTACATCTTTGGAAGGCTCATGGCATGTCCTGCTCCAACCCCTTTCGCCGCAATTCTGCGCATCCCGAAATAGTGCAGATTGTTACAAAACAGGCACCGTTTCAGCAAGTTCAAACTGCAACAACTTCCTTTTTGTGCCTTACCAGAAAAGTGGGCAAACCAAGTAACCCCTTCAAAATCATGCATTTCAATGCAGTTCAATCACTTCGCTAACAGATACTCATGGCATTCATGTCAGACAAAGAGTCCTCCACGTTTGGCGCAGCCATTGGCGCAATGGACAGCGGATTGGACCCGGACTTGGTCCAGAGACTTGGTAGCGGTTTCGTTGTTTTCCCTGGCCGGTTGACCGATGGTCACATGATATTGGTAGATTATTACTTATTACAAGACATGCCGTTTTGAATTATTTTGATATGTTTTATAATTGGTAGATTTTCGCTGTAATGAACTATGTTATTATCAATATGGTAGATTCTCACATTGCTCGGTTTTCGGGAAATCCGTTGAGATTTCCTCAGAAAGGTACCGGCTCCCAGCCTCAGCTGCTCAATCCCCGACTAAATTGCGACGTCCAAGTCGATCTGAAAATCGGGCTAGATGTTTATCACTCAACATTTCCATTGCTTGGCAATGCTTCATCATTTTTCAAGTATCCAACACGGCCACTTCAATAGCAGCGATGCCCATGGCTAAGGACCATCAAACCCCCGGGCACCGGTGCCAGCCGTGCCAGCCGTGCCAGCAGCCAGCGAAGCCTCACCAGCGCGGCAGGTGCCGTTTCGGCGAAGCTCAAAAGCGGGGTCAGCCAATTAAAGACAATATGTATCAATAGGTATATTTTCAATACAGCTGTATGACTGTATGACTATTTGAGTAACAATCAACTATCAATAAACTGCGGATTTTAAGTACTTAGCTTTGAGATATAAATATAGGTATAAATTCAACGATCATGTACTGTACTTGTTTACAGAAATGGGCGATGCAGTTTATCATAGTTTATCTATGTCTGTAGTGTAAGCCATTCAAGAAGGTAGGATACACTGGTAAAGCTTCTGGAGTTTTCATGAGTGTTCTTGATTGCCAGAAAAAACGACATGAATGTTCAGCACCTACTTGGAAAGTAAAACCTAATAACCTAATATAAACTATGAAACCATGGTTCACCTAGCCATGAAAGTAGCTATTTTGGGGCTCCCACAACAGCGGAAAATCTCCGTATTTTCGAGACCTGTTAAGCACTTGGCTGGCTACGTTAACTCTGGAAGATTTTAAGGACATTCCAGCGATTCCGTTTCAACGGGGCTGTTTCACCAGAAAATTCACCAATATCCAATGATCTGGTTGGTGGTTTAGAACATGTTTTTCCATAATATATGGGATAATCCTTCCCATTGATTAATATTTTTCAAGATGGTTAAAACCACCAACCAATGATTCACGTAAGAATTCCTGGTAAATCTTAATATTATTGATGTGATTGATATGTGCCATGCTCAATAGTTTGATTTTGCACCCACATTGGAGAATGTTCATCCATGTTCATAGGTCATAGGTCATAGTAGGTGTTTTGACCATGGCACATATCTTCAGTTAAACTTGCAATGTCTTGGACTAAATATAAGGTAAATCCTATGGTAAATCCTCCATGTTGATCATGAAATGTCAGGTAAATCCTCCATTTTCCTATGGTAAATCGCCTATATCCTCCATGTCGGCTCCAATCGGAAAGTGTCGACTCACTTAGGTCAACAGTCCCTTCATCGCGTTCCATCCTTGCCGTTGGGAGAAGATCTCAAAGCTCACGCGCGCGAGAAGTATCGCCTGACGACCACGGACACCTGTGGGGTACATCTGGGGCATCTTCCCTATGCCGGGAGACCAAGGCTTTGGATGATGAGATAATGTGGTTAAAACGAATAAAAAACCATCCAGGGAATAGTTTTATTGGGAATAATGATCCCCCAATTGACGAACTCCATGATTTTTCAGAGGGGTAGGTCAACCACCAACTAGGATCATGTGGGTAAAACACATAAACACCACCCATTTGGGAATGGTTTATACCACCTATAAAACTGGTGATTTGGGGGATGGTTTATTGTTTTACCCACATTCATCTCTGCTCCCTAATACTAAAACACCCCCCCACATGCTAAACTCGGTGATCTATTTTTATGATTAGGGGGTATTTATTATTAGGGTGCCCCTAATAATAAAGCACAAACCTTAATAAAAAAATAAAGAAAAAACAATTTCAAAATCAATTCCTGTAAATCCCTTTTTAAAATCCTTGTAAGATATTGCCAAAAATTGGATTTCGAAGCTTTCCCCTAATAATAAAACACAATTCTTAATGAAAGAAATAGACATTTCGATTCTAAAATCAATTAAATCCCTTTTTAAAATCCTTTTAATATTGCCAAAAATTGGATTTGGAAGCTTTCCCCTAATGAACAAAAAACCTTAATAAACAAATAAAACATGATTTCAACATCAATTAAATCCCTTTTTAAAATTCCTTTAAACAATTGCCAAAGATTGGATTTCGAAGCTTTCCCCTAATAATCAATCAAATTAAAACCTTTTTAAAAAGAATAAAAACACATGATTTCAAAGTTGATGGGACCCTAATAATGAACTTACGGGTCTCGTTCTATTTGAATTAATATGGGGTACAAGCCACTATTTCACCATCCTGTTCTCCTATTGATTTTCAACTACCACAATTGAGAACGCAATTGTGAGCAACCAAAAAAATCCGAGAGTGGCAATCCACTCCTATGTTTATTAATTGGGGGAGTTTTAGTAGGGAGAAGAGATGAACTTCTTTGAAAACCATCCAACCAGCTGCGTTTTTCTTGTGAGATTCCCAATGGGATAGAAAAGTAGGGACTTAACCAGAGACAGTGTGTAGACAATCTTGGGATAATCCTTGGATGATAAGCACAGTTATGGCCATGGCTACCAGTTATAACTGGTTATTTTTATGGGATTATACAGTCTATAAATGGGGTTATAAGTACTTATAATTGATAGGCCATAACTGTACTGCATTTGCAATCAAAAAGTGGTGATTTGACCAGTGGGGGCGCCAAGTTATGGATGTTGGTTTATTTTCACCCAATTGATTCTAGATACTGACCCACCATAACTCCAACAGCCAACAGTGATTGTACTTATAGCATGTTATGAACCAACTGAGCTACCGAACTAAACCTCCAGATTGTTACCATATTGTTGGTACCCTAAGTCATAGCTGGTGTAGCTGGATGTTGTTTCCCCCGAAATATGGTAGTAATACGTAATAATAGGTGCTGGTTGGTGGTTTGGAACATTTTTTATTTTTCCATATATTGGGAATAATCATCCCACCTGACTAAAATGTTTCAGAGGGATTGAAACCACCAACCAGTAGTAATAGGTGGTAATACTATGTCATAACCCATCCCAGTATAATTTGTTGAAGATGTTGCAACCTGCGACGACATCCACCGTGTGTCACATGCACAAGGTTAAACATTAAGTTTCCAATGCTTGATGTTTGAATTTCCATTGCTTTTACATTTGATCAGAAGATGAACAATCTGAACCGTTGTGTTTGGGCTGTTTGGGTGAACTCTTCACTTTGGATTGAAATCCGTTTCGTTTCTGTAGCTTCAGTTCCATGTTTTGTGTTTTTGTGAATTTCCTTACATATAAGTATAACTATAATTATGTAAACCAGAATTGGTTGAAGTGATGTTTACCCTCTGGTAAACGTTTACATATGGAAAATCACCATTTTCAATAGCTAGGTTAAATTGCCAGAGGCTAAAAGCAGGCAAGCCCTTTTTGGATTCCACCAGCTCATCTGCTGAGGTGAATCTGCCAGGATATACCGGTTTCATCCCCGGTAAGGCCCACGCGTTTTTTGGTGCAGCGGTGTTCACGCGAAAAAACGGGGGAGTTTTGAGAAGATGTTTTTGGTGTTTCCCCCCATTTTCAGACAAAAACATCTTGGTTTTGCCATCAAAAACGATTGTTTACGTCTCAAAAAGGGATGTTGTCCAAGAAATTTATGGGGTTAATATAGTTATATAGTGAAAATGGATGGTTTTATTATCAGCAACACTTGGATTGCACTGTCAGAGTACTGGTAGGCAATCTAACAGCAACTGCCATGGAAAAAATGCAATGGTTCATATCTAAATCATCTACAAATGGGTCATGTTCCATGGCTATATTAAGTTGCCACTGATTTGAATACAGTGAATATCGAATTACCAGAGGGTACGAGGGTATCTCTAATTATCTGGTCTATTCTGTGTTTGTGCCATTCTATTAACAGAATAGATGACAATATATAATATCCTTAATAATTGACATATAGGATATTAGGATATATTAACTTAGTAATTACTATATATCCTATATGTCAAGGTTTTAGACCACCAGATGTTGTTGTCAGTGAATCTAAGGGATGACTGTGCCAAGAGTGCATGGAGAGGACGGTAATGGTGTGCCCTGTGCCCCGATACTACATTGAGAAGCATGGCAGGTGGTTGCCTCCTGCACATATGTGCAAAGCTTAACGATACTTCTGTCGCATCCACTTTTGGAATCCACGAAGTATCTGGGCTGCTCGCTAGCCGCAATGTTTTTCAGAATAGAAACAAATCCCTGGCCCCGCCGGCGTTGTGCCGGGGAACGCGTAGAGTGAGTTCCGCGAAAGTTGCGATGCTTCACTCGCGCAGCGCGGCACTCTGTCTGCTTGTGGCTGCAGTTGCTGGCTGCGAAGACATGTCACTATTGCAGTTTTCGCAGATGCTTGAACCAGGGAAGTGCGGTGATCAAGGGTTTGGGAACTGATTTCATCTGATTTCTAAGTCGGCTACACAACCTAAGTGGGATTGAACAGGGGTCCTTGTCGTATGCTGTTTTGGGAGGGATAAAGATGACGTTTTGGTGCTTAAATAGCGGTTTTCGCACCCTTCCTGGTGAGTTGTTCAAAGTGCTTGAGCACCAGAAGATTGGCCATCTTGTTTATCTCGCAAGATTCAGATGCTCAGATTATTATATTGGAAGATATCAGAGGAAAGCTTAGACACTTTGGAAGATTGGATAAATATATAATCGTTGACAATATCCCGATAGCCCGTAAATATCGGTGATGTTTATCGACACAAAAAAATAGTTTGATCAACATTGGGAAGTCATGATAAAACTATTTTTTGTGTCGATAAACACATGATCAAACTATATATTTTGATAGTTTTTATCAACACATGATAGCCCATGATTGACCACCAAAGATTGGGAAGTCATATGTTGCCTGGATTTCAACTAGCTCAACTTGAGACCTGCTGATTTCAACTACTTACCACTCTCCCAAGTCGCCAAGTCGCATGAAAAAACACCCTTTGATTTCGGGAAGTCTCAGATTCTTGTTGTTATCCAATGTCTAAATGGGGAGCTTTACACGGAATTATGCACCACTTGCTCACAAAAATTGCACTTCTTCGGGTTAGATCCTCATTTAAGTGTGGATTAGAATACATTGGAAGCCCAGTTTTGAGGCTGAAATCCCTGCTTATTTCCCCAGAGAAATGGTTTATCTTTATTTTTGACATTGATCTTTGGGGAATCTGCGAATCCTCGGCTGACAAACAGCAAACATCAAGATGTAACTCCTTCTTTTTCTGATGAACTCCGATGTTTCATAGTACGGTGCATCCAACATTTCTTGTTGGTTGACTTTGCATGTCGATGAAATCACATGAAATCCGTTTTTCATTGTTGGTGTCCACTCCACATTGCATGTTTCTGAAATCTCCATATGTCTAATGTTGAAACATCCGGACATGGCGCCATGTCTAAGTAGTGATTAAGGGTGTACCAATAGAAATGGTTTATAGTTGGTTTATAGTTGGTTTATAGTGCCAATGGTTTATAGTGATTAGGGTGTACCAATAGTGCCTAGTTGGTTTATAGTTGGTTTATGTCGCCATTTTCCTATAGAAATGGTTTGCCATTTGCAGAAAAAATCGACCACCAAGGACAGGTCTTCAAGACTCCGGAACCAACGGCACTGTGGCCGCGGCGAAGCCGGGTGACAAGCGGTACGCACCGGACCAGGCCCGAAGAGCTTGTTTTGTACAGCGGTACGAAAATAAACATAATTCATGGACACAGATGTATATGGTTATATCCCTCTCTCCATATGTTGATCATTTTAATATATATATATATACTTACGCATATGTATTTCCAGATTACATATAAATCTGTACTATGACCGTATCTATATGTTGATTCATGATGAGTGGTGAATAATTAATTATAATGGGTAGTGGTAGGGTCTTTTGAGATACATTTGCCCATCAGTGACTTACGTAAAGATCCGAAGACCAGCCGATTGATTCTCGTCTTGCTCGATGCAGTTTTTGGAGGCGTTCAATTTTGGGGGTCAATCCTATCTATTTCAGGACACCCTGGATGACATCCCATGGATTGTGTCTTCCACTTTGTATATTGGAAGGAAAAGGCATGATGGGAAACCAGCAATCCCTTAGTAGAAATGGAAACTTTGACAGGTACAGAGCATAAAATACTACAGTTTTTGTGTTTGTTTCCTTTGCTTTCTATTGTAACACGTTTGTTGCACTGACGTTTTGTTTCCGTGATCCTAGGTCCTAAGCAATGTGTGAGTTGAAGCAAAACGTGACTGTTGTCATCTCCAAAGAGATTCAGAAAAGTCATGAAGGGTCAACTACCACGAACGTAGTAGGGAAATCATTTACTCTTCATTGAGAATGGGATGTTCAGAGCCCGAAGAAGGAATCCCGTTCCGAGGGTGATAGCCCCAAGCTGGCCAGAAACCATTTTTTTCTTAAGACGTGGGTTTCACCATGTTCCACCGAAAATGGGACCCCCAAACTGGCCAAAAAAAGATAGGAACATGATTTTCGAGAGAGCCTACTGCAAAGTTTTGTGGTACCCTATGACAAACACACCATCTGGTTGGTGGTTTGAAACATTTTTTATTTCCCCCAATAGTTGGGATGATGATCCAATCTGACTAATATTGTTCCAGGGGGTTGAAACCACCAACCAGTATATATATGTATATATGACAAACACGCCATGGTTTTCACCAATGGATTGGTTTAAGGGAAAATCTACAGGAAACCATGGATTTTCCCAGTAAATATTTGTTTTTCCTGTAAAATTTCCCTTAAACCAATCCATGGTTTTCAGTCTCCGAGATGTTCAGTCGTGTGACACCCTCGACTGATCAGCGATCGTGTCAACTTATGGCCACCGCTTTGTGTGTCAAGAAATAACCCACGGTGCACGTATACCCGGTACGGTGAACGAACGTAAAAACATAGCGAACTGGAAAATCCACCACGTTTTTCATATGGGTAAATAAACATAAATCAACTATCGATGACCATGTTCAATAGCTATTTTGACATAACCAGAGGCTATATCTGGACATGGCCCCTACGAGCCATGAATGTGTTTGGGGTTATAAGCCACTACGACAATCCGGCATGTCGCCATGTCACCATGTTTTGATCATCCCCAACTTCCCTAATGAAATCTGCGGAATCGATATAAGCGTTTTGGGACTTTAAACACAGCCAACATATATATATAATATTATACATACATGCATATAGGTACTAGTACATGTTTACGTTTATGTGTGTGTGTTTTGATATTACCAATCCCAAATATTTCTCTATACATGAATAGCTCAAATATAAAGATGGATTACATAAATGCTTGGGTGATTTTCAACGTGACAGCAATCGCCTGAGCTGAGATCCACAGGTAGCACAGCTGTTGGTGCCACTGGTCCCAATGTTCGATGCTGCGCCATCTGCGCAGTCCTGGGTGCTGGTTGAGTCTCTTCAGTTGCTAGGCTCAGTATATGCAGGTTTGCATCCATCACCATACAGTTATGGCCATTTACCAGTTATAACTGGTTATAAATGGGATTATACATTCTATAAATGGGGTTATAAGTACTTATAACTGATAAATGGCCATCACCATATCATTATGAAATTCCCAATTCATTGGCCATGTACATGCAAATATGCTGCGTATGGCGTATGCCTCATTTTCTGATAAACTCATCTGGTTGGTGGTTTGGAGCATTTGGATTATTTTTTCCATATATTAGGAATAATAATCCCAACTGACTTTCATGTGTTTCAGAGGGGTAGGTCATCCACCAACCAGTCATTGTGAAATTCGTGGGTTCCAACGTCTTCCGACACCCCAGTATCGATTCCGTCCCAAGGTCCCCGAAAGCTGTCACTTGGAACGAACCGGTTAGGTCCAGAGTGGTTCCAATGGTCGGGATCAAGCCATTGAAGTGGTTAGGAGCCCAGTGGTTTCAAACATGCATTATCTACAGTTATGGCCATTTACCAGTTATAACTGGTTATAAATGGGATTATACATTCTATAAATGGGGTTATAAGGACTTATAACTGATAAATGGCCATAACTGTATCTATATGCTGGTTGGTGGTTTCAAACATTTGGATTATTTTCCATAATAATTATATGGGATGTCATCCGAAACCCATTGACGAACTCCATCATTTTTCAAGATGGTTATTGCACCACCAAGCAGTATCTATATGGATGAATTACCAATAGAGCCCGGGCAAGGTGGCCAAAGATTCCAAGAGGTGGGACGCCTAGAAAGAAAAGCGAGAGCCTATAGGAACGAATGCAGACCGGTTCCCGAAAGCATTGTTTGTTTCAATGTTTTTGACATCTCTTCCTCTTGGAAATTTATGTTTTCTTGACATTCCTGCTATGCTGCTATTTTCAGGCGGGTGAATTATTACAATTCAGCTAGATATGTACATAACTGATATACTGTAATAGGATTACCGTATGGCAATCAAACATGGTTTGCTGGACAATGTCCCATTTATGTCGATGATGTTCCCATTTGAACCCCCATTTAGTTCGGGGATTTCCCAACCATCCACTTGGTGGCTCATCCCAGTTAGTAAGTGGATGATAACCACAGTTATAAGTGAACTAACCCTACTTAGCCCAGTTATAACCAGGGGTATAACCTACTTACTAAGTGGGGTGAACCACCATCCATGTTTAATTGCCAATCCGGATGATGGGATATCAATCCTGTCATTGATGGATGTCAAGTGGCTATCTCAGCAACAGACTACCCTCTGGTAAACTAACATATTGCTATGGAAAATCACTATCTTTAATGGGAAAACTCACTATTTCAATGGCCATTTTCAATAGCTATGTTGAATTACCAGAGGGTATATGGGCTGGTGGTTCTACGCATTTTGTTTTGGACTCACCTTACTCGTACGATGCTTAAAAAACGATGGGATGGAATGGGGTACCGTACTTTCAAATAGACCAACTACGAAAACTGATGGAAGATCAATGAGAAATGTGCCTTGCTCCCCTGGTAAGCCCAAAAACAAGCCATAGCTACCTGGACAAGTTTTTGGTTATGACCTGAAAAGGTTGTTTTCTGCGAATCCAAGGGTTGTCTTCTCGTGCTTCAGCGAAAGAAACAACACAGTGGAACTACACCAAAACTTTCAATCCTCTCCGGTAAAGTATGAGTTGGCTTATAAACCCATCCAGTTGTGGTGATATATCCACCTTAGATCCTATAGTTATTGTGGTCGCAGCATAATCTATCGTACCAAGGTTGCCAAACTAGTGGTCTATGCCATGTGAAATGTGTATACAGTTATGGCCATTTATCAGTTATAAGTACTTATAACCCCATTTATAGAATGTATAATCCCATTTATAACCAGTTATAACTGGTAAATGGCCATAACTGTATCCACAGTTTCACTGTATCCTATCTCATGTACTTGGCTTTGAATCTTTGACCCATTTATGACTGGCATCTGGCCAAGAGTATTGTAAAGGCTGCCTTAGATCCGGATAGATCCGGGTGTGGCAATATGTCAATGGTCATTTCAGGAACCGATTGATTGGAGGTACCGATTCCATATATGTTTGGCCTATTGTTCAGGCCTAAATTTCAGGGAATATCCCCAGAAAATAAAGCCAAAAATATGGTACTCACGTACCTCCATCTGTTGGATCCTGAAGATCTCCCATTGAATATGTCAAGTTCCGATGGCAATGTCCAAAGTGATCATGTTTTTTTTATCGGAATGTCAAACAAGCAACCGTTGGATGACCATATTATACACACACACCAAAAAGTGGCATGTTTAGCTTTTGGGTGGTTTGGGTGTCTTCAACCTTTGAACCATCTCTATGTGTCTTTAATTTGTTGCACTCTGAATGGATGATTCCCGGGCAGTTTCATGGAACATTCCCTTCCGATAACATCGTCAAAGGGGACTGAAAACTCCATGAAGTTCACAATTTCATACCATCTACCCTCTGGTTATGACTAACATAGCCATGGTATAGATGACCCATAGAAATAGGTGGTTTACCTATTAATAGCATGGTGATTTTCCATGGCGAACTGTTAGTCATAACCAGATGGTATATATTTATACACATACAGCAATAAGGGATGAAGTGGTTCCAATTTCTTGGATGCTGGACTTTGTGCCATCGCGAAAGAACTGAGGCGAAAGAATATTGGATCATGACTGTTTGTTTGATTCTCCTGATGCTTGCAGAAAACGTTGGGATCTGACTGGGCACAGTCAGGGTTTTTCAATGTGCTGAAGATCTCAGGGAGGACCATATATATATATATATATACACCCTCTGGTAATTTAACATAGCTATTGAAGATTGCCATTTACAGTTGATTCACCCATCAAAAATGGTGATTTTCCATAGTTATGTTTGTTTACCAGAGTGTAGTTATACATAGATATTACAAACGGTGTCAGTTGTGTTGTCAATGTTGCTTAAGTCATCTCCAAAGGTCATGTGGTATGCAGCTGATATAGAACTGGATTGGATGTTGCACAAAGTTATTTATCCCCGCAACGATATTGGAACAATCGATATAGATAGACTTATTCCCACAAAAAAAAGATAGCACTTCCAGCTGGTATACCACTGATTCTTCAATAGAGTGCTATCTTAATGGAAAGCTTGGAAGAACCAGTCTTTTCAGGAGATGGTCAGAAAAAATTGTCCAAGCCCCAGGTGCTCAGGGCTTCATTGACCCGTTGAATGAATGGATTTTCAACGGGGAACTGCTACAGTAAACCGTCGATTTTCCCCATGAAATATCATAGGAGTTCCTATGGTTCCTCTAAAATATTCCCTTAAACCAATCCATTGACCCAGCTTGGCAGTGCCTTGCGACTGCTTAGGATATTGCTAGCCATCAGTCCTATTGCATCAAAGAAGGTCTTACAGTCTTGCTGCTCGTCATGCTCCTTGGCGTGCTCCGAAGTCATGGGGGTCTCTTTGAGTGACCGAAGGAAAGCTGTGATACGTGATCGAAGCCCATGACAAGAAAACTTGAGTTAATCACTTGAGCCACACTCCGTAGGTGTACATTCAAATTATCTGAATTCAAATCGGTCTTTCCTGCTTGTGGTTTATTTTTGTTTGTTTGAATGTGTAAACCACATCAGCCATGAAACTCTCTTGGCAGTGGGGGCAAGCATCCCTGTTGGAGTGGAGGAAAAAAGCAACACGACTTGGTGGTTCATCCCATTTGCTAAGTGACAATAATATATATATATATACATATATATATGTACATAGAACCCCATTGTAACTGTAACTGGAGACAAAATCCTGCTTGCTCTACTTGTAGGACGTCGGATTATAGCCCAGTACCTATTCAGCATCGCACCAGCCTTCATTCAACTCATCTCAATCCCTTCCCTTATCGAAAAAAACACCCAGAATTATATGAGTTCATGACCCACAGATATATCGAGTAGTATTACCCAAGTAGTGACGATATGTGACATGTGATGCGGCACTCAGACTTTTGACGTTTGTTCCCTGACGATTGGCTCCAAGTTGCCTAAGGTCCTACCTGACGAGTTTGGTCTCTGTGAAGGTCTTTGTAAAGGAAACCATCAACCAGGGCTTTCCCTATCCGGAGTCGATCACCGTTTCTAGGGCTGGAAACTTCACAGATGTTTCCCTTCCAAGAAAGGTTTTTCCCTGCTCAAGCTGGCAAATCCAGTTTCTTCGGATCCACTTCGCAGATTTTGCTTTAATGCACTGCTTAGTTAAGTTGAAAACCGTCATGTTAAAGAGTGCAACTAGCGAATCCGATTGATATTCCATACGACTGACTGTAATCCCAACCAAAGTTGTTTGGACCCCCACGCTTTGTTGAATAGTGTTTCCCGCCAAGCTCATTTGCGTGGGATTGCCGGGCACTGCTGATATCCCGTCTCTGAAATAATTTGAAGCCACAATGTCCACATCATATGGTCCCCAGTTCGAAGCTTTGTCTTTGTAAGTCAATCATCACATATCATTACCATGTTGATTATGTTGATTCATTTTGTTATATAATTGTCTTACAGGAATCACCCCCTTTTGTACATTTGCTGCCATCAGTTTTCCTTCCTTTTGTGAGCTTGCCAAAACTGAAATTCCGAGCAGTGGATGCGCTCTGGTTCCCCTAAGGCTGTGTCTAAAAACGGGCGACCTTAAAAATCCGAAGGCCTTCACAATCCAATAGAATCCAGGAACCATTGTAGTAGTGATTGTCAGAGTATGGCGATATTTCAACTTTTGATTTGATTGGTTGATTGATAGTATGCTAGGACGATTGTGGATCCACAGGTTTCGAACATATTGAAGCCATGAAAAACGGGGTGGTTCCTGGACTCCTGGATCCACAGTCAGTCAACCTAACCACCCCCTTTTTTTACATGGCAGTGATGGGATCAAATCATACCCCAAATGGATTCAAATGATCAACCATTGGATTCCCCATTGGTTCCATGTATGCTATATACTGCATGGCAACATTTACCATCAATATACCCCCAATGTTAGCATATATACCATACATGGATTTTATGGGTTGGATTCTGTTGGGTTTTTGCAAGTTTTTTTTGTTAAAAACTGTGTGTTCCAGATTAGTGGGAACTGGCAGTCGGAGTCGGCTCTTGCGAAAAGGCTATGCATATGTTGGGGGTTTGCTTGGTCACTGGATCGTTGCAGCGGCCCCACATCAAGGAAGCCCTGGCCGATCCTCGGCTCTTCATTTGCTGCAAGACACGAAGAATAAACGATTGGTACAACGTGGTGCCCAGGAATATAGCTAAGGTTTAGGGAAATCATAGCTATAGTATGCTGTAGTTAATTAAGTTTCTGGTAATTTATCGTTGCGAACTGGAGAATCACCATGTTTTAGATAAATCATCATAAATCATCTATTTCTATAGGCCATTTTCCATATCTACGTTAAATAGGACTTACCTAATGCACAGATTGAAATAGTGATTCCAAGGCAAAAATCATAGGGCAGAACCTAAATTATCAGCGAATAAGCAAACAGTAAGCCATGTTCTGGGAGAATTTATTAGCAATCAATCGGATATGGGAAAGCAATTAAATTGGAGCATAAAACCAAGAATGATATTGATTATATAATGCTGCATGTATTTAAGGACGTCATAAAGTATAGCAATGGTAGGGGCTAGCATGACCCTTAACATTATAAGTATGATTACTGCCATAATAACTGTACAATAGGAATAAATTGTATCTATAAACTGTAAACTATTCTGTGTTGTGTTGAATATATATATATACATGTATACATACACTTATTTATTCATTTTACAGCGGCGAACGTAAAGGAATATATTCCGAGTTGTGGCCGAACTTTTCAGTTTGGAGAAATATGTTGGATTCTAATTTCACCAAACTGGATAGAGGCCTTGGGCGACTGTAGATCGTGTTTTTCCTTTTTACCATATCCAATGAGAAGAGGGTAAAGGCAGCCGAAGAAAGGGATGGGAGCTGGGCAACCAACTTTGGATGAAAGCAGGCTTTAAGTATCTTTAAGTAATAGAAATCACTCCCTGAAAGCCAACTTGCAAGCCATGGCCAGTTTTTGGTTCGCCCTGGTGACCTTGCAACGATGAGAAGTTTTTCAGGGGTGATCTCCTGGCACCAGCAGGGAAGAAGTGGCCAAACAGGGGCTGAAATGCTAAGAGTGCATTGACAATATGGGGATGGGTCAAAACCCTGGTACCTAGTGAACCCCAAAATAGCTGGTAAATGGATGTTCATCCCACTAAAAATGTATCTATAGGTATTGACCCATACCCATATGACCAACAGGTCATGTGACATTGGAAGTCGATCTCACAAACTGTTCAGACAATAGGGCCGTGAATCTGGCCTTCAAATCATTGATGCTGGGTATGGTTCTAAATGGGGTACCGCAGAATTGGATCATGTCTCTTATCATGTCCCTATTATCCCGGCAATTTAGTAGGCAATTTTTGGAGAATCCCCTGTTTTGAGACGAACTTCTAGATATGAGGAAGCATGATACTTCATGATCCAAATTGTGGAACCGATTTGTTGGATTGTAGACTGCTCGGTCAAGCAGACATATGATTAAGAAGTCAGAATAGTATATTCCCACTCTCTTCTTTGGGATGAAAAGAACCTAGAAGATAGTACATGTGATAGGCGAGTAACATGTGCATTGTAGCTACACAGGGACAATTTCCAACTATTGAACGGAGCAGGGTGCCATACCAAATCTTGGCCCTGAAGTTACAAGTTGCTTCATTTTCACCCAACAGAAAACAAATTTCAATTGCATTCACTCGCCATGACTTTCATGGCTAAATTCCCATGTCTAATGGTTCAAACCTTTTATTCTTGGTTCAATCAGTTCTATCCCCATGGTTAATGGTCAAAACATGTCAGAACTTGCTTGAATCCCCAGTGTTTCTTGGTTGAGGCCCCAGTCGCCAGTAGTTATCGGGCAGGTGCTGCCTATATCTTTACTCCACGGCGCCTCCTTGATGACCAACAACACCGCCCTGCTGTATGGGGGAGTGGCCTTTGTCTCCATGATGCTTGGTATATGAACCGCCATCACCACCATGGTGGAGTGACTACCTAGTATAAATGAAACAGAGATTTCTCATTTTTTATGTGATATATTTTATTAGTACATGATATTATGAGTACTGAGGCCTTCAAAGGACAAGTTAAAGTTCGACAACATCGACATCGTAAACATTTGTATACATATATGTATGTATATATGTATACATATATTATATATGTGTGTATATATATATACACATGTGACTATCATGTTCTATGCATGTGTGTATTATATATATACATGTACATCTATATACACATGTAATGTCAGTGTGTGTGTATGTGTAAAATAATGTTGCATGCATCTAGGACTCTACATATAGAGGGATAGGTAGCTAGGTAGATAGCAGGTAGATAGGTGGATAGGAGATAAATAGGTAGGTAGGTAGGTAGATAGGAAGATACGTAGATTGGTAGATAAAGTAGATAGATTAAATGCATTAGATAGATTAGTCAATTACATTGACTAGATAGATTAAATAGAATGAATTACATTACTTAGATAGATTATATTTGTTTGATCGATTCGGTAGCTCAGCCAGTTGCTGAATCAGTTTGTTAATTTGTTTCTTAGTTTGTAAGTAAGTACGTTAGCTAGTTAATTAGTCAGTTAGTCCGTCATAGACACAGATAGATCGATAGATAGATAGATAGGTAGGTAGGTAGGTAGGTAGCTAGATAGACAGACAGACAGACAGATAGATAGCTAGGTAGGTAGATAGATAGATAGGTAAATAGATAGGTAAATAGATAGATAGATTTCTTGGGTCGCCTTGCATTTGCTTGCTCTCACCACCTCTGCAATTGTACAGAAACGGATCATGTATCATTTTACAAGCTATTCCCCAGCAACCCCAAAAACGCCGTACCCAAACTCTCCCTAGCGACATCTAGCGACTATAATTCCATGGTGAACGATGTTGTGTGAGGATTTCAGCGAATATTCCTTTCATCATATTCCTCCTGGAAGTTGGCAAAAAGAAGCGCACCATGGACTGTGCTTCGGTCGCCGCAGCGCCCTGTCTGCTGGGGGATGGGGGGCATGACCAGGGCATGGCTGAACGTGACTAGATGAATTAGTTTGAGCTTAGTCTAGCAGAGATCATTCAAGCGACATCAGTCGTACCTGTGGATTGGTACCCCATTGATATTTTTTGAGCCATTCCCAGCCGCATGTCTGCACTCAAAAGTGCAGCTCTATGGCATCGAAAGAGTTTCCGAAGCCGCAGATTACCCCGTGACTTGACTATCTTGACCCAGAAGCACTTGGGGTTGCATCAAACCAAAGCAAATCCACAAGTTGTGGTAGGTGTGTCAAGAATTCTGACCCCATTCCCCCATGACCGCGCTGAACATACCGAGGTCCTGTTGGTATGCTGCGGAAGTATCTTCTGTGTTTATGGTGTAGCTAGGCTGCGTGAACGACATGAATTTGTGACAGTTAGGAAATTAGGTGCGATTTGCTTCTTCAATAATGAGGCTCAACAATAAGATGATATCCTTATTCTGATTTGACGGCCACGGTTGAAAACCCTTCATCATTGTTGTTTATGTATGGGTTTTCACTTGACTTCTCTTTGGTTCGCTCATTTCCCTTTGCTTCGTTCGGAGTTTGTTTTGGGTATGTGCTCAAATACATCAAACCTTTAACGGGCATTTGAAATTGAACTCTGAGTTTTGCATAGTTTTTCCCTTTTACCGTTTTTTCCACGCGTACATAGAAGGCCAAGATATGCAAAACCCATGTAACCGATTGTATTGTTTATCCACAGTGTAGGACCAACTGGTATAGTGAGATGTACTGCAGTGTCCGAGATTGACAAAGTACCCCTGTACGCATGCCCATGAAAATTGCTGGGTCAATTTGTGAATGGTATGTACACATATATGTCTATACCTCTTGTTGCTCAATGATAGTCATTATGTTTTTTACCACTCGGGATACATCATGTGTATATGATATGTCCACGCATATTAAACACATATCAACCAACCATAAATGAATGCACATGTCAACATCAACATGTGCGAGACAGGACCAAACACACCAATTGCATACCAATATCAACAAAACCCAATTATAGTCACTAGATCTCCATGTTCCCAATTTTCTGGTTGTTTCTGAACCACTTGAATAGTTGATCTAAGTCACAAAATGTCATAAGTAGCATATAGCGATCATAATTATCATATCAAGAATCCTATCATCATCAGATATTTCCCATATATGCTCCCATCCATTTTTCCTCGATCAATTCCCCATTTCTTGGTGCAGGAGCCCGCCGCCTCGGTCTCTGCCTTTCTGCTGGCCTCGGCCTCCGCCCTTCTGGGCGCCATGCGGGCGGTGTGGCAGCACGAAGTCGTGCCTCGGCCATGGCAACGGTGGCGGCTTCACACCTGTGGTGTGAACAGCAAAAACGGATCCATCATCCCTAAATTCACCATTTTGATGGATGGTATAAACATGTAAACCTAATTCCATAGTGGTTTGTGACATAAATCCATAGTCAAAGTGAGTGAAAAACAGCAGCGGAATCATGTTTTTTAACCGTGAGATCATATTGAATGAATATGAATGAAAATGAATGAATGTATTGGACGAAATTTGGTACGTGATACCAGGTGCCAGGATTAATGGTATATTTAATCAATGAATGGTTCAACATGAATCAATAACTGATCCACTATGGCATAAAACCTACAATTCTTGTTGGTTGATAGCCACCCCTTTCGGATGAGATCATTGGGGACTGTTTATGGCATCGGGTTTACTGCATTTGCTGCTTTTCTTTCATCATAATTGATGATGTGACTCGTAAAAGACTAGACCCAAATTTGTAGACTATAGTTAACATAATCATGAACTGGTAATAATTGGTTAATTGAGTAGTAATCATCACAGTGGAGAATAGTCATCACAATGAACAAGAATCACATGACACACATATTCAGTGCTGTTTGTTTTTGCATTTGCTTTGGATTTGAAAATGTTGATTGAAATTAGTTGTGGGGTGACACGGGGGGAATTTAGGTGTTCGATGATGCCTTTTTCTAGTGGTGAAAAGGGTTAAAGTGCGGTTTTACTGGTCATATTCAATATGTTTAGTTTGTTGTTAGGGGTTGAAATGTTGTTCTTTGATCTATGTTCCTAAATAGAGGAACACAAAAAGTCAATCAAAGATTAAATATAATGTCTCCTTTCCAGCTCACTTTTTGTTTAAAGAACAACAACAGTTGTGAGGGTTGTGGTTGTTGTTGTTGTTGTAGATGATAGGCTGGCAACTCTGGATTAGTTTGTTGATTTTTTCCGTCGTTTATGAAACAACCTTTGGTCATGGCACCGGCGTTGCCGCGCCGGTGACTGCAGGTGGTGATTAGCTTGAGCCCGCTGAATATGGTATTTTGGAATGGTTCCTGGGTATCAGTAGTTGGTATTGGGAGATATTGGGAGCGGTGAGCTGGAATACGGCTGTCTTCATATTTCCTTTTTGTTAAGGGGAGCTAGTTGGAGCTACTAAGTTTTGACATGATGTACACCAATTACTTGACATGTTCTGTGGGATCAGAGGATGGATGGGTCCAAGTGGGATGCGGATGGGAGGGTGAGCCCTTTGGACCAACCACCTGAAGAATTGTGGCCTATTCAAGATGGATCCACACCCATCATCATCATCATCATCATCACCATCATCATCATCACCATCATCATCATCACCACCATCATCATCATCACCATCATCATCATCACCATCATCATCATCATCACCATCATCATCATCATCACCATCATCATCATCATCATTTTTTTGATTTGCTGCTGCATTTCCAACTGAATGGAAAACGGTCTAATTCCCCAACCTTCAGATCTGCTGTTTGCGCCATCCCGTTGAGCCGCTTTAGATCGCCATAGCTTGCCGTCGAGGTTTCTGGTCCTTCTGCATCTCTGTGCTACTGATAGCTTCCAACGAACGCACCAAGGTGCTGGGGGGATGAGATTTCAGGAGTTCTGAAGGTCTTCCTCCTATGATCTTTTGAAACTTTGAAGCCACCCTATGAGAGATAGATAAGCGCCGAACATTTGCCCAATCATAGTTTGAAAAGCCTTATTTTGTTGGATTGCACCTAAAAAAACACAGATATTTCATGATATTTCCCCAAAATCCAGGGGCTTCCCAAGTCTTACTGGTGCTTAGCCGGGAATTTTCGGGAATGATCCACAATAACTATCAATAATCATCCCAACAACCCTCAGCATCCCATCCATTCCCTACGTAAAACGCACCAGTAAGTAATTCATCGCAAAAAATATCCACTATCCCTACTATTCCTGGTATTTTCCATAGCTTTCCCCAAAAACACAGATATTTCCCCAAAATCCAGGGGCTTCCCAAGTCACCATAGCTTTCAATACACCAAGTCATGGTCATCCACGACTGGATCATTTGAAGCCAGGCCTTCAGGAGTCTCCCCGGCGCCAGCTCGGATGCCAAATGGGCACTCCTGGCCTCCGCGGACTCTTGGCGTTGCCAGTGAGTCGATCCACCGTGGCAAAAAAGATCACACAAATCTGAAGACATCAAAGATGATTTTTTTTCGAACAGGATGGATATATATATATATAATATATATTATATTATATGTATGTATGTAATGTAATGTAATGTAATGTGATGTGATGTGATGTGATGTGATGTGATGTGATGTGATGTGATGTAATGTAATGTATGTATGTATGTATGTATGTATGTATGTTTATATATGTTATATACATATATATATATATTATACAGAATAATCTACTCCATTGATTTCCATTGAACATGGGGATTTTGAAACAAACACAGGACCAAAATAAGGGTTTCGACCCATCAAACATGCAAAACAACCCCAAAAAAGTTCCGGACTCTGGCTCCATTTGCATGGGTGATGTATCACAATTGGATGGGAAAAGGAGATGGACTTGATTGTTTTTGGTACAAATTTCCATGTTTGGGGTAGAGTAGCAAAGTTTGTTTGAACCATATCCATAATGTATAGTTTGGTCCAATCAAGACAAACAACAAGTTCTAGAGTCTATTTATAGAGAGATGTGGAGGTACAAAATTGGAGATTTCATATATGACGGGTTGCACGAAAAAAACGCAGGTAGAAAGAACAAACTGGCATTGCAACTGGCAACTTGTGCAGATGAGGAGAGAAGGCAATATGGGACTAGCCAACAGTAGCTAATCTGACAAGTAACGTAGTCGGGCACGTAATAAAGAATCAAAAAATGAAGTGCAACCAACAGTCTCGGTCACTTAAGAACAAGGTCATTCTGAATAGACAACGGGCAAAGAGCCCACAAATGACCACCACTGTACTTGAGGATTTACACCACATACAAAATGCCTCAGCCCTGGTTCTAAGTTGGTATCTATAAACCAATGCTAAGTCAACTGTAGAGGTAGTAGTAGATATCCACCAAAACTCCTTCGGTAATTAGTTGTTGGAGTATAAACCAACAAAAAACATCTTTGGGGAACACGGAATATGCCACCACTGTTTTTCTTCATATGCTTGACCTGAGGTATAACTTAGTAGTGCGATGATGAGATTTGATATCCGAAGTTGTTTCAGTTGAACCTCCAGCACATTCCAACATGGCTTTAGCCATTTGCAGAGGGTGAGATTTGAGACTTTTAAAATAGATCATGAATCATATAAAACTGAAGATTGATGTCCATACCATCAGTCTTGAAGATGAAAATATAGTATAGAATCAGAGTATAGAATAGCATAGATAAACGAAAGTTGGGCCATCTCAAAGCTTCCCGACTGCACCTACCTTTCCCCTTACCACGGCCTGACCAACCACGGCCGTTTCTCCCAGCACAGAGATTGAGGTGACGGCAGTGGTATTGAACATCACTCAGTGGTATGCTGTGCAAAAGCCACTTGGCCCGCGATCCCAATGGGCAATGCTTGGATGGTGAAATTCCATACATTCCATTGGGAGACAATGGAAGTTGTGGAGTTTTGATGTATACATATATTATATATATACATACACGTACATACATAGTGGCATTCCAATATATTGATGTGTATTGGGGATCCATTGCTCATCTCCGTTTCGGATGCTGTTTTTTTCAATGGCCAATACCACTGCGGATGTGGGGGAAAGCCTATGGTATTCTATCAATTTCTGAATGATATACCCAACTTCATACTTGCCCTACGCGTGGCTTAACCAGTTGCCCTTTGGTTAGAAGAAAATCCAGCAAACTGAAAAATCCAACATTTTCTCATCATGTATCGATGACTTTCCCTTGAAAACTTCAATTTCGTTCGTGGATGTCGCCATATTTGACACCATCTCTCCCTGCGTGTCAAGGTTGGGCGCATTGATGCAGAGCATGATCGGCAACCTCAATCTTATTCTGGTTATGGTTCCCTGTCAAATGTCTAGTTGTTGTCAAGGAGTTTACAATCATGGAGATGTTCATGATATATTGTTTGGACTTTTTTTTGGAATGTCAATTTTGTAATAATATATAACAAATTGTAATGATGGTAAAAGAGGTAAACGTTAGTGTTCTTGGAATCGCAGGCAGCGGAAGGCAAATTGCGAGGGGTAAAGGGGCGGCAAACATGGCCCGTGGCTGCTTCAGATTCGTTGCCAACAGGTATCTCAACATGCATCAGAACCTACCATATGGAGGTTTCCTAAAATAGGAGTACTCCAAATAAACCCATCCTATTTTAAGAGGAATTTCAATTATGAAGCATCCAGCTCTTCTGGGGTAGCCACATGACTATGGAAACCACCATGCCGCAGGACTGATGGGATCGCAGGGATGATCATGACATGTTTGGGTTGAAAATTAAAGCATATCAAGATGGATTTTGAGTTGTATATCTATTCATATGCATATATATACATATATTTATACACGTGTGTGTATATATATTTTTTAAATGTATATACAAACATTTCATTATTGTGCATATATAATATAACACAATGTACGTATGTATATTATATATATACCTTGAATTACACCTATGATGGTAGCCCAGCTGAGGCTCTTTCAGGCGCTTATTTGCAAGAGCATGTGACCTTTGCACAGCCGCCTGGGAGAAAGGTCTCGGTGCCGGTGGAACCACTGATTCGAATGCTGTTGGGGTCATCCAGCTCGAGTTTTTTGGGGGTTGAACACTTGCTGGTTGGTGGTTTGGAACATTTGGCTTATTTTTCCATATATTGGGAATGTCATCATCCAACTGACTTTTCAGAGGGGTGGCTCAACCACCAACCAGTCACTTTTGGGATGTAGATTAGAATTGCAGCCAGAATACGGAGATATCCTGAAATGGTGGCCATGTCGAATATCTTCAAAATCCGGGATCAGCCTCGATATCCGAAGCCTCGAAGCCGTGCAGGGCACGGGTCAGCATTCCAGAAGTGGTCCAGTCGTGAAATCTGCCTGAAATATCTATTGGCATTGGAATATGTGATGGTAGGTGTGACGTGCATGTAGATATTGCTTCAGATATGGATATTAGTTATGGATAGTTATGGATACAACTGAGTATACATGTCTTCAATCATTGTTTGTGTGTACTCCCAATGTTGGAAGATATTCTCTACCCATGTTTGATTTGTGTTGCCTCATCTGGTTGGTGATGATGTTGGAACCATATAAGAAGGATATGTTTTAGGAATTTACAATCAGCAGTAACAATATTATTAGTATTGCTAGGGGACAACAATACCATTGGTTGTAAGATTAGGATTATATCATTGGGATAGCTTTGACAATCGGGATCCAGAAACTTTTCTAGGAGAGTTGTGTATCGAGTTGTCGCTAGGCCACTAGGCGACGACACTGGAAATGATGCTTTGCAAGGGTAAATATGCCAACATAGCCCCTTTTCACCAATTTTTTCGTAGACAATTAATTGCACTGGGTCATCTATGAGATCCTAACTAGTATAACTCGGGTCTGTGGCAATTATAACTGTATTTAATTGGGTTTGTATGTTAACAAACATTTCATTGCGGGGCCCTTTATATATATATATATATTAATTATATATAATCCATGATCAAGCATATGTCCAGAAATATATCAATCGGTTTGAATCTTAACGTAGCAACACCCCTTTATTTGTTTCCCTGCTTTCTATCTTTTAGTCCTTCCGAAGATTTTCGCGGCCGAGGTATGTGGGTGTGTTGCTGCTGTCTTTGGGCACCTTCTGGAACAAGGCTCGGGAGATCATGAGACTTCGGATGAAGCAACGCCAGGTTGATTTTTGTGGATCGATTGTTTTATGGAACTTTAACGGGATTTAAGGGGATTTAAGGGGAATTGATGGGATTTAATGGGATGAATTGGACAATACTTACTAGCTAATAACCAACAATATTGGAAATATAATGTAAATATATTGGGTGCATATTGGGGATATGATGGGGATATGAAAAAAACAACAATATGGGATACACTCTGGTAATCAACCATGTCTGGCTGGAAAATCCACGATTTATATAGTTCGATGTTCACATGTCCAGTTTTAGGGGATGTCCATTGCCATGGTTGATTCCATAAAACCCCCCAAAACAGTGATTGCGAATATTATAAATATTGAATATTGGTACTGTGAATTTGTCGCTGACAACTTACTTGGAAGCCCTGGCCAGGTCACAACTCCATGCTGCTCACCGCCGCTGTTGGATCAACTTGGCCAAAGGGCCCTTGAGCTTGAGCTTACGCTTGCCCCTGATGAAAACCTTTGTGGGACTTTGGGTGCCTGCACGTGTTTTCCCCGAAAGGACATCCAACTTAGAGTGTGGTTTGTCTGTTGGTTTGGTTGTTTCAACTGAACTCTTCATATTGGTAGGCGGAGCTTAAGTGCTCCGGGGATCTTAAGTGATCCAAACCGTTGCTGAAAGCCATGGCCACTGGAACTAGTGACAATGCCGAGACCCTCACGAAGGACACCTTCATACCACGGTTTGACAATACAACTGCTGGTTACAAAGAATGGCGAAAGCGGATACAGCTATATGCAAGACGCATGGCCATTCAAAAACGAGAGTCTGAAGTAGGGATTTCAGTTTTGCCCACTTTAACTGGTGCCTCCTGGCGTCAATGCGAAGACCTCGAAGTCAAGGATTTAGAAACGGCCGATGGACTGGGAAGAATTCTGGACAGGTTAGACGCGCAGTGGCAGTACGATGCAAAGATCGAAATGCCAGAAGCCTTCGAAAAGTATTTCTACAAGACCTACCGCACCATGAATCAGACAATGTTGGACTACTGCACACAATCTGGACAAGCCTTGCGAGAGTTGTCAAAATACAAGGTGACACTCCCAGATGAAGTTGCTGGATGGTTGCTGATGCGCAGAGCTGGTCTGACAAAGGAGCAAACACAGCTGATTCAAACAACAGTAGGAACAGAAACAACAGTTGAGAAGGTTGAGAAAGCGCTCTACCTCACCCTTGGCCAGAATCACAAAGTGCCCTCCCCTGCAAAGTTCAACAACATGCGTGGTCGATGGAAAACTGACCGTGCCCACTTTGCCGAGGACGAGGTGTACTATGAAGATGATGGAGAATACCCTGATGACACTGCCTATGATGATGATGGCAACCCAATTGACTATGATGGAGACGAACTCTACTGGCAAGAAGAGGAATGGGATGATGTGCAATCCACTTACTATGGCTCAACAGCTGAAGACATGCCTGCAAATGACGAAGTTTTTGATACCGAAGAGTTTGACCGAGTCTATGCTGCATATGCTGACAGCAAACGTCAGCTGAATCAACTCCGAGTTTCTCGTGGATTTTTCCCTGTGGTTGCAATCGCTGGTGGTCAACAACTTCCACTTGCTGCTTCCTCCTCAGCCTCCGGAAGTCAATCGCCTTCCAGGACTGGTTCAAAAGGGAAGTCAAAGGGTAAGTCAAAAGGCAAAAAGGGATCAAAAGGTTCAAAGGGATTAGGTTCCCCCAAAAAGGGTATGTCAAGTATCAAAGATAGGGGTGAACATATGTCTTCAATGATGTGCTTGCGATGTGGAATGTTCGGTCACATGGCCGCCAATTGCCCCACCAAGAGCTCCAGCACTTCACCGAGCAAGAAGCGTCCCGCCGACTCCAGTGCAAATTTCGTTGGAATGGCTCAGCATGTGATTTCTGACAGCAATAGTTGGGTTACCGTAGAACCTGATGCTTGCATACAGGATGGTGGTGCTTCAACATTTTTAGCTGGTTCTGAATACGTGCTGAGGTATCTGAAATGGCTGGAACTGATTGGAATGGATGTGAAACACTTGCACTTCAAACGTTGCGACAAAAGCTTCAAGTTTGGAGGTGATGGTGAAAGTGTCAGCCGTTGGATGGTGCAATTGCCTGCAAAGCTAGGTGACAAGGTTGGTCGCATTCAATGTTTTGTGATCTTCGGTGCCACTCCTATGCTGCTAGGTCGCCCAATTCTGGAAATGCTGAATGCTGTGGTTGATTTTGGTGGCAAAAGGATGAGCTTACTGGGTGGTGACTGGCAAGAAATCCGCCGCGGAAAAGGTGGTGCAATGCTTTTGAAACTGGCTGATGGAGTCAAACATGGCTCAGAACTCACGGATGTTCAGTTCGACCTCATCAGTGAAGATGATGATCACGATCAGGTTGAAACTATGGCTAGCTTTCTGAAAGACATGCATGCTGAAAGTCGCTATGCCCAAATGACCGAAGTGGTGCAGAACTTCATGCAAACCAATGCCAAAGAACCCAACATGAGCGATGAAATCCTCCAAGCCGATGATGATGCTTTCCCAGAAGCAATTTCCTTGCCTGAATGCACGGTGAAGAAACTTGAGAACATGTGCAATCAACAAGCCGCTGAAGTGCACAACCAAGTCTCAGGTATGATTCACATGGCCAGAGATGGATCTCGAGCCAAAATACCTGTTGTTTGGGAAGTCTACGTTGGAGCAGGTCGCCTCTCGACCGAAGTCTCAAAGCTTGGTGCCCATGTTGAACGTTTTGGTTTGAATGAAGGCTGGGACTTTACACTCAGCACACACCGCAGAGCATTTCTCCACAAGATCGACACCGATGAGCCTGATGAAATTTTCATGTCCCCAAAGTGCACGTTGTGGTCGCCAATGCAAAACATCAACGTCAAATGTGCCGCTGATGCCGCTGACTTGGAAGAACGACGCGAGATTGACCATGGAACCCACTTGTCCATGTGTCACAAGGCCTACTGGAAACAGGTACGAGCAGGTCGACACGCTCACATTGAGCATCCTGAGAGAAGCCGTGCCTGGAAGACCAAAGCCTTCTCCACTCTTCCTGGCTATGCTGCCTTGTTTGATCAGTGCGAGTATGGTGCCACAACAATCAATGATGATGGATTTCAGGAGCCAATCAAGAAATCCACACGTATCCAAACAACCAAGATGTCCATGTACAAGCTCATGAATCGCCGATGTCAAGGTGATCACACCCACTGCCCCTTAGAAGGTTCCATGCCTGGTGGTGGTCAACGATGCCGAGAAGCTGAAAACTATGGCGTTGTTTTGGCAAAACATCTGGCAAAAGCCATCATGGATGACGAGGATCTCACTCAACAGATCTATGCAGTTGATGATGCTGAAACTGGCACTTTGCGACAATTGGCTACGGCGCATGGATCTCATGCAGCTCGAGTTGCCCACCGTCTTCACAGAAACTTGGGCCATCCTCGAAAAGAAGTGCTGCTGAAGCTGCTTGAAGGCAAGCAAGTGAGTGAGAAGGTCAGAGAGGCAATCCAATCTCTGCACTGCCCCCATTGCCAAAACTACGGCATCAAGAAGGGTGTGTCCCCTGCCTCAGTTGAACGTGCTGAGAACTTCAACCAAGTGGTTCAAGCTGATGTAATGTGGATTGAACTTGACAAGAAGAAACGTGTGGCAATTCTTTCTATGGTTGATGAATGCACTCGATACATGGCTGCCCGCATTGTGTCCGATGAAAAGTCCCCCTCACTGATCAAAGCGTTGGAACGTTCCTGGATTAGGTTCCATGGTCCGATGCAACAACTCAAAGTTGATGAATATGCTGGATGGGGATCCGATGCATTTGCAACCTGGGCAGAGAACCATGACATTGAGCTCAAGATTTCTCCTGGACAAGTTCATACAAGAACGAGCGTTGTTGAAAGACGACATCAACTGCTACGGCGTGCTGTTCAAATCTACATGGATGACAATGAGATCGCTGGAGTGGATGCCCTGCATGAAGCTCTCAACTGGGTTGTGCCTTCCCTCAACGAGCACACCTTTGTGAACGGCTTTACACCCACACAACTTGCAATGGGTCGACAGCCTGCTGTTCCTGGA
This sequence comes from Cladocopium goreaui, assembly GCA_947184155.2. NCBI lineage: Eukaryota > Dinophyceae > Suessiales > Symbiodiniaceae > Cladocopium > Cladocopium goreaui. The sequence continues at coordinate 303,123 of CAMXCT020002569.1, forward strand.
CTGATGTCTGAAGAGCGCAAGAAGCCTCCACAGCTGTCTGAAGGTCAACACCTTCAGGAGATCCTTAAGTGCCGATCTCAAGCCCAACAAGCATGTGCCAAAGCCGATGTTGATGTCCGATTGCGAAGAGCCTTGCTGCGTCAGTATCGTGGCCAAGATGAAGAACTGGTCGCTGGCGAAAGATGCCTCTACTGGCGTGAGTCAACGGATCGCTTCCACACCATCAAGTGGAAAGGTCCTGCCGTTGTGGTCGCAGTTCAACTTGACCCCGACACTGGCAATGTTGACACATACTGGCTTGCTCATGGAACAGTGCTGATTCGGGCTGGAAAACACCATGTGAAACGTTTGGTTGATGCTGAAGGTCGAATGTCTTCTCCTGTGGATGCCATGCGCCAAGTACGACAGCGACGAGTTGTCCGCCTGATTGACCTTCACAAAACTAACAAGAGGTCAATTGATGAGTTGGATGAAGATGATGCTGACTTTGACTTGGACGACAACCGCAAACAGCGCAAACATGGCACTCCTCCACATCAACTTCAACTGCATGACCCAGCTCCACCAGAATCTCCTGGACCGATTGCTGATGATGCTGCAACGGAACATGATGTTGAGATCTTGGATAGCCCAGCTGATGCTGATGAGTTCCATGATGCAATCGAGCAAATGGATCGCCAAATCGATCAACTTGAACAACCTCCTGTCTCTCCATTTTCCTATGCTCCAACAACTCCTGCCGAGACAGTGATTGCCGACAATGATGAGCCCAACAACAACAATGATGCCAACACCACTGCAATTCCGCAGAATGAGATGCCGGCAGATGAAGATCTACCTCCTGTTCCAAGCGATGATTCTGAAGTTGAAGATGGTCAGAACGTGGCAGTTAACACCTTGCCTGCCAACGATGACCAGCCAGCTGCAGCAGTTAACACTTTGCCTGCTGACAGTGGCAACACCAATTTCCAACAAAGACGCCGCAACATGGATCAAGGAGAAATGGCCTGGCTCAGAAACTTCCAGCGTCAGAGAAGACCCTTGGATGAACCAAAGAATGACTCTGAGCAGAAACGCCAAAGGATCTACAACAGTGTTGAAGTTGGTTTCTACAGTTCCAATGGTGAGCACAACAAGTTTGCAGGTGACATGTTGCCTGGTGGTTGGACCTATGATGAAGTCTCCAACTCCTTTGTCCTTGGCAAGACCCAAGACTTTTGGTCAGTTGAAGAAGGTTTCCTGGTCCGAAATCATGTCATTGCACGTGACTCCTCATGGAGACCAACTGCCGATGCCATCAAAAATGTCCCCATTAAGTTGGGAGACTTGCAAGCCCTGAAAATCACAATGCGTGAAGGTGCCTCAACTATGATGGTTGACTCTGTTGCTGCTGCCGAGCGAAAGATTAGCAAGGATGGTTTCTTTGGAAAAACGTTGTTTCCTCTCACCAAAGAAGCTGCCCAAAAGCTCAAGATGCCATACATAAATCTCAAGAAGAAGATCAGTAAGTCCACTTCCGGCTCCATGGAAAACTCACCCTCTGAAGTCTGGATGGCTGCAACTCGCCCTTTGAAAAAGAAGAAGGACAACGAGGCTGATTTGAAAGAATCCCGCATGACAGTTGAAGACCGCCTCACCTTCATGACAGCAAAGAAGGCCGAGCTGCAATCAATTTTTGAGAATGGAGTTTGGCAACTTGAACTTGAGCCTGAGAAAGCATCAGAAAGCCGCATTTTGAAAGCACGTTTTGTTCTCAAATGGGCAGATGATGGTAAAGGTGGCACAAAAGCCAAAGCTAGACTTGTGCTGCAGGGATACTCCGATCCCGACCTGCTATCTGGTAGCCTAGAGACAAGCTCTCCAACCCTGAACAGAACGTCAAGACAGGTACTGCTGTCCATTGGTGTTTTGAACCAATGGGAGTTTCTATGTGCCGATGTGGCTACAGCCTTTCTGCAGGGAGACCAACAAGCCCGTGAATTATGGTGCAAACTCCCCAGAGATGCTTGCACGCTGCTGAACATCAAACCCAACTCCTTGATGCGCCTCCTCAAGCCCATCTATGGCCAAGCAGATGCTCCAAGAGCCTGGTACCAAGTCGCCAGACGACGACTGGAAGAAGTTGGATTCACCCAGCACAAACTGGATGGTTGTTTGTTCAGACTGCATGATGCTGAAGGAAATCTATGTTGTTTGGTTGGATTACACGTAGATGACATGCTGATTAGTGGCGACCCTCACAATGCCTGCTACAATTCAGCCAAGAAGTTGTTGCGTGAAAAGTTCAATTTCAAACACTGGACTCACATTGATGAACGTGAGAAGCTTGATTTTTGTGGATGTTCGTTTGTGAAAACCTCCTTTGGTTATCAACTTGGACAGCCTGACTACTTTAGCAAGATCAAGCCGATCACCATCGACCCGAAGCGTCGAGACTCAGCAATGGCCACGCAGAATGAGGTTAGTGCTCTCCGAGCGGTGCTTGGTGCGCTTCAATGGCCCAGCACGCAAACAGCCCCGCAACTTGGTGCAACAGTTTCTCTCCTCAGTGGTCAGATCACAGCTGCTACAACAGAAGACTTGCGTGATGCAAACAAAGCTCTGAAATTCTTCAAGGTCAACAACGATGTTGGACTCCAATTTCGTCCTTTAGGTGAGATTTCAAATATGGTTTTGGTTGCAATGAGCGATGCCTCATGGGGAATTCGACGTGAAGGCCACAGCCAAGGTGGTTACCTTCTCATGCTTGCTCCAAAAGAAATCCTGGATGGTGAAACCACAAACTACATCATTTTGGATTGGAGAAGTTTTCGTTTGCCCAGGGTGTCCCGAAGCTCCTTGAACGCTGAATCTCAAGCATGCGCAGCTGCTATGGATAGTTTGGAATACACCCGAACACTGATCCAAGGATGTCTCAATGCTGACTACACTCTGCAATCTCCAGGTGAATGGGTGATCAGCAAAACAGCTTTGGTGGTTGATGCAAAAGCTTTGTATGATTCAATTCGTGCAGAAGTTCCCCAGCTTTCAGGTGACAAACGAACCAAGATTGAGGTGATGATTGTGAAAGAAAAGATGCAAGAGTGCCAAACACTTTTGCGATGGGTTTCAAGTGAAGCACAGTATGCTGATGGCATGACCAAACCCTCAGCACGTCAGTTGCTCACTGACCGCCTTAGAACTCACATGTTCAAATTGCAAGCGGATGAAGATTTTGTTGCTGCAAAGAAGAAAACTCAACAACAAAGAGAAGCAAATGCCCGCAAGTTTGCCCTCTCAAAAGCTGCTAGCAAGATAGGTGGTTTAGCTCATTTGATTTTCATTTCTCATATCATGCCCGTCACTGGTTTTTCCTCCGATGAAGCCTCATGGTCCGATGATGCAATGCGCCTATTTGTGACTATGATGATGTCTTTCCTCACTGGATGTTTTTGTATTTGGATGCTGCTTGGATTTCCGAAGATTCTCCGACAGGAACCAAAGCGCGTGGCCTTTCACCTTGCCAAGCACAACAAGAGCGTTCAATGCGAGATCGAGTACGAGGAGATGTCTCACATGTCCTATCAACTACATCTTGAACAAGAAGACAAAGCGAGACTGGAAGACAGCTTCAAAAGGGAGATTGAAACACTGGAAAACTATGCACAGGTGATGAAAGATACAAGCGACACAAACAAGGAGGATGCCGACAAGTTCTTAAGTGAACTCAAAACTCTCAAAGTATGACTTCAAGACGTTGAACAAACCTTGACAGCAAAGATTCAAGAAGTGATTGAACTGGAACGACAGATTTACCAAGTTCAAGACTCTCTGGATCGAGCAAACCAAGCCAATGCAAACATGCGCGAGCTCCACGACCACGAGATCGAGTTCCGCAGAGAGGTCTACGCCCTCAACAAGGCACACCGCTTCCACCTCTTCGATGATTGCGACACACTGATGCATGCACGACCCATCACTATGTATGTCTGCAAGGAATGCGAAGAAAGACGTGAGAAGGAAATTGCCGAGATGGATCAATACCAGCACGGTTGGCGCTGACAGATCTGGAACAATGGATGGACTGGAATAATTCCCATCCGCAAGCGATGGATGGACTGGAACATTTCCCATCCGTACAATACAACGGTTTGCAAAATACAGTTTTTACATATACCCGGCAGACTGGAATTTTCCTGCCGATGAATGCAATGCAATTTTTCCATGTACAACAGCTGACTGAAACTTTTCGTGCCGACAACTACTGGCTGAACGGATTCATTTACAGCAGAAATGAAGCAAATGGTTGCAAGCAACACTGCTTGTTTTTGACCAACTCTTTTCCTCCAATGTGAATTTGTCGCTGACAACTTACTTGGAAGCCCTGGCCAGGTCACAACTCCATGCTGCTCACCGCCGCTGTTGGATCAACTTGGCCAAAGGGCCCTTGAGCTTGAGCTTACGCTTGCCCCTGATGAAAACCTTTGTGGGACTTTGGGTGCCTGCACGTGTTTTCCCCGAAAGGACATCCAACTTAGAGTGTGGTTTGTCTGTTGGTTTGGTTGTTTCAACTGAACTCTTCATAGGTACCCCATCCAATTTGTCAATTGGTCTGTTACTGATCCTGGATTAGCTTTTATATCACAAACTAACAGTTGAATGGGGAAAATGATGAAAAACCATCAAGTTTGGACCCTATTTTCAAACAAACCCATGTGGGGGTGAAGTAATGTACTAAATCTTATATCTGACCTGACAGCAAATCTGGATTTGCGAACAACAAAGGAGGATTTAGTGACAAACAGATCAGTGATGGAGGGCATCTAATAGTCCATGCCTATGTTTGCCAAGTTTAGCCATTTGGGTTTTCTTGAAACCTCAAATGAAAATAGAATGGGCTTGCTATTGGGGCTATGGCCGGTCTCACTGGGTTTAGAAGACCCACAGCTTGCAGTGCAAGCTCTTCTGGTTTCCGGAACAGAAAATTGTATTTAACATCACCGACCTACACAGTATCTTATCAATTCACCATAAGCTTGTTGGAATTGGCTGTGGGACTGTGCGATTCTGATGCTCCAGAAACACCACTGGCCAGGGTTACACTGGCAAGTCTGGGTGGGTTCTAAGAATGAGTCCTTCGCTTGAGTTTCTTCACTTCTCTACGACAGTCAAGCCTTTGCAACGAAGCTTAATCGATGGTCAAAATTGATGGGTTCATTGGCTTGCAAGAGCCCACTTAACTATATATAGGTATATATTTGCTATAAACCATAGAATTCAGCTAGTGAAGTAACCCACCATCTGTGGCATGCGGGTGCCACCGAGGAAGGAGCAGGCGGAGCAGGGCTCTCAAGACGGGAGCTGCGCAGAAATTCAGACAGGCCATGATAAATGAGTAGAGGCAACATCTTTCCCGGATATGGGGATCAATAGCTACAAATACAGCTTAAGTTGGGGAACATTCATAAATCCCACAGTTATGGCCATTTATCACTTCTAAGTACTAAGAAAACCCCATTTATAGAATGTATAATCCCATAGAAATCACCACTTATAACTGGTAGCCATGGCCATAAATCCCAGCTATTTTGATGTGAACTTCACAGGGGTTATCACAGTGACAAAAAAGCCATTCCCAGCCATGTCGTAAGGCTCCTGACGGCCTCGAAGGTGCGGTAATTTCCAATGCCATGTTTACCACCCAGTTTCCTAATGGTAAAAAATAGCACCTATAGAAATGGCGATGATTTGGGAGATGGTTTATGAAATTGTTGTAGCCACAGTAGTCCAGGTTAGTGAGTATTTAACGTATATCCCCACATGGAACTAGGTTATGAGATGGCCCTTAGACACGTACTTGCTCCGATGCATATCCAAAAAGGGGCCGAGCCCGAAGATGGATTCATCATGTTTCTAGTAATTTTCCACACCAATTCTATGGTTCCCATTTATATGTGTAAATCCCCAACTAAACCAACATAGAGTTTGTGTTAAGGGGATTTATTTGGGGATCATTGCTTACATTCCCAAATATTTCTAAATCCCCATCCCTTACATTCCCAAATATGTGTTAGTCATCATCTTACAGGTTGTTAATGTTAGTTGGGGATGGGATTATTACAGTCACGGGATGATTTGGCCATGCTCGATCTGCGAGTGTCATCAAGTGTCATCCCAACTGACACGGCTTCATCGTTGTGTGGGAACGGCGGGTGACAAAAAGAAACAACTAAAGAAATGAACGGCGTGATGATGTTCATAGAGGTCATATTTCGACCTGCTACATCTGTCATCTCCTGAACTGATTGTGGTTTCAAACACTTCATTATATTGTTTACTTCCAACCATAGAAATGGATAGAAATGGGATGATGATTCCCAGTTGACGATGTTTTTTCGGATTGGTGTTGCAACCAACCAATGAACCATCTTGCCACGGGGTATGCAAGCCGCGTACCAGTGGGCAAAGCTTAGTTTTGGAGCGGTGTCGTCCCGGGATCGTTTGGTTGTTATCCAAATATGAGTGTGTACGTGTGTATATAATATCTGAATGCACACACATAGACATAGATAGAAAATATATGAAGATATGCAACCGACAAGATGATGGTTGGGTATGTTTTACACTTGGGTATGTTTTACCAAAAGGAAACCTTTTTCCAGGACAACCGGTCCGAGTAAACAGTGGACGACTGACCAGGCCTACAGGGAGTATGAGGATGCAGAGGGTACTTGTATGATCATCACAGGAGTTGACTGTTGTGATAAACGCAATGTGGGAGATAATTTAACATAGCCATGGAAAATCCCTTATAATTGGAGTTTTTAATGGGAAAATCATCTATAAATTCGCTATTTTCCCAGAGGGTATCATTAAGGCAAACGACAGCTAGACCGCACATTTCCAGTCCAGGAATTCCTGAAATATTTTCCAGTCCATATTTTGAAAGAGCAAATACCCTCTGGTGATCAAGCATGGCAATGGACAATCCCCAATTTATAGATGATTTTTCCATTTAGAATCATTTAGATGTCTTTTTTTCTCTGGGATTTTCATTGCTGCGTTTGATTACCAGTGTAATATGTGTTAGTTTCTCCTGCTGGTTGTCAGTCAATCCCTGTGCCTTTCTATAACTCGGGTTTTGACCCAAACGAAACCAGGGTCGATTTGTGAATTTTGGAGGATGATATTACATATGGATATTCAAACATATTCAAACTATTTAACGACATTAGGGATATGAGATATTTTTGGATATTAACACGGATTGAAACCATTGTTTATTTGGTCGATAAGTGACTGTTGTTTTGGGATGTTTAATCTCTATTGTTTTTGTTTACCCTCTAGTTATGACTAACATAGCCATGGTATAGATGGCCCATAGAAATAGATGGCTTACCTATTAATAGCATGGTGATTTTCCATGGCGATCTGTTAGTCATAACCAGATGGTAAGTGGTTTGAAATTGTTTGTTTCTGGATAGTTTAGCGTAGTTCCTATGATCGGGGGACGGGACTACTATGAAATGATTGATTTCATATAACCAATCAAGTAATGTCCATTGCATTCTATTCTATTATAGAAGTTATAATGCATAGCTAGTTTGGTCCTTTTGATCAATTGACTGATCATTTCGGTGGATTGCATCATCAAACTGATTGACCAACCCAATCAACTATTAGTTTTTGTTAAATCATGTTAAGTTCATTGGATTGTTCAATGATTCACAGACTTGGATGGTATTTTTTAAGCGGAGGATTTTCCCTTAGAATCCATTGACATTAATAAGTAATGATAAGAGCTACTATCATCACTCCTATAGTCATAGTCGATCTTACTATATTACTCGTACTATATTATTATAGCAATTCATAAGTACTACTATGATTTTTGAAATGGGATCGCCTGAATCCGATCCTGATCAGCGCCGCTCGACTCATAGTCCGCAGGATCTTGTTACGTCGTAGTTTGGAGGTCACAGTCTGGGCAAACCTTGGCTAAATAGGTGTTTGGTCTGTTATTTTAAGCTGATTTATTTACAATGTATGCATTGTATAATGTAATAATATGATATATCGTATTATTATTTGTAATCATATTATATATGATTTTATAATATATCATCATATTATATTATATCAAATTATATATGTTATATTGTATCATATCATATCATATTATATTATATTATGTTATATATTATTATGTTATATCATATTATATTATATCATAGTATATCGTGTACATTATATATCATATATCATAAATTATATACTATATTATATATATATATTATATATTTTTTTATATATATAGCATATATTATTTATTATCTAAGTGTTATTACATATTATATATTATATGTAATATAATATATATATATATGATATATATATAATATTCTAGTTTAATATATTTCATTATATTATATTATGTTTTATCGTATTGTATTAGATAATTTTGTATCGTATTGTTTTGTATTGTTATATATATATATATTATTGGCTCATATGTTTATGCAAATATTCTATATCTGTAATATATTTTATTCAACGGATATTTTAGAAATAATAGTTTCAACATGTAAAAACGTGTGCTGTATGATTTGTCTAAAGGGGACAGTTGTATGTATTTACATATATATATAATATACATATATACATATATACATATCTATATTTGGCAGACCATCGTTAACGATGACGATAGGCTACGGCTAAACAATAAGTTTTTTACTGGTTAATTGTGACTGGCAATGCCTAAAGATTGTGGATACGAGCAATGGAGTCCAAAGAGGCTTGATGCTCCGTTGCCATTCTCCTGCGATGGAAAAAAAGTCGCAGGAGGGACACCAGCAATATGTTTTTCATACAAATTATGTAATAGCGACGGATACATATAAAAACATATTGTGGATAACTGCAATAAATTTTGTATAGTTTATAGTCTATATCCCTAATTATTTATGTGTTGTTTATTGAAATTGTTGTTTTAATACAAAAGAGGGACACCAGGATATGTGTGGATAAGTTGTAACGACCTCATGTCGCGACGTCACTGGCAGGTGAATGTAGTGGTAACTATCCCAAAATGTCGCATTTCAGATTGGCAAATGGGTCAATTTACCCAACGTATCCCAACTGGTTGGTGGTTTGGAACATTTTTTAGTTTTCCATATATTGGGAATAGTAATCCCAACTGACTAATATTTTTCAGAGGGGTTGAAACCACCAACCAGTGATGGATCCTCGTGAACCATCAACTGATATATACCCAGTAATTTTTCACAGCTGAAACCGCAAATGGCAGCATTTTTAACTGCTAAATGGCAGCGTGTTTTGGTCCATTGGGTACCCAAAAATTGGATGCTACTCAATTCATCATTGCTTTCTCCATAAACATGGCAGACACACCCAAATTCCAAACGGGCGTGCCGTTTGGAATGTGTGTAGCTAAATGCCATTGTGTTTCTGCTTCGGTCAGCTATATCGTTGCTGGCATGTCCCTATATATAAATCCCACATTTGTTGGCTTAACCCGGCGATCCATTCAAACATGTGTTTAAAACTTTCTTCTTACCCTTGAAAACACCATACATTGCAGGTAAGTCCCAGATCATCATGTTATGCCCCTTTATATTTTTTCATATCCCGGCATGCAATATGATATCCCATATGCTATCGCTTTAATGCTCCATATCCCAATTCCAATCGGTGGTCTCTAATGATCTGTGAAATAATAACCCATGGCGCATAACAATGGTTTCACTCCCGACTTTTGAGGGAGGACAGCCCCAGTTCAACCACCCCCTGCGTTCCAAGTTTGATGGGGTTACCGGGTTACCCTCGTGGCTCTTTTAATTTTAACATAGGGAAGTGGAAAAACTGGAAAACGGCCCATGCCTTTAGTTCAAGGCTTTGCCGATGATCCGATGCTCTCCATGGACGATCCCCATCATATCTTCATTGATTGTACCATCTGGTTATGACTAACATAGCCATGGAAAATCACCATTTTTAATAGGTAAACCATCTATTTCTATGGGCCATTTTCCATGGCTATGTTAGTCATAACCAGATGGTAAATGATATCCCCATCCCATTGTTTCCGAGTTGATTGTTGGTAAATCTCCCCATAGTTCATGGCTTTGAAGCCTTATTGTTGGTATATTTTCTTACTCAGATGGGCAGTGGGGATTAGTTCACTGAGTGGCTCATGACTCATTGGATTGGTTGGAAAAAATTTCAGGAAACCCCATATTTCATGGTAAAAACTATGGTTTCCTGTATATTTTCCCTTAAACCAATCCAATGAATAACTAAATCATGGATTATAACCCAGTTTACTAACTTACTTAACTAGTCCCAAGGGCCCATCTAGATCCACCTGAAAAATCTTGAATCCATCAGAACCATATTTCCAGAATTGGAAAGAAAACATAGAATGGCATAGATATCATATGGAGGTTTCCTAAAATGGGGTACTCCCCAAGTCATCCATTTCAATAAGATTCAATAGGATTTTTCATGAAATAAACCATCCAGCTATGGGGGTACCCCCATTTGTGGAAACCACCATATCTTGGTAGATCCACCCTCTTTTTGATGGAAAAATCCATGGAAAAGTTCCCCGTTAGGCCTCCGAGAACATCTTGGGTGCCTCCCACACGCGCAGCAATGCTTTGTCCTTGATGGCCTGTAGCCGCCGTGGAATCCCTGAGGACCCGCTGAACCCAACAGGGAGTGAGATGTGGATGATTTCACCATGATTTACCATGTGTTTACGTGGGAAAGTCCACTTTCTATGATATTAATGGAAAATAGTATGCTAAAGTTCATATGCAATTTTGGTCAAATTCTTGTGACCTCACAGTGACCTCACTCGAATCATGGTTGGCAAGGAGAATCATCCCCATTCAGGGCCTTACTGTAAGGTCAGTGAACTATTCTAATTTACCCAGATGGTTGTGTTTATTTGTACCCTCTGGCTATTTAACAATAGCTATGGAAAATGACCCATTTATAGAGGGTTTATGATGATTTACCTATCCAAAATTGTGATTTTCCATAGCTACGTTAAATAACCAAACGGTATATAGGATTTATAGATGATTTTCCCATTAAGACCTCCATTTATAAGGGAGTTTCCATTGCTATGTTAAATATCCAGATGGTAGGTTTCTTAAAATTGGGCTGAAAATCGGGTCCAATGACGATGATATTGGCGGAACCGGCATGACTTGGGAAACCTCCATGACCTGAGCAAAACGAAGTAAACGAAGTAACACCCAAATAGATAGAACGGTAAAATCCAACCAAATGAGAGATGAATTGAAACTGTTCTACATTTTTTGCTGGTTACTATTGTCTAAGTCAAACAAAAATATATGATTGTATTATTGATTTTGCCGTGCAAAGTGGGGATATGATGCGGACGTTTTTTTGAGATTGATAGGGATATGGAACCAATGATGATCTGGTTGGTGGTCCCTATAGGAGGGTTTGGTGTATACCTGGGGTGATGAATTGGCCGGACTGCCATGATGATGATGATGGTCGCGGAGGTGGACAGGGATGAACGGATGAACTAAGGTAGGCGAGATCGGAAGGTTCACCTTTCTCCGCACAAAATTGGAGACTTCGAATGAGGAAAATCCCTAAATTTGAGAATTCTTCAATGGTCATTCCAGGATCCATCAGAATCGAGGTACGTAAACGTACCATTTTTCAGGCCGTATTTTGCCTTTTAACCAATTTAGGTTTCTGAGATGGCCGATTTGATAGAATCCTATTTCTGCTGACAAAAAATTGCAATTGCAGTCTGCGTTTGTCTGAAAATGGGTAATGGGGTACCCCGAATATGCTGCTTCACTGCTTTATCATCATTTTCCCATACCCTCTGGTAATTTAACATAGCTATTGAAAATGGCCATTTATAGTTGATTTACCCATTAAACATGGTGATTTTCAACAGCTATGTTAGTTTACCAGAGGGTATCATCATTTTCCCATACTAGTTCCCTATGAAAATGGCCAAGGCTCTAAGGATAGACCTGATTTTCAGACACACCCAGAACTCCCGAACTCCTGTGACGGTTTTTGCCCGGTGTACCCGGCCGGTCTGTACTGGGATCCGCCAGCAGTACAACAGGACAAGCAAACATGAACCGAAAGGATCGCATGGATTTGTCCAGAAATGGAGCATGTAACCATATTCTGGTTGGTGGTTTGGAACATGTTTTATTTTCCATAATATATATGGGATAATCCTTCCCATTGACTAATATTTTTCAATAAGATGGTTAAAACCGCCAACCAGTTGTCCATAGCGTCATCTCGAAAAACATGTTAGCATCCAGTTTCGCTCCGTTCGCAGTCCTAGATCAGCAATGGTCGGATTGGTCCCAAACGTCCTCAAAGCGTATGGCGAAAATCCATGGATTTACACATCTTCATCTTCCCTTAAACCAACCCCAACAACTCGGCAAATCCACAAGGTTGTGCCCCAGTTCGTTAGCTAAGTTGGTGCAAATAATTCCGATAACTATGGTTTATGGTAGATATATCTATACTATTCCTATGGTTTATAAACCAACGGTCACATCACTGGGAGGGCACCACCTTGCAGAGATTCTCCGACAGGTTTCCATGATATCAGAGCTTTGCCGCGGCGTCCGTTTCAGGAGCATAACGACTTTGCCCGGCGCACCAACCCCTATGGCCTGCTCATGAAGCGACGCGGTGCCGGAATGCCAGGCCGGATCGAGCTGGGAAAATCCATATGGAGTTGTTTGCCCCGGGTAAACTTTTCCATAAGTATGGAAAATCACCATCTTTACTAGGTAAATCAACTATTCATGGGTTATTTTCAATAGCTATGTAACAAATTACTAGAGGGTGCTATGAACAGTGATTAAGGGACATATAACTCCTATATATATATATACATATCATCATAAAGCCATAAAAAATACCCATTAAGGGCGATAACTGCACCACGAAGAATTCATAGAGATTCCAACCATCGAACTTGAACATGACATCATTCGCTTCTGTGGAAAGCTCGGAGTTCCGCTGGTTCCTTAGGCCAAGGATCAGTCGCTTGACTCGACAAGCTATTGCTTGTTCACTGCCCTGGATTGTCACAGCCCTGTGGAACTGCCCCCTCTCCCCTACCTCTACAGAAGTGTTTATGGCTATGAAATGAGCATCGATAACATTGTCACCGCCTCTGTCTGGGACACACTTTTGAAGCATCAACTTGACGCCAGCGCCCCTGGACCTCCAAGTGATCCGAGATGTCGTGCGATCACTAAGCGCCTGCCTCGTGGCATAGAGGCTATATTGCACCTCTCTCTAAGAGAGGGCGATCTTTCAAGTTCTCACCCAGGACCCAAGCATGAAGGTCATGCATTAAACCCGTAAACCTGAGGGTCTACTCATGATAGACATCTTATGTTTCAATGATCAGGATGCTCAGCGCGATTCCAATGATCCATTGTAATTTATAATATGTCCTAATAAATCCATATAAATCCCATTATTGAAGATTGAATGCTATATAGGGGGCTCAATAGGAGATATGGCAATCATGGGGTGATTTCATGGGAGATATTGGGAGATATAACTTATATAACCAACAATAATGGAAGACAATGAGTTTATAACCCAGAATAATCGGAGTCAATGGGATTTACTGGAGTTGGGTTTCTCAAAAAAATGGGGGATCCCCAAGTCACCATGGTCGTTTCAATACCAAAATGGTCTTCCATAACTTGGATGCTTTGGGGGACCCCCCCATTTTCGGGAAACCTCCGTATAGGGATGTATATATATATAATGGTTTATAGCCAACAATGTCTGGGGATATAATGAAGATATATTGGGAAATTATTAGGAAGATCATTGGATGGAATATAACACCAATATTTATAGCCTCTGGTAATCATCATGGCTGGAAAATTCATTGTTTAGTTCGGGATAGTCAAATCCAAAGTCTTGATCAGCAAATCCTCACTTTTGCCAAGTGTTGGTCAAAGATCGGGGGTGTCCTGAACTGGTTGGTGGTATGGAACATTTGGATTATTTTCCATATATTGGGAATTTCATCATCCCAACTGACTTTCACTCCATCATTTTTCAGAGAGGTTGAAGGTCAACCACCAACCAGTGAAAAATAGAGGTATCCCAAATCATCATAAATCATCCAAGTCATGAAATGACCACGACTTATACCCATGACGACTGGGCTACCCCCATTGGGACCTTTTTTCAGGCCGTGTTTCCTCCACGGCCAGGCTACACGGGCTACATCCCAGGGAAGCATCCGGCCAACGTCTTCGGTACCACCTTTGCGGACTCCAACAGCACGGCGATGGAGGTGGGCTCAGCTATGGGGATATGATTGGGACATAAGGAAGTATACCCTCTGGTAAACGTTTACATAACTGTGAAAAATCACTATTTTCAATGGCTAAATCCACTATAAATGGGCCATGTTCAATAGCTATGTTAAATTACCAGGGGGTGGTCAACTATGTATATATATATATATACACACATACAATCGACTTCATGTGCTCAACATAGGACAAGACATATCATGAGATAAGATCATTGAAGGGCAATAACAGGAGGACATCAGTTTCCACTTAGCTAGCACTTGGCTCACCTAAGTTCCCAGGCAGCTCCAAAGTGATTTTTCTCCGAGAACAAAGATGCATTGGAAATTGTGGCCTGTAGATGGGTTGAAATGTGGAAGCAATGAGATCTACAGAAAACAAATAGCCATGAATAGAGAGGTCTATTGTTAGGATTGTCTTGAAGGTCAGAATGGATGTACCTAACATGTTTCGTTTTTCGTATGTGTCTATCCCGTTGCCGTTGCCCCAAGGATACCATCCTACCAGTTACTACTGGGCTGCCATGGGTCATAATTGTTGGACCTCAAACATGGCTGGATGGGCTGGCTGGATCCCATAAAAATCTGGTTGGATCATAAGGATGTCACCACACACATTTACCCCAGAATGATTTACTGTGAATACCAGGGTGTATCCTGAGTAGGCCTGAGTTATTTTAGGCAGGTGAAGGATGATCATTTACATTCAATGGGTTATTTGGATTGATCTGAGTTATTTGGATTGCAAAGGATGGTCAGTACCAAGGTGTATCCAATGGGTTATTATTTCATCATTGACCCAGATTGCAATGATCCAAAAAAAACACCAGTTTCGATGAAATCATCAAACATCCCCATCAGTTTTCTCTTGAGGTCCCAGTCCAGATGGCCCCCCAGATGGCCCCCCAGGTCTGTCGCGAACAAGCTTTGGGTCGTCAGCACCGTGCCCCAACCTTGAACCCAACAGCGCCCACCAGTGTCGCAGGGACCGAGATTTCCGGTTGAACGGGCTTCGTCAAAAAATATGTTGAAGAACATTTAAGTTATTGACTTGAAATGATGTGTACGTTGGAATTCAAATGAAATCATCTAAATCAACTGAATGTTTTTTGGGTGTTCCTGAAAGTTTTTTTTTCTGGGGTGACACTTGTCATTTTATTCACCTACTCTCTGGCAGGAGTAAAACCAAGGCCAAGGTTGACTAAGAGGGACACTTGAGTTAAAGTGTTCTCCCAAATTTCACATGTGGGAATGCCAGACAACCATCAGATTTGATCTTAAAGAGTTTGTGCCAAATCTCAAGTGTACTGAGGGATGAAAGGTTACCCGGGTGGCCTAGCAGCCAATTCTTGCCAACATGTTCCGTTTGAATTGTTTCATGTGACTCATCAATGTTCACTAATCTCATTAATTCGTATTAATCGCAAGCAGCTACAAGCATGCCCTATCAATAACGAGACAGGCATGATGTATGCAAGCAAACTGACACCCAGATCAGATAGGTCAAGAGTCCACAGCCTGAGCCTGATTTGTTGCGTCTGGAAGTTTGGATTAGGATTTATCAAAAGAATACTGTGTTGAGAAATCCATGTGGCATTGCAAATCTGTGACATTCTCAGGACATTTTCTGTCTGAAAACACTGGCGATTCATTGAGTTGGATGAACATCAGCCCCCGCTCAAAGTCGCAGAGGACCCGTCCCGCCTACGTCGTGACACGCTGGCAGTTGGACTGAGAGATCTTGAACTCGGGCTCCAAGCGGAATGTCGATCCTGGATAAACCCTGAAGCGATTGGGGCTCTTGTCCCCATGACTTTCAAAAGATCACCGTCAATGAATCCGGGGCGAGACTATTGAGACTATTGAGGTCTGGTTGGTGGTTTGGAACATTTGGATTATTTTTCCATAGATTGGGAATTTCATCATCCCAACTGACGAACTCCATCCTTTTTCAGAGGGGTAGGTCAACCACCGACCAGAGTTTCACTTAACTCCATCCTGTTCCTGCACAGCTGCGCCGAATGGCGCCTGGCCGCACTCTGAAAGCAGGGATGAAAAGGTGTCCGATTCAGAACGAGCCATGGAGACTGGGGGAAATCTGTTCTGGTCCAGTTGAACCATTTTTTTTAGTAGATCCACAACTGGCTGATCGAACCTGTGGTATCCTCTGAGACTCTGGCTGATGATTGTAGCTTTTTTGTAGGTCAAAATAATGAGGCTCTCTCATTGTTGTGAATCATAAAACGCCTTGATTGTCGTTGGTTACTTGGTTACATCACATTTTGGTTAGCAGTTTCTATGCCATGGTGTATCTCCTAAGTCCATTTTGTTGGTTGTTCTTGCAGTTTACGCACCATTCATATCGCTGTTTTTTATTGCACTTTTTTTTTGTTACGAGATATCAACCCTTGGTTTCCTTGTTTTTAGCCCTGCCACCCAGCATTTGACGAGGGCTTGTCGGAAAATAGAATACCCCTAATTTTGATGTCCTCATTAAGATATGGTAATAAAAAACTACCATTGTACTTTTATGGGTAACAGTATCCTCATTTTCAGACACTCAGACAGCCTACTGTCATATTGTTGGTTGTATGTATACCATCATTGATATTCCCATTTCATTCTCATTATACAGTCAGGTTTGTTTGTGAAATCCCAGGGGGTAGCCCCTATGTTTGGACAAAACTTTGTAGATTTTTCAGGAATCCACGTGGATTTGTCCGCCACCAACGCCTGGTTCAAGTTGCCGCAGCTGTGATTTTTTGGTGGGGCATCTTGAGTCAGGCGCGCGCCGCGGCACTGCGCTGCACGTGAAACATGTCAGTGCCATGAGTTGGATGGTGTTTTTTTTGTGGGATATACCATCTGGTAAACTAACATAACTATGGAAAATCACCATTTTCAATGGGAAAATTCACTATAAATGGCCATGTTCAATAGCTATGTTAAATTACCAGAGGGTATACTGTACCATCTGGTTATTTAACATAGCCATGGAAAGATCCACCCATTCTTTATAGGTAAACCAACGAACTAAATGGGCCATCTATACCATGGCAAACTGTTAAATAACCAGAGGGTAATCAAGAATATGGGAATATCACTCACCATTAACATGGGGTAGAATAGGTTTATCTGGGATATCAGGGACATGATGGGAATATAATGGAATATAGCATGATATACGGGTACCCACTATAAGAAATCCCAGTTATGATGATGGGCTGGGACAAGGCATAGCATATATCACGGCACATTTGAGGGTGTCTTCAAATGCGGGACCCAAAGTCATCCAAAAATGGTGGTCCTTAATTGGAATAGAACAATTGTGAAAAGGGGTAATCCATTTTCAGGTAAACCCATTTGTAGATGTCGTAGGTTCACACATACAGTATCTTTATTAAACATTGAAGGTTTCTCAACGTAAACACAAAACCAGTACATGTTTGTGGGTTAACGAGATTCATGAGATAATCATCTTATTTGCTTATTATGCTTATTGAAGATTCTTGTTTTGTTGCGAATTTGTTCAGCATGTTTGCAGCAAGATGGGCATGTGATGTTTGAAAATGGGAGCTCCGCTCTTTTTCGCTGTCTCCCTATGTTTCATCATAGGTATTCAACCCCCCCAAAAAAAGTATCCAAAAAAGTCAGGTGATCCCTCCAATAATTTACAGCTTGACGGTTGAGATTTGAGCACAATCGATTTGTTTTTTCGTTTTCAGACGTTTGCAGGGCGACCTCACGGGATCACCATTCTGCTTCTGTTCTCCAATTTTTTTCGGGGGCTCCCTTAAAGAGGACGACGTTATGGTTATGGCCATGAAAACCAATTAAAAGTGGTTATTTCTATGGGATGAGAAACATTCTATAAATGGGGTGACTTGTTAGTACTTATAACTGATAAATGGCCATAACTGTATCAGTTTTCTACAATCACCCAAAGTGACCCCAACACAAATTGCTTACGGTCCGAAATTGAAACCCAACTCCCATAGATCGCAGTTGAGATCCTGCCACAGGGCATCGCCCAGATTTTGGGGGCCATGGGTGCGGAAACTCAGAGATGCCGACAGATGAATCTCAACCATCCAACAGTTCCTGCAGTTCTAAAGCAACAGAAACCTATCTAAAGTTCCACCATCCAACACTAGTTCCCACATTGTACATTATACTTCAATATCTGGTGGCTAGGCGGGAATGCTTTGGAGCGCTAGAGCCGGATATTCCCTTTGATTTTTTCGATGGAGCCAGTTGGAGCTACGAATTGAGTTTCACCATATGATACATCTATTGGTAGATGGAAGTTTCAAAATATCCAAGGGAATATGAATAATGTTGTCTAGCCAATAGTGATATCTTGTCAATAGTAGAAACATTTTTCCGCAACTCCATTTTGCTCCAACACTAAAAGTCAATTAGCTCCATTTACTTTTAGTATTGCCAAAAGAGTCATGTTCTGACCTTGTCCAGAGGGCATGGTATAGTATCCAATATTAAAAGTTAATTAGCCTAATTTAATTTACTATTGGAATGCTGACCCCCCCCGTATTTGTTTTAAAAAATATTTTATTTGGGGGGGTTTACTATTAGGCAGCATACATTATCATTTGAAAATCCCTATCTTCATCAAAGAGAATATGAATATCTGAATATCGTTTGAAAATGCTATATTCATCAAATTTGATCCACTTCAGGATTATCACATAACCAGTCCATCGGGGCGCTGGCCCCGAGTCATTGAGTGTGTTTACTATGTTCCGCCGGTCTCGAATAAGGCGTTGGGTCGTGGTCAGGTGTTGGGTCAAATTTTGCAGTGTTAAAATCTTCCTGATTTATTGGGATTATGAGATAACTGGGTACGTATCAACCAGCCAGTATGATGGGATAGGGGTAATGGAATTGATGGGTATTGTTCATGACTTGTTAGACCGTTATCATACCGTTCTCGGTCAAACACTTGTGGGCATCTTAACTGAAACGGGTGCCCAAATGTGGTTGAGCCAAGACTATAAGATCATTTCATGTTCAATTTGTAGCGAGAGTCGGAGTTCCACTGAAAAAAGTTTCATCTACGAAAACATATTATGTACAGTATTGTTTGTGTGATAACCCTCATGGAGAAAATATGATCGATTTACCATTCCTCCGATGAACATAGACACTGCCAATTTGAAAGATTATTTTCCACTAAATGTTGGCAATTTTCATGGTCGAACTGTTTGATTTGGGAGGGTACCACTATTTTAGGATTGGATATGACTACCCTGTTCCAGTTTGCTGCTGCTATGGAAAATCACCATGTTCAACAGGCACGGTACGCTCCGGTAATCAAACGTGGCGTGCTGGAAAATCTCCCATGTATATATATTCATTAAAACCTCTATTTATAGGGGATTTTCCATTGCCAACCACGTTTGATTACCAGAGGGTAACTCCATTAATAACCATTAATCACCATTAATTGGTCACCAGTATTGACCATGATTAACCAATAATCACCAGTAATCACCAGTATGAACCATTCATAACCATTAATCACCATTACTCATCATTAATAACTGGTTGGTGGTTTGGAACATGTGGCTTATTTTTCCATATATTGGGAATAATATGGAATAATCATCATCCCAACTGACGAACTCCATCATTTTTCGGAGGGGTTCAAACCACCAACCAGAGTTTCACTTAACTCCATTAATTAGTCACCATTACTCACCATGATTAGGTATGAACCATTAATCACCAGTATGAACTGTTAATAACCATGAGTCACCATTAATTAGTCACCTGTATTAACCATGATTAACCATGATTAGGTATGAACCATTAATCACCAGTATTAACCATATAGTAACCATGAGTCACCATTGATCACCACTAAGAACCATCATTAACCATGCCCAATAGGCAACTCCAAAGCTGGGCCATGGATTCCAGTTCTTTTCTGAGGCGGGTTGCTGGACTGCTTCCCATTGCCCAGGCGCTAAGAACGGAAAGCGCTGCTCGAAAGATGGGGGACAGTAGACCACAAGGATGGGAAAAAATGGTGATCTTCATGAATAGTTGGATGATTCTTGATTGTTTATTCTATGTTTTTTTCTATGTTTTTTCTATATATTTCTGAGGGTTTATGAAGTTTTGGCTGGTCGGGAAGTGAATTTTAAGGAATGATTAAGGCCCCGAGAGGCTTCAGTTGTAGCCACGTGCAACAAAGGTACGTACCAGGATATACGATTTCCTATCTGGAATCATCTACAGATGGATTCAAATTCCCGGAAGGAACAGCTGGCTATATAGAATACGCTAGCAGGTTGTTGCTCCAAAATCCGCCCTCCATCGAATAAAGAACGGACTAAACGTGCATAGGTTTTAGACAGTGCTAGTGGAAATGTCTTTCATTTCGGTTGGCTAAATGATGCTGTACCTTGTTGGTGTTTTTTGTTGTGGACATAGTACATTGGGTTTCGGTCAGTGGTATTTGCAATGGGAAACAAATTGTGTGGTTATGCCATTGCTGTTCGCTCCTTGTGTACCACATTCAAGCAAGCTGTTCCAATCCCCGCATTTGCTTCTTAAGATCCCCATAACACGGTAAACTCAATAGTTTGTTTTTTCCCTCAAGGAGTAGAAAGAAAGAAACAAACAACTCTATCATTAAGTTTGTTTGGCACGTGAGTTAAGCATCCTTAAATCAAGACCTGCGTTGTCGTTAAGGATTGAAGATTGGGTACTCAACAAATCTCATGCAGTTGATCAACTTTCCCCATGTCCTCATTAAAGTTGCAATGTATTGGTGGTAAATCAATGTTTTGGACAACTCCATATCATATGCCTGCTTATGTATTACTGTTAGAATTACTGTATATCATATCCCATTAAATGATTCAATATTCCCAAGGTTTTGTTGCTTAAGTCCGGAGAACATGGGTTTGTCTCAAAAATTGGGTCTGGAACAAGTATTGGTTCATCCCATTTGTTTTATTGAAATTGCCATTTGGAGGTTTCCTAAAATGGGGGTATCCCCAAATCATCCAAATTAGACCATTTTAGTAAACCAATGGCTTTTGGGGGGATCCACCATTTTGAGAAACCTCCAAATCCCAGTAAATCCCTTTCACTCCCATGATTCTTGGTTATAAAAAAAGACCATTGTTTTCCATCATTGTTTCCCCATTTCCAGACCCTCACCTCCCCTGCCCAGTGGCGCCGCTGCGCCCGTAACCACACGTGCCAATGGCAAAGCTTGGGTTTGGTGCTCAGAGCGTCACCATTTGGACATTTGTCCCACTTCATGGAACTGGTTAGAAACCATAGTTTCAATGGATTGTGGCTTAAGGGAAAATCTACAGGAAACCTTTTCGATTTTCCTATGAAACATTGGTGTTTCCTATTTTTTCTGAAAGCAGTCCATTATTGATAGTTATAAGTAATGTATATATATAATATTATACATAACTCACTGAATGCGGACTTACTGTAACACCGGGGTTACTTTAAAAAAACACTTTTACCGAATGATTTGTGGGACGATCGATACTCCAAAAGTGATGGGATTTGAGCAACCAAAAGTGATGGGATTACACGATGTTGGATTTGACTGAGTGACCTTTGGAAATGGGTATTCAAATGTATTTCAACAACTGTCAACAACTAATACGAGGTACAAAACCAACAATGTTATTGAGATAGATTGGGATATGATATAGGATATGTCACATCTTATGTTTATATCCATCAACATGATGGTCCAATGCTTTGGTGTGTCAATGAGGATTCACAAAAACAAGCATCATGGCACTTGTTGGATCATGCCACGTTGCTCACCATTGCCATAAGATCTGTGGCTAGCCATTAATTATATTCGATATGCCAGTGTATTGAAACAACCCCAGGGATGATGATCCAAGCTGATGGACATGACTATCATTATTTTTTGCAGGGTGAAACGGTGAAACCAGCAACTGGAGTAGCTTCCCCATGGAATAGTGGGTTTAAACAACCCCAAAATTTGCTCCTTGATCATCATGGTTCCAATTCATGTATATATACCCTATTTTTGGAACCCACTTGATGACTCACCCCCACTTCGTAAGTGGGCTTTAACATGTTAATTATAACCCCATTACAAGTAGGGTAATTAGGGACAATGTCCAGTTCTAATTGGGCCCCGTTAACCCATGTATCCGATTCCTGGCTAGTTCCAAACCAAGTGATTTTTTTTGTTCCGAGAACATCCGGGAAACAAATGGAGTTGAATAGGAATATGAATATCATATTTAGATTATCATAGCTGATATATATATATATTATGATCATTGGATACCATTTGTCCATCACATCAAATTCCAGTACATTCATTGTTTTGCTGTTTCTCTAATATCCACTTTGTCACCATTAATGGAGGGTGATTTCCCCCATTGGTTCCCCACCATTTTTTACCAAGGCAGATGTGGTGGTGAAGATTGGTGGCTCTGCATGTACCAGAAAGGCGACAATGGGGTAGGACCTGGTACGAAAGATACACTTGCTGTGTGGAGTTACGATATAAAAATGGATAAACATGGGGATTTAACATCCAGAAGAAATGACTGGTTGGTGGTTTGGATCATTTTTTATTTTTACATATATTGGGAATAGTTATCCCAACTGACTAATATTTTTCAGAGGGGTTGAAACCACCAACCAGATGAGGTTTTGATGGTTGTTTTCAACAAAGTGGGATTCGACATGATTCAACCGACAAGTTTTGTGGAAGCAAATGAAACGACATGGAGACTTAAAACGACATAATTTGAACATGAAACAATTGGGATTTCAGCAACAACCATCATCGGGTTTTCTACTGACAAACAACAAAGATTTGCGAGGAGACGGTTGTGTTGTCAAGGAGGTTGAAATACGTATACACTACATTCCATCCCATTCCGTCTCACTACCTGAAAAAATCAGCATTAACATTCAGCATCAACATTCAACATTGCATGACATATTGACATTACATACGATATACATACATCTCATATATCATATATATATCTATTATATATACTTTATATATATATACATACATACAAAAATCCAAAAGTATAACCCATATATGTCATGTTTGTATATCAAATATATCACAACGGCGTAACGATTTGTTTTTTTGCCACGTGTAGGCGGAGTTCGAGACGCTGAACGTGGGCGCCTTGCAAGCCATCTCCTCTCAGCTATCGGCCCTGCCAACGGAAGGCCGGCGATATCCCGGGATCCCAATGTGATTAGCAGAAATCCCGCCAGTGATATTTATACCCTCTGGTGATGACTAACATAGCCATGGTATAGATGGCCCATAGAAATAGATGGTTTACCTGGGTTTACCTATTAAAAATCTGATTTTCCATAACCAGAGAGTATAGCATAGAAATAAGGGAAAATGCTACGTTGACACCATTAAAATCCAGCAGTTAGAGCGTCATGATGATTTTTCCTTCAAGAACCAGCCAGTTTGATGATTTTCCAGCCAGCCCCCAAGCTGATTACCTATTGATGGCTGAAAAAAAGGGTGTCCAAGCTACCAAGCTGAGTTTGTTTTTTCTCCTGGAGATTTGATGGTCATGGAGTCATGGTTTATTGGTCTATTTCTTTGTTGTGGATTATTAACTAAAACATAATGGATATATGTTCAAACCAACCAGTCTAGTGGGACAGGATAGGAATATATTTCATGGCACAATTGTAATGGTTGTTCCAATAGAACATATGCGTTAAATGTGGATGATGTGGGGCGTATCCAGACTTCAGGAAACCTCTACTACAGTTACAAGATGGTACCCCAAAACGTTAGCTAAGTTGGATTTTGAAAATGACAGACGGAGTTGATCTAATCTATGGTTGATACATCATGAGATTTTTATGTATGGGGTTGTAAAAAAGGTGTGTATATATATATATAAAACAACTTCGAACTGGGGGGCACCACCTTGCAGATATGATTTATAAAGATGGACCGGTGGATTCCCAAAACCATTATTGTTAAGAGATTCCAGCTAGCAAGAATTAGAGCTTAACAATTTATTGAACAATGATTTCAATGTGATTTCAGACTGATTCTGGTAGAAGCTGGAAAAGTGATTTAGAAGCGGGTTTGAAAGTTGGTGAATTTCTGAAAGTTAAGTTTAACGTGATTTGTCTATTTGGGGATTCTCACTTTGGTTTTTAAACAGCCAAAAACAGCCAGTCATCGTCGATCTTTAGATGATTTGAGTCTTTCCCCATTTTTAGAAACTCCTAACTGGATGCTCGTGAAAAAGTGCTTCACATACAAGTAATGTGATGGTTTTGTCCGGAAATGGATCCCAAGGTAGTTATGGCAATTTCTAAGTATTTTTTATGAACCACGTAGGATCTAAGTAAGCATCATCCTCACTTTGGATTTCTGAAATGCGGTGTGCCCGGTTTTATAATGTTGTGTTTGTTTTTTGCGGATGATGTAAGATAAGTTTTTTGTGGTTTACAGTGCCGGGCCTGGTTTTTTATTGCTGGGTTTACATGGAAATACCACCATGCAGACTTTTACATTAGACAGTGATGCATTGTTTGATCTTTGTCTTTGAGGTGTGTGTGTGTGTGCGTGTGTGTTTTTTTTTAAATGTATGTGTGTGTGTGTTTCATGAAAGGTAGGGTTTGTCCAAAACACGGAGGCTCCTAGTCCGGTGTTAGCCAAAATCGGACAGACCGTGCAGCCAATCAATGGCGGAACACAAAAAGTGGTGGTGAAGAAAATAGACGACATGAAACAAACAAATCAGTAGATCAAAAATATGCACCGAATATACGTATGTAGAATAAAATATAATATGTATATATAATATAATATAATATAATACAATACAATATAATATAATATAATATAATACAATATAATATAATATAATATAATATGTATATATAATATAATATATATATATAATATATAATATGCATATGTATATATGAAGTTATTATACATAATTAGATATAATCATAAAATATAATATTATATTAAATATTATTTAATATAATATGTATACAATATAATATATATATATATTTAAACTTTAAGATATGTAGTGTTTTTGCATGTAAACCTATAGGTTGCATCCCATGTTTGTTGGCGATCTCCATCTTTGTTTGACGATAGTGCGATGTGGACCTCACCATAGTGAGGGGACTCCACAAAGCCATATTTGGAAGATAACCTCCCAAGTTCAAAACATTATGGAGTATATATTATCGATCTATATATATATACACTTCTAACTTTTTATATATATATATATATGATATGATATATATATACATATCAATAATAATAATGATAATAATATTAATAATATAGTTCAATCAATGAAATTCTAATCATGATATATCTAATGAATAATGATCTATATATTATCGATGTAAACTAGTGTCAATTGCCCGGATAGGAAAACTGCAGCAAAGCTTCGCAAGCTGCTCAGCTCCTGACTTTGGCTCCTGAGTTGGTGGTGCCACCAACTACCACGTGTCACTCTCTGAATTCTGCGCCTCGCCCCGCCTCGCTGACATGATGGACAGCAGAATGACGCAATTCCTTTATGACTACTGAGCACCTCAAGGCAGAGCAGCTGTTTTTGTCCCAAGCTGAACAGTGCATGCAGAAGAGTTCTGGGCGTGCGAGATTCGAAAAATGCGCCGAACATGCGGCCGAGCAGAAGATGTATGGCCACCATGCTGCCTGCAAGCCATACAGGTTGGCAAACACGTGGGTGAATCTTTCGAGGGTTGAGCCAACCGACGTGGCTTGGAAACCGATTCCCGTCGTTTCTTGAGGCATCTTTTTGTGGGTTGAATGGAAATCATCGAACTGGGGGATTTTCCATTGCATTGCATTAACTCAATGGGGGATTTTCATGGATTTTCCATTTGAATAACATAGCTATTGAAAATTGCTATTTAGTTCGTTGATTTACCTAGCTATAAAATGGGTGGATCTTTCCATAGTTATGTAAACGTTTACCAGGGGGTATCAGAAGCTTTTTGTCGTCTTGATTTGTTTGCGGGCCCAGTCCTCATATTCACAGCTCGTCACCGATGAAAAAAAATGGATCAAAATTGTGGGAGGTACCACTTTCAATGGACTTACCCTCTGGTTATTTAACAGTTTGCCATGGAAAGATCCACCATTTTTTATAGGTAAACCCAGGTAAACCATCTATTTTCATGGGCCATCTATACCATGGCTATGTTAGTCATAACCAGAGGGTATCACTAATTATTCCGTGGGAGAACTAGTCAATTGGATTCAATTGGGACGCATCATTCTTATGGGGATTCCGATGGATTTTGCATATTCAAAGATCTTCAAGAGCGCAGACATCTCCACAATCTCAGTGAAAAAAAACAGCAGAAACCTCCATTCAGTTCAGGGATTTCCCAGCCATCTTTCATTCGACGGCAGAAACAGCCTCTTTTCGTTGCAGGTTACAGCCTAGCAGTGGTGCATGGTGCGGGATCCTTTGGACATCAACACGCCAAAGAGCAGCTCGGTGCAGAGTTCACTTGACCGAGCTGTTGGGGTTTTACTGTGATACATATTCTGGTTATTTGGGACATAACTATGGAAAGATCCACCATTTTTAATAGGTAAATCACCATACATATTCTGGTTGGTGGTTTGGAACATTTTTTAGTTTTCCATATATTGGGAAGTTCTTGGGGTGATTTGATCATTAGTTGAGTAATAATTAGTGGCCAACTGGTTGGTGGTTTCAAACATGTTTTATTTTCCATAATATATGGGATGTCATCCTTCCTATTGACGAACTCATGTTTTCAAGATGGTTAAAACCACCAACCAGTAGTGATTATTTGGGGGTTTCCTAAAATGGAGGTACCCCCAATAGCTGGTTGGTTTACAATGGAACATCCTAAAATAATCTGGATGATTTGGAGTTAGCCCTATTTCAGGAAACCTCCATTTCTAGTTATACTAACTGGTTTGATGAGACTTTGCCTGAACATAGGATGGACATGGGACTCAAGACTGGCAATATCCAGTAGTAGTAGGAACATCAGCTTCCAGACCCTACTTTGGGTGTCCCAAATTGAAATTAGGCTGTGTAAATATCAAACACACAACATCTTTACATGACTTTCCTAGCTATACACCTCCATTTATAACTTTCCAGCCATGTTTGATGACCAGAGACGAACTCCACTGTGCCTTACTGTGCCTTTGAAGGTGATCCCACTCCACATCTTTTTGTAGGACTAGCTTTACAATTTAAGGGAGCTATACCCACGTATCATCATGTATCCATATTCCGACAAATTCAATCCGGAATATCCCGAGGTATAGGTATAATTATATAATATATAGATATACAGATATAGAGATTATACAGATATAGAGATTATACAGATATAGAGATATAGATATCACGTTCGATTCATGACCTACCATCATCTACCCAATTTTTACGGCTCATGGCTACCCCAGGTATGGTGTCTCGAAGGGAAGCTCTGAGGCCGCCGTTCGTGCGTGCCGTGGGGATGCCGTGAGAACGATAGCTTATTACCATCTGGAAAACTAACATAACTATGGAAAATCACCATTTTTAATGGGAAAACTCACTAGTTATACCCTCTGCTAAACTAACAGTTTGCTATTGAAAATGGCCATTTATAGTTGATTTTCCCATTGAACATGGTGATTTTCTATAGCTATGTAAACGTTTACCA
The DNA here is from genome assembly GCA_947184155.2 of Cladocopium goreaui. Lineage (NCBI taxonomy): Eukaryota > Dinophyceae > Suessiales > Symbiodiniaceae > Cladocopium > Cladocopium goreaui. Next base: position 331,252 of record CAMXCT020002569.1, read on the forward strand.
GAGGGTAACCCCAAACATGTTTGGTTGATGATTCCATAGGTGCCGTGATGCTGCTTGTAATTTTCGAGATGATGGTTGATGATGATCACAGTGATCACAGCTCTTTTTTTTGAAATTCATGAGGTGACTGAAATGAAGAATGATGTCATCACAGGGGGAAACTTATGATCATCTCTAACTGGGTCACGAGATTGGAGGCTTTACATCTTTCCCACTACCAGGGGATCAACAATCACCCAAAGATCATTTGTTGTTGGCTCTATTACATGCCATAGAGCCATTTCTTGTTGCTGTTAATATCCCAGCATGTCATATCGAAATGGTTCCAATTATTGTTAATGCCCTGCAATTTATTGTTAATATCCCAGTCATACGTTTCATAGTATATATGCATATATATACACATATTTATACATTTTTTTTTACATTTTTATACATTTATATATATACTTTGTTTACATATTTATATATATATATATATAGTATGTTATAAGTATATATAAATATATATATATATATAAATATATTCCATGAGTTTTCTGCCATGGCTTCAACCTGGGAAGTTTTCCCCAGATGATCCCAGGCGCCTCTGGATCTCACGCAGCGCCTGCGTGAGGGTTTTGCCAAGACGCTGGGGTTGGGGGTGGTTCATCCAGGGGCTCCTGGATCACCATGGCAGTTTGTTATGGATATCAATAGTTCAATAGGCCATCGGCCTTGTCCATTTTCCAGATCTATGGTTTATCATTGAAGCAATAGGACCATAGTAGGGACCATAGTAGGGACCATAGTAGGGACCATATTAGGGACCATACTATTGAGAGTTACCTTATGGTTATCATTCAAGAGACCTTTTGTAGGAAGTTACTGATCATTGAAGCTTCTGATAACTCTTAGTTCATCCAAGTAGGACCAATAGTAGAGACCATAGTGACCATAGTGACCATAGTTCTCAGTTAGTTATCATCCATAGTGACCTTAGTGTTTTTTTTATAACATTTCACAATCACAGCTATCAGTTTGTTCATCCATGGATGGGATCTTCTTGGGATGATCTTCCGAGTACCTTGGAGAATCTATGGTCATTTTCATAGGGGACATGATGATCAATCATATTTATCAATGGATTGGTTTAAGGGAAAATCTTAACCGGAAACCATGGTTTTTACCATCAAATATAGGGCTTTCCTGTAAATTTTCCCATCATCCAGTTCTATGAATTTATTGTTGTCTTTGTATATTCAGTCGTTCCATTTTTTTGAAGTTCTTGAGGCTGGATACTGGTTGAACCAAGCCTGTTTCTCGGTTTTTTTGGATAGACCTTGAAACAAAGTGAGCTGGATTTCCGGGTTGGACTTCCCATTTCGTGGGTCAAAACTTATTTAGGACTGTGTGCCCACAGTACTGGTATATGTATATATTCATAATTATGTGTATATGTATACATATATATATATATATACATGTGTAATTATATAGGTGTAATGCTGTGTGAGTTGCCAACGTGTAGGTCATATATATATATACATATTATGCATGTGCGTAAATTTGTACACATGTTCATATCATTCATATCTATATCTAATATGTATATATATACATATACTCATTATATCACATATGTATATAATCATACAGGAGTTGATCATATCTATCCCACATTCCGATATGTTTATGGACTTGTTTTTATCCCATTACGAGTATGACTTGATATCATCCTACCGTTTGACGGAAGCCGGAAAGATCGAATCATTGAATCGGCTGCTGCCCTTCTCTGAAGTGAGGCTCTCTAAACGCCACTTTCACTGGATTGCTTCCAGGAAAAATCTACAGAAAACCATGGTTTTTACCATCAAATATGGGGAGGTTCCTGTGAATTTTCCCTCAAACCAATCCAATGACACTTGGAAAGTGTAGATGAGAAATCCATGACTAGAAGGAAATGTCACCTGCAGACCCATGTTACATGATACTGTAGGCCCAACGTTGGTTTGTGGCTGTCAAAAAAGGACCCAAGACATGTTAATGTGGTAAACCCAATAATAACGCCTCCCCAACTTCAAGGTTTTTGAAATTGGGTATAGGGTATACCCCCATGACTAGGATTGATGTTGAATATGATGGGAGGCTTTATGGCGGTGAATCCCACATATCCCTATCATCCTATGAATCATTTTCATAAACACGAATGCAATTAATGTCCATTAATGTCCATCAATGTCCATTAATGTTCATTAATGTCCATTAATCCTCATTGTTTTCTTTTTTCACAGCACATTGTGTTGCCAAGGACGAGATTGTCAGTGACCACATTGAATAAACACGTCACTGGGCTCGAGAAGGGATGTTTCTTGGTTTATAATTCCAACTAACTATTATAATTTATAATATATATATAATATTATATATATTAGTGGTTAGTTTTATGTTGTTTACTGTTGTTATATTTTATCATCATCATGAATGTTCTTTTCGTCATTGTATATCATGACATATACGGACACACGTCATACATCCATATACGTCGACAGGGGGACTCTGTTATGGATCGCAGTTGAGAGGTGCCACTCTGCAATTGGTGACTATTTATGAGACATGTGGGAATGGCTCAAAAACATGAAAAACCATGGTGATCTGAAAATATGTGTGATCGATTTTATTGCAGGCATCGGGTTTTTCTGTCCCATTCTTTAACGACATTGGTTTAACGTCAACTGGTGGTTCACGTCTGCGTTGGTCAAGCCCCATTGTTTGATCGCGGTGCTAAATCACAAGTTGATTGTTTCTCATTTTCAACTACCCTCTGGTCATTTAACATAGCCATGGTATAGATGGCCCATAGAAATAGAGGTTTACCTAGCTATAAAATGGTTTACCTAGCTACATATTTTTGTTAGATAATGTTAGATAACTCTCCATGCTTCTTTCGTTTTTTGGTACCCCCGGGTCGCAGAAACCCAGGTGATCACTGCGCTACTCAAAGAAGGCTGGGCGGTATTCAACTCATTGAAATGCCACGAAATTTGGATCATTGGGGTGATACTTATCAAATACTTACTTATCAATACTTATCAATAATGATAATGATCCAAATTTCATGATCCAAATTTCAAGGCATTATCACAGTACTTATCAATACTTATCAATACTTACTGTGGATGGTTGCGAAATTCTGCACCAAAAGGATGACTGAAAGCCCAACAAAGGAATGGGATAATCCACCGTTTTCAACCGGTGCAGGATTTCTTACAGTATCAAATATGATCAAATATTGCAATATGATGTTTTTTTTATTTTTTTAAGAAGCTATGTTCAACCTTCCTGCAGGCTATTTTCGGACACTGCGATGACACTCCACCCAGGTCTACCAGCGGTGTCCATGTCCCCGTGCCCTTTCGTGGGCACCGAGAAGTTTGGGTCGCTCAGGTGATGTGGTAATATCTGGTAATGGGATGGTTTACAGCATTGGGTGTACATATTTTCTATAGGTCTTCACAAAGCTTTTGATGCATATGTATACAACATCATACTTATATTATGTATATTAGCGTGTGTATAATTCTTGAAAACACGTGTTCATCATACATGATGGTAAATTGTTCCGAATATTTCTCAATCAGATGGGGGTACTTGTTTTCGCTGTGGGGCCTCTGTGTGGCTTCAGTTGGTTTGTGCTTCAATATCAATATATTGTTTGCATACTTTATGTATAATGTATGTGTATATATATAATTATATATATATTGATAATGCTACATATATGTATAATGTATGGTGATGTTTATGTAAAATGTATTTATAATATATATATATGTATATAGATATATATGTAGATACTGTAGATGACCAACTTATAAGTATGGTGCCACATTATAGATACCGTCCACTTGTAGGTTTTGGCCCACGACTTTATCCAAGCAAGCTGAGCGCTGACATTTGGTTCTGCCTCCATAGATTTATCCATCGCATCGCTGGTTGGGTGAAATCACAGAATTGGAAGTGAAACGCAATGGAAAAAAAAAACATCATTTGTTGGTTGTTTCAATGACGTTTTGCTGATTGGGCTCTTTATTAAAGTGTCTCTTAACTGCTTGTGCAGATATTTTTTTTGAAATCAGCAGTTTTAAGTCATTCTGTTCAAAGCAAGATGTTTGTTAGCTTAATGGTTGAATCGCCATGGCGAAAGCCACTTTCGATGGTCAACATTCCTCTTGATGGTCACCACGCTATGGTTTGTTCAGCATCCTTTAAGGCCACCCCATTCGCTACCCCAACTTAGCACAACTATAAATCCCCTTTTGGTATTTGGTATCTAGATTAAAAACCAATTATACATCAACTATCAAAATCATCGCATAGATCATTTAGATCTCCATTTTGGCTGTTGAACTCCACCTGGCTTTTGAATAGCAGAAACCTCCAGGAAGAAGCTTCGGGGAGGCCGTTTGGGCAGCGCCACCCTGGAAGGCGGTTGGCCGGGGATCCATGTGGGGGTTTCGTTACGAAGATCCTCCAGCGATAGGAAAATCATGGTGATTTAGCCATGATTTAGCCATCTAAAATAAAATCATTTGAAACTAAAAGAAAATCACATTGAAAAAAATATCTACTGTGGGGAATATGAGACTCAGACTGCATTTGGGTGGGCTTGAACATGGACTCTGGATATGGCTCCAAAGCTCCCAAAAAGGGTGGCGGTTCCAAAGACATTCCCAAGACTACCTCTTTGCACAAGCCGTGGAGCATCAGTATGGGGCTCACAACATCTGATTTATCCTTTCGCAACTGAACAGTCCGCTATGGAAAATCTCCCTGTTTTGGTAATCATCGAACCGAATAGGCCATGGCGTCCATCACCAGATAGCAAGGATAACCAATGACCGGAGGGTTGGCCACAGTGGAGTTTCGGCGGATTGCGGGGTTGTGGGGCCTACAAGATAGGCAACTTGCTTCAGAACTTAACTTAATTGACTATAGATTATAGGATTTATGCTAGATATATCTACACTCACATTTATCCTGAATTATCCTGAAGTAGATAGAGTATGCTTTTTTCTCAAAAATATCGACGATTTTGTGAGGATTGTTTGTGCTAAGATGTCACTTCCCATATTAGCCATATTTTGCACTTCATTTTGCATTTCATGTCAGATCCAGCAGTTGCAACATTTATCAATTGCAGCTGCCCCTTTTCCAAATCAAGATTGGGGAACGATCCCCGCCGAGCACGACAAGGAGGAAAATCAGAGGCCGCAGCTTAGGTGGGACAGTCTGCTTGCACCTGCTCACAAGCAGGTTATGAGCCCAAGAGGCTGCAAGCTCTAAGGATGATTGATCGTCGTCGAAGGGCAACTAAAGAAGAGTTGGCCCAAGGCGAAGAAGAAATGAAGCAGGCCGAGGCAAGACTGAGAGCTGAGGCTGCGGCATCTAATGAAGAGGCCATAGAGGATAGGAAGTCTGAACCGAAACAAGAGGAAGCAGGGAAGTCTGGAGATCAGACGAATGGACCAGTAGGGTCAATAGAAGATAAGAGGGAAGATCCCATGAAGAATAGCCCCAATGTTGAAGACACCCCGAAACCAGCCAGGTCACATCCTCCGACCACACCGCCTCCGCCATATCCACCAGTGCAGGATGTCAGGTCAACAGGTCTGAAGACACCAGAGCCAGGGGAGAGAGGGAGGCGAGGAGCAGATGAAGGCAAGGAGAGTCAGCGTCTTCAAACTCCAAGAGAGGACAGGACTGGGACAATGGGTTCTCGGGAGGGGCAGAAGAGTGAGGTTGAACAAACTCCACTGTTCACAGAGGAACAGGTTCGAGCACTCCACAGTTTGCATGAGCAGGCACCATGGTTGTATCAGTCTGGTCGCTCAGTTTTCTCTCCCTATCCGCATCCACAACGTCCAGCTTTCTTAGATCAAGAAGAAGACAGATTGAGAGAGCTGACAGAAAAGGAGAGACAGCTACAGCAGATGCGAGATAGGCTGTATCAAGAAAGGTTTGAGAAAGAGGAATTGAAGAGAAGCATGGTGTCTGTCATGGAGGAGAATCGGAGAGTCATGTCAAGACTCTCTGAACTTGAAGCTAGGATCAAAGACCCCGAGCCAAGGTTTGCCACACCAGAAGGTTCACAACAGAAGGAGGCTGAGGCCGCCAAGACAGCACAATCCCCAGAGGAGGACGAGACCTCCAAAGCCCATGAAGGTCCAGGCCCGACCTTCACCCCCGAAGCACCCAAAGCAGAAGCAGGAGGGAACATGACCGAAAAGTTCATGCTCCTGATGATGGAGTCAATGAAGGAGATGCACAAGAACTACATCAACAACAAAGAAGAAGCCGGCATGGTAAAAGGCGTAGAGGTAGTCAGGAGTGGAGCACCAGACTTGCCAGCTCTACCACAGTGGAGCCCATCACAAGGACCTCTACAGCTTGGCGATTGGCTTCTCTTGCTGGAGCCTCTGGTTGCAGACCTATCTACGACGTCTGAAACGTGGTGGAGGTTGGTGACAAGTGGTGCCGAGAGATGGTACCAGACTCACGTGAGCCTTTCACCACTGGATCGAATCCAACACAAAGCAGACCCGCCAACAGAAGTCCAACAAGAGAAGTGGCAGAGACTGGAACGAAGGGTTTCAGTCATGCTTCTCCAGGCGATTCCTGAAGGCATACGAGAGGAGCTGGTGGCATCACGCCGCCTGGGGGTCTTTGGTATCTTGACCCACCTTTACACTGTATACTGCCCTGGAGGAGTCTATGAAAAACAGACGTTGCTCAAGAACTTAGAGGAGCCAGCCGAAGTGAGCGCAATCTCAGAAGCTCCAGGAGCCATCAGGAAATGGCTGAGGTGGAGGAGAAGAACAGAGGAGATTGGAGCTGTCGCTCCAGACCCAGCCCTACTCTTAAAGGGCCTCAATCGGCTCACTCGAAGAGTGATTGGGCCGAACAAGGAGTTGCAGTTCCGCATCTCTATGGTGCGCAACAGCCTGGGCGTTGACACCACGCCTACAGCAGAAACGGTAGGCCACTTTGCAACTCACCTGCTAGCAGAGCTTGAGCAGGTGGCCCTCACAGAGAAGAGAGCATCTCCAGCAGCAGCCAAGGCAGAAGCACCAAAGATCAGGCAGTTTGAAGCAGAGAGAGGAGACAAAGAGAAGGGCAGAGGTAAAGGACAGGAGAAGAATTCAGAAGACTCAGGAGGGAAGCCGAAGTGTCACTTCTTCCTGAGTGAGAAGGGGTGCAGAAAAGGTAAGCAGTGCACCTTTTCACACGATGCAAAAGACGAGAAGAAGAGGTGCTGGACGTGTGGGGCCACAGACCACATGTCACCCAGCTGCACAAGACCGAAGTCAGCATCAGGAGAAGGAAGCCCGACCAAGGCAAAGAGCCTAAGGTCTGAGGGGGAGGAGAAGCCACTGTCCCCGAAGGAGTCGGACACACAATCTTCGGCAGCATCAGACCTTTCAATGAAGGAGCTGATGGAAGAAGCCAACAGAATGCTGAGGTCTATGTCGACGTCTGCATCAGGAAATGCAGCATCGGCGAGCTCCGCAACCAAAGAAGAGGAGGTGAGGAGTGATGTCATGGAAAGGTTGCAGCAGCAACTTAACAGCATGAAGATGAAGGTTTTGAGGATCGGCAAGGTCATGAGGTCAGGAGATCAAGGTCTGATCGACAGTGGAGCCACACACCGTCTCCGACCAGCAAGGTCAGGAGAAAACATCACAGCATACAAGCAACTGCAGGTCACACTGGCAGATGGACGCGTCACTCGACTGCCGATGTCCCCAGGAGGAGCTATGGTGAGTCCAAAGAAGGATACAGAGCCGATTGTTCCAATGGGACAGTTGACGGAGCTCCTGGGATGTGAGGTGAAATGGAAGGGAAAGGAGCTGGAACTGAATCACCCAAAGAAGGGGTTGCTTCCAGTGTATCACCATGAAGGGTGTCCTCAAGTCTCTAAGGCGTTGGCGTTGGAGCTCATTGAGGAAATAGAAGACAAGGTGCAAGGCATAGGCACCAAGGCAGGTGATTTCAAGGAAGAAGAAGAATGGATGAAGAGATTGGCCCAGGAGCACCCAGTGCTGAGCAAGCTGCCACCGTGGATCAAAGACCGACTTGCGGTGACCCCAGGAGAGTGGAGCAGCTTGCCACTGAACAGGAAGTGGAGGAAGAGGTTGAAGCGAGAGGGCTTCATTCTTCACCTCTATGCAGGAGGAAAAGAGGGATTCACTCTTCAGCGGGCATTCAAGCAGGTTGGAGGAGATGAAGGTATGATGTTGGAGGTGGATGAGAAGAGAGGATCAGGTCATGATATGCTCAGTGACTCTCAGGTCTATCCATCTCTCCTACGAGCAGCACTGGAGGGGAAGTTGAAGGCCATTCTAGGTGGTCCAAACTGCCGAACGCGCAGTGTGCTCCGCCATTTTCCGGTAGAAGGAAATCCGGATGCTCCGCGACCAGTCCGAGAGTGGGGTGGGGGGGAGTTTGGCAAGGCAGGGTTGACACCAAAAGAAGAAGCACAAGTGAGGGACGACGATCTCTTGCTGTGGAGGATGATTTACCTCTACATGGTAGCACACTACATGGCACAAGCACGAGGGCTACCCAAGGTTCACTTTGCCCTTGAACAGCCAGCATCTCCACACAGCTACATGCCAGAAACAGTCAGTTTCTGGGACACTGAGGAGTGGAAGCAGGTCAAAGAAGAATTTCAACTTGAGGAGACCACCTTTGAGCAGAAGAGCCTCGGTGGACCAGCCACCAAACCAACCACAATCGGAGGATCCTTGAAGATTGATGTCGAGGACCACCGGTGGAGGAGAGGAAGAAGCTATGAAAAGGTGTCAAGCTCCAAGGATTTGGCGAGGTGGCCACCAGGCCTGATGCACATGATAGCAACAGCACTACAAGAACAAGTTCTGCACCAGGATGTGCAGCTCAAAGCACTCTCATGGCAAGAGCACATAGCATTCAACCACATACCATACAGAAGAGACTGCCGAGTGTGCCAGGAGTCTCTACAACAAGCAGACACACACCACAGGGTCCGAAACCCAATGGGTGGCATCCTGAGCTTGGATGTCGCCGGCCCAATGAAGCCAGCATATGATCAAGGAGGAGGTATGGCCAGGTGGTTCTTGGCCGGAGCACTCACATGGAGGGTCCCAAAGGGGACAGACAAGATGAAGCAGCCAATTGAGGAACCGCTGGAAGAAGATGCACCAGCGATAGAAGCAGCAGAAGAGGAAGAACCAGAAGACCAGCAGCCAGATGAAGCCGGAGAAGGAAGGGGGGGTAGAGAAGACCCTGACCAGCCCCCGGCGGCCGGAGAAGGAAGGGGGGGTAGAGGAGACCCTGACCATCCCCCGGCAGGCGGTGACGCAGGTGCGGGTAGAGGAGACCCTGACCGGCGCCCGCCAGGCGGCGACGCAGGTGGGGGTAGAGGAGACCCTGACCAGCGCCCGCCAGGTGGAGAAGCAGGTGGAGATAGAGGAGATCAACACCAGCTTCCACCAGACCTCGAACAGGAGACAGAGCTGCGAGTCTTCAGGTTGGCGCTTCCAATGGTGACGAAGACAGCCAAGGAAGTCACCAGGACAACGATGGAGTTCCTCTTGAGGCTGAAGGCAGACGGGTACAATGTGTCCCGGATCCACTGTGACAGAGGCCATGAATTCTCAGGAGAATTCAAACGCTGGGCGAACACCCGCGGCATCCACATCACCCGAACTCCGGGAGATGATCCTAGAGGAAACGGCAGGGTGGAGAACACGGTGAAAGCCATCAAGACCCAAATCAGAAGAGCCCTTAGCCAGGCATGCGAAGATGCCAAGTGGTGGCCCTGGGCATGCCGCTATGTCACTGAAGTGAACCGATGCGTCAGGATGGCTACAACCCCAGAGTGGCCGAGGTTCCTGAAGGAAGTGCGGGTCAAGAAAAGGACCTGGAAGAGAGGAAACTTTGAGGTTGGCATAGAGAAGGTCCAATATCTGTGCCCATCAACAGAAGATCATGGGCATTGGATCTACAAAGAAGGAGAGGCCCCCAGGGTGACGAAGTGTGTCCTGAGGCCGACAGAGGAGCCGCTGGATGAGAGGGTCTGGCTGGCAGTTGAGAAGGAAATGCTCGACGCATTGGCCTTGAGAAGAAGGCTAAGAGAAAAGACGTCCGTGAGAAGACTGGACGCGGTGATGATGACGCCATCTGAAGAAGATGATGAGAAGAAGAAGGCCAGAGACAGAATTATGAAGGTGGTCGAAGAAGAAGCACGAAGAATCATACATGACGACCCTGAGATAGCAGGAGAGGAGCTGAAGATAGTGGCCAAGCTCAAGAAGATGGCAGAAGGCTATGAAATGGAGGAAGATGAAGTCCTTCAAACGAAGATTGTCTCGCCCAAGGAGGTGGCGAGGAGATGGAAAGACTGGCTGCCGGCGATCGAAAGTGAGGTCCGATCGTTGGTGGAAGAGAAAGAAGCCTTGAGGATGTTGACCAGAGAGGAGATCCACCAGCTGCAGACAGAAGCAGGAAGAACAGGCTTGACGATGGAGAGCGTTCCGTCGAAGATGGTCTTCACACTCAAGCCAGGTCCAGAAGGAGGTAAACCAAAGGCCAGATGGGTCGCATGCGGCAACTTTGAAAGCCGCAAAGACGATGAAGACAACTACTCAAGCGGGGCAGATGCGACAGCCCTGAGAGTACTTGTCTGGATGGCGATGAAACGCCAATGGCTTGGATGTGTGATTGATGTGAAGACGGCATTTCTGAACGCCAAGATGATTCAGAAAGAAACGGAAGGGCTTCTCTTGATCAGGCCACCGTCCATCTTGGTGGATCAAGGCTTCATGCCGGGGGACGCATTGTTCCTACCGCTGAGAGCGGTGTATGGGTTTCGCCGCTCACCAAGACTATGGGGAAACCACTGAGATGAGGTCATGAAGTCATACAAAGTGAAGGTCAAGGTCCAAGGAAAGGAGGTGACACTGATACTGGAGCCCCTTCAAAGCGAACCCAACCTTTGGAAGGTGATCAAGGCCGAGGGGGAGCACCAGCGCACTTTGGAAGAGGAGTTTGACCTTTTTGGGCTGGTGATGACTTATGTGGATGACATCTTCATCTCAGGTCCAAAAGAGGTGGTTGATGCTCTGCTGCAGCAGTTTCAGCAGACCTGGACCACATCAGAGGCAGAGTGGGTGTCGTCCAGCCCAGTGAGGTTTTTGGGGATGGAGATATCAAAAGAAAAGAATGAAGAGACAGGCAGAGAAGAATGGCTCATCACGCAGGAGTCATACATCAAAGATCTCATCCAAAGACAGGAACAGGAGGTCAAGGAAAAGAAGATTCCGATATCAAGAGATCAAGCGTCAATGGAGGCAGACAGTTGCCCTCCTACAGTAGAGAAGGTGAGGAAGTGCCAGAAGGCTGTGGGGGAAGTTTTGTGGCTAGTCACGCGAACACGACCCGACATCATGTTCACAGTGGCCAGAATGGGTGCCAATGTGACGAGGACCACGAAGAAAGTGATGGAGACCGCAGCACAGCTTTGGGGCTTCCTGAAGAAAACATGTGGAGAAGGATTGAGGTATGAGGAGTTGGCTGAAGAAGAGCCAATCATCCAAGTTTTCACCGATGCGTCATTTGCACCAGAAGGAGAAGAGTCTCATGGTGCATATTTGGTGATGGTGAACCGATGCCCCCTGTTTTGGAGGTCAGGGAGACAGGCATCTGTGACCCTATCTACAGGGGAAGCAGAGCTCAGTGAATTGGTGGAGGGCCTCAATGCAGGAGAGTCAGTTTCAGTCCTGCTAGAGGAGATTGTCAAGGGAGTCCGGAAGGTGGCGTGGACAGACAGCTCCACAGCCATCAGCATCCTCTCGAGCGAGGGAGGATCATGGCGAACACGTCATCTACGCCTCCGCTCCTCCTACGCCAGACAGGCGATTTTGGGAGGAGAATGGGGCCTCAATCATCTCCCAGGAGAAAAGATGATCGCCGACATAGGCACAAAGGCACTGACGTCTCCCAGGATTGAGACACTCAAGAAGCTCATGGGCATGGGACAGAAAACAGGAGAGGCAGAAAGAAAAGAAACAGGTTCAGCACAACATGAGGAGACAGAGCAGCACACCATGAAGATGGAACAGGCAGCCAATGCAGTCAGACTGATCACTTTGGCTGCTATCCTATCAATGGCCAAAGCGGAAGGAGAGGATGAAGAATCAGAAGAGCGAGATGGCTTGAGGGAGTTTCACTGGATGATGGTGGCATACACCGTGATGGTGGTGATTGCCACGGTCTTGTTTCAAACTTGCTGGAAGGTCGCAGTAAGGATGAGTCAGGGAGAGACCGAAGAGCCTCGTTCCCAGAAGTCCAGAAGTCGCCCCAGCAGCACAAAGTTCCTCAAGTCATCACGATCCAAGGGTGTTCCCGGTGAGGCAGGGGAGGGTAGAGGAGACCCTACCCAGGTCCCGGAAGTGGGTGACGCAGGAACGTGTAGAGGAGACCCTGTCCAGCGCCCCAGTGGCGGCGACGCAGGTGGGGGTGGAGGAGACCCTGACCGGCGCCCGCCAAGTGGCCCGTCTGGTCACTTTGGTCCGGCATCATCAAGCCAGGACCCAACACCCCAATGGATCGATCCAATGATCGAAGATGAACGATGGTGGAAGCAGCTTGAAGAAGATGAAAGACAGATCAGAAGGGAGCTCAACACCAAGGGAAGTCCACTGTGGGTAGAAAGCGACGAAGAGAAGCCTGAGATCAAGATTGGCTTCAAAGTTTTCTTCACGCAGTTTGGCGCAGTCTTTCATTCGAATCCAAACTGCGGTCATTTGCATGGGCCAAAGATCGGTCCTCACTACGAAGCTCAGTGGTGTGAGTTGTGTAAGAAGGAAGCGGAGCGCCTCAACCAAGCTCCGCTACCAAAAAAGGGGATCCTTCTTGGAAAGTCCGTCAAGATTTTCCATACCAACCATCGATGTCCAAAAGGACGACTCACAGAAATGACTGCACTTTGCAAGAGCTGTGGATGAACTGAGAGGGGTAGTTTGAGCGTAAAGTGATGTTTTCCTTGCGGAACCATCAAGGGGGAGTGCTAAGATGTCACTTCCCATATTAGCCATATTTCGCACTTCATTTTGCATTTCATGTCAGATCCAGCAGTTGCAACATTTATCAATTGCAGCTGCCCCTTTTCCAAATCAAGATTGGGGAACGATCCCCGCCGAGCACGACAAGGAGGAAAATCAGAGGCCGCAGCTTAGGTGGGACAGTCTGCTTGCACCTGCTCACAAGCAGTTTGAAACATCCATATTCTATTGTTATACTCCAGGATGACTATAATATAATGTATACAATGTATACAAGTATACATAGTATGTATTTTATATCATATATGATATGTATCGTATATTGCATATTTAACTTTACCCATCTGTAAGTGACCGCGGGAGCTTCGGACCAGGAACCAAGGGCCTTTTGCAGAGAGGTTTTGTTCCTGCAACTTGGACGAAATCCAGAATGGTGTGAATTTTCTTGGGACTTTTCCATGGGGATTTATTGTAATTGGATAATATCCATGTGTGTATAATATGGGTATGGGTATGGGTCAAAATTAGGTACCCCAATAATTGGATGGTGAATACTAAACTAGACTAACATCTGTGGTCCCCTAGGTCTTCCATTTTGACCCACATCCATATATAATATTAATATCCATGGATTATGGCCACGGATCTGGAGTTTTGAACATGTTTCAACACATTGGGATTATCCGTCCTTGGTGTATGATCTACATGGAAACATCCAAAACATGTAGGTCAGGCCACGGATGGTGGCCATGGGATTCCACGGAATCTTCGAAGATCTGAAACGTATGTTGCTGAGGCACAGGGATGTGGAAGTACCAATTCAGACATGACCAATTCACTCAGTTTTTTGTTGGTTCTTTTTCAGGAAGTAAGAAACATCAATGGAAGAGTTTCGTATAGTTACTGAAACAAGTCCAATCCTGGTCCCACTGCTGCATTGTGGGTTGACAAACACTGACCGTCCGAAATTGTGCGGCCAACAGCCCAAGACAAAAAGCTTTAGTCCTAGGCCTAGGCGACCCATTGTCCAAATCGATGCAACGTTGCAATGGTTTCTGCTGGTGAATATCACACCGTTCTTCTCCGCAGTGATGGCTGTGCCGTGGCTTGTGGTTCCAATGTGGACGGACAGACCAGGATTCCAGCTTTGCCATCGGCCGGAGTGGCATACACGCAGGTTTCAGCCGGAGGAGGTCATACAGTGCTTCTCCGAAGTGATGGAACTGCTGTAGCTTGTGGAAAAAATGGTGCTGGCCAGTGTGACATCCCGCCTTTAGATGCTCAAACCTCCTACACCCAGGTGTCTGCTGGTGGGTGTCATACGGTTCTCCTCCGCAGTGATGGCCAGGTTGTTACTTGCGGAATGCATGGTGGACAAAGCGAGCTTTCACTCTTCGCTACTGCAATGAATTTGTCATCCACCCAGGTTTCTGCGGGCAGATGTCATACGGTGATTCTCCGAAGTGATGGCCATGCGATGGCCTGTGGACTCAACAGAAATACACAATGCAACATTCCGCCCTTAGATGTTGCCATGTCATACATTCAGGTTGCAGCAGGGGGGTATCATACTGTGCTTCTCCGCTGCGATGGCCGTGCTGTGGCTTGTGGAAAGAATACTCACGGACAATGCCACATTCCACCTTGTGATGAAGGAACATGGTACACCCAGGTCTCTGCAGGCAATGATCATACAGTACTTCTCCGAAGCGATGGTTGTGCGGTGGCTTGTGGATTGAACGTTGATGGGCAATGCAACATTCCACCATTGGATGAAGGAATGTCGTATATTCAGGTGTCTGCAGGCTGGTTTCATACAGCACTCCTCCGGAGCGATGGCTGCGTTGTTGCCTTTGGAAAAGGTACTTCAAGATGTGAGATTCCATCTTTGGAGCCGGGCTTTTGTTATGTTGGCGACGCTATGCCACATTCCAGGGATGTCGTTTTGCAACTTGACTTTCTTTGTGAATTTGATACTTTCATGCTCACCTGTTTCAGTTTGGCTGGGGAACAGGTACTGCGATTGAATGCACGTTGCTCTGACTTAGCTTGGAGTACTTACAAGCGCATTGCCTGTAAATTGAACGTGAACCTCCCAAGTCTAAAGCTGGTCTTGCCTGACGGCCACTTGTTGGCCTCCATTTGCAGGGCGAATCCACTAGCAATTGTTGCGGATCTGACTAGGCATGGTAAATGTCTTACATAATTCCCGGGGCAAAGGCCCCCGACGTACTGTGTTGCTGGGGATCTATCTCAACTTTTATTGATGGTTGCTGTACCTTTCGACAAAACGAGAGAGTACCCCATCACCTGGCGGATCCTGGTGGCTACAGAGAGAAGCAAGCCAAAAAGTTCAAAGAAATCTAGAGAAGGTCAACAAGTGGAGTACCAAAACAAACTTGATCACCTTCAGAAATCCCTTCCCCCGATCATAACCCCCATTTGGATCCATTGAAACAGCCTTTAAAATGAACAGATCCAGTACTCAAGCAGAGTTTCAAGGCTATTTGTTTGAGATCAGGGCGACGAATTTATTCGACCTACCATTTTGGGAGGGTCAATCATTTTGACCCACAACAACATCTCCCAGGAATTTCCTGCCAAGTCTGCTTGTGCTTGTCCCCGCATCCGGATGCGCGAAAATAAGTCTCATTTCTTCAGGTGTTTTGAAGATCGAAAAAAAATGCCAAGGTTTGTCTGAAAATCGTGTACCCTCCGGTAAACGTTTACATAACTATGGAAAGATCCACCATTTTTAATGGATAAATCCACTATAAATGGCAATTTTCAATAGCAAACTGTTAGTTTACCAGAGGGTACCCCTAAACCCAAGGGGTGCTTCTTGTGCCGCAGCCTGGACCCAGATTCCGATTCCTGACATGGTCCATCCCCCAAAAGGTGATGTCCAACATCAAAAACAGCCTCATCCACAGTAAGGTTCAGTTATACCTTTTTGATCGCGCAGTCTCGCGTTTTTATGCACACTTTTGCTGTAAGCAACAATTTGATTCTCGAAAAAGTGTCAACATATATATATATATAATATATAAATGATGATGATGATGATGATGACTATGGTTGTTGCTTCAATCCAAAAAAAGTGCAGATCTGATGTGGTCGCCAAGGTCGTACATGGTGATGCTGTGCTAGACGATGCGTGACCTGACTGGAGAGTTTGGTTGGCCAATGGGGGCGCAGTTAAGGTTCTTTAAGACGTAGTAGTGCTATAGGTGGTGCCCCAGGTCAGCAGCTAAGTTGGTGTTTAACTGATGTATAACTAGGTTTATGGTAGATGCATCAAACCATATCTAATGTAGTTTATAAATCAACTTAAAACTGGAAGGCGCCATCTCGTATAAATAATGATATGATGTTCGATCACCATCATTAAGTCGGCATGAATGAAAACCTTGTAACTATACGAGTTTGTGATCAAAATGGTGATTTAGATGGATTTACTATTCCCATCTATTCCTCAATTTTAATGGCCAAACATTGCCATAAGAACATGAGGTTTCCAGCGGGTATCGGCTGACAAAGCCATGGTTTTCGAACTCGCTAAAACGGCCCCTCGTTGCAGTGAGTTCAGTTGCTAAGATCGTGTTTTGTTTCGTATTCGTACTGTGGGACTCCAAACAGATTCAAGAAACTATTATATATATATATACATATAATGATGCCTTCCTTTCCATACCCATAATGCGTTGGCATTGGCATATTGCTATACATACTATATATAGAATCTACCCTGCCTGGGCGATTCTGCGCCAATGTCTTGGAGCTGCGCAATGCACCTGAAAAAGTACCATTCCCATCCATTCCCTCTTCAATTGTTGAAGAGTGTTGCTACAACATCATTAACTAATATTACATTATGTTTTTCTTTATTATGCAACAGTATATTCCCTGCAGTTCTAAGTTTTTCTGTCGAAATTCGTGTGATTCACCAAGAACCTCGTCGAACTTTCTCCTGGCTTTCCCCAGGCAAGGTGTGGCCATTTTGAGCGGTGATGTCTGGATGGCCCGGGTACCCATGGGTACCCCGGGTTTGTTGGTCTCACATGTCTCACTTGGAAATGATTAAAATGATTCAGTTTTTGGGGTCAAGTTACAGTGGCACGGGGTATGTATGTGTACATCGTAGGATTTGATACAATTTGACAGGATATATCGCCAACTTTACATGATCTTTGGCTGTTACTTAGTACGAATAGGATTCAATAGGATATAACCCCCAAATCAGAAGTGCACGTGTTCATGCAAAATATAACAATACATTATACATATATTCATGTGCATGAATTATACGTGTATATATATATATACACACATACATAATACATATATATATATATACACGTATACATAGTGATTGAGCAGTGGATTTAGGGCCGATCAAATCCCCAGCACTTCCAAATTCAGGTAGAGCTATGTCGAGAACTGGGCGCCAAGTCAGCCGTGCCGGGAGCCCCGGCTGGAGCCCGGGCTGGAGCCCCCGGAGCCCGGGCGCCATGGCTGTGCTTAGAATATTCGGTCAGAACATCATCGATAATGTCTTATCCTGAAAAAAAAAGGAAAACCTTACAATCATGGATTATGTCATAAATATCAAAGAATCAATAATCCATCTATCACTTCCTAAGTTCAGAAAATGTTGGAAAATTTTGGACATAAATCCTGGCTTATTGAAGTTACAAATGGGCATGCCCAATTTTTTTTTGTTCAACAAACACTGGGTTCACCAGGCGAGACAGGATGATCCCACAGTTGGGACTGGGAAAACATCGAGCTTTGGGGAATACTTCGCAGACCCTTCAAAATCCAAGGTGATGGTCCCGAGTAGTTGGCTTATTGTGCTTTATTTATATATATAGACATATAATGATTTACATATATGTATATGTTTAACCAAAGCTAAGTGTAGTTAACACCATTAGTCACCAGTTATTCACCTTCATTGCCAACTTGGCGACCACCATGGACACCATGGACACCACCTTGTTGGTCTCCAGGTTTGTGACTGACGTGGATGGTGTTTTTACTAAGCCACTTGGCGGCAGATGCGAAGTTTAGATCGGTAAGAAGGCGATGTTGCCATCCCCAATGTTACCATGTTTACTTCATGGTTGGTATAAACATGCACAAAGCATCAAACTATGGGTGGTAAAAATGACATTGTTTTACTGTTTTTTCATGTTTTTTTCCAACAATAGGGTGAGTGACAGTTTCCCCCCAAATGCTCCATGTATGGTGTATAAACTGCATTTGGCCTACGATTGGGGTAAATGTTGGAGAATCTTCCATACACACAGAGCATCTGGGCACTGCAGTCTTATAACAAAACGTTCATGATAAATGACGATAACATTACAATCTTATTCGCTGTTAGATAGCTAAGTTGATTTATAAGTAGCTTTACAGCATGGTTTGTGGTTGGTGGCTAGATGGGTCAAACATAGCGTCGCTAAACATAGAAATAAAACGATAAAGAAACTCGTCTTTTTTCACTGCTCCCCGCGACACCCCAAACCCGAATTTCCCCCAAGCAATGCTGGTGAATTCTGATTTTGATGCTTGAAATCCCATAAATCAGATTGGGGAAGGGGTTGCTTCAAGCTATAATAGGTAAATGGTAGCAACAAGAAGGTGAAATTGGTCATTTTGCTATTTTGCTTCTCTACCCAGATTTTCCCCGAAACATATCTGGCTTGTTGGGAGCGACCCTGATTGTTGTCGGTTGAATTCCCAACATGACTATTGGTTGCTTTAACCCCTTTACATCCCATTGAATCCCCTATCTTGCTAGTTAGCCATTTGAATCCACCATTTCAGGGAAGATTCACCACATATGGATATATTGGCTAATTGTGGCCATTTTCAACATTATTTGATCATACATCGAATCCTATATATTGTTTCCTGAAATATTGGATTCAATATATTGAAATTCCTGAAATTGTAATTTTTAGATATGATTCTATATATATATATAGGAATTGCCATATATCAGGATAACATGGCCAATTGTTTCAATATATTGAATCCAATCTATGGCCTTTCAAAATCCAATCTCCTTCCTGAGATTCCCTCCATCCAAGGCCACCGAGCGAGGCAGGCGCCGAGCTGGTGCCAGAGATTTTGTTGGACAACAAGGGCGAGTTGGAGCTCCGAGGCGGTGAAAAACGGACATGTTTCTCGTGTCTGAAACGTCGCAGTTCTATGGAGACGCTGGTGGAGACTTTAGTCCGGAAAGTTGTGGTTTGATTTGAGTTACAAATTCAAATTCGATCATTTTTCTCTGGTATCTGCCCAATAAAAAACATGAATTGTATGTGGCAAGTGTGGATTTTCCAAAAAAGAACACGAAATCATCCCATCAAGACCAAAGAAAAAAAAACTTGGTGAAGTACTTGGCCAGAAAAGAATGGTAAAATGGGATTTCTCATGGATTTTACTGTACAGGAAAAATATGGGAAAAATGGGATTCGGATATGTCATGTTAACTGATTTCACACGATATGAACATGGGCTAGACATGCCCGGCGCCACAGGAGTGTCCATGAACACCGCGTCGCACGATGTCACTGGTGGCCTAAAGGCACAGCGCCATTGCCATTTTTTGGCTTTACCGGGTAGCCTCCAGTAAATTACCCTCCGGTAAACGTTTATATAACTATGGAAAATCACCATTTTTAATGGGAAAACTCACCTATTTCAATGGCCATTTTCAATAGCTATGTTAAGTTACCAGTAAATTAACAGTTCGACCCTGGCAGAAATCGGGGTTGAAAGCTTAGTTTCCACCAAAAAATGTTCATGTGTGTTTCAGGGTCGATGGTGGCTCATCCCAGTTAGTAAGTGGATTATAACCCCAGTTATAAGTGAACTAACCCTACTTAGCCCAGTTATAACCAGGGGTATAACCTACTTACTAAGTGGGGTGAACCACCAAGTATACCCTTTTTCTTAGACCCGGTTGTGATGTTTCAGCCTTTACACCTTGGCTCAAATGGTTTTTCATAGCTGCGTAAAGATCCTCACAGACTGGAACTCCGAGCCAGGTGTCAACAAAAATCAACTCATTAAAACTGTCTGCAAATAGGATGCCCTTAAAATCCGGTGGTTTATCATGATTCCCTTTCAACATAGGCAATTTATGGCAATTTGATTCAATTTGCTACTGTTTTTTTCCACGGCAATCATCTCCAGAAGTTGGGAAACCCCAAAATCCTATGTAGCACGGCATCATTTTTGTCTGTGTAAGTACCATCTTTTGATGGTGACATATGGTGACATACCCTTGTTGCTGGTGGTGATGTTGCTTAATCCCCAGAAGTTTACTGCTGATGTCCTTACCCCGTTCCATCCAGTGATTGATAATCATCTTCACCGAAAAAACTCGCCATAAATTGGAAGTACCTATACAACTTATAGCCGTCAATTTCACCAGAAATTGACATCCCATGGTTTTCCCCAGTATATCCCTTCTATCCCCAGGATGGTTGGTTAAATCTGCACAGTTATGGCCATTATCAGTAGTAAGTACTAGCAAAACCCCATATATAGAATGTTTCTCATCCCATAGAAATAACCAATTATAACTGATACCCTCTGGTAAACATACAAAAAACTATGGAAAATCACCATGTTTAATTGGCAAATCACCATAAATGGCCATATCTGTAGTTTTTATCAGTATCTCCCATGGTCCCACGAGGCCAAACTGGAAAGCGCCGCGGACGTCTTGCGAGGAGCGCCCAGCGTGGAGGCAGGGATTTCTTGGGAACGCAGGAAGAGTGGGGATAGTTGAAGTGGAATAACAAATAAGTGGGGATAAAAGTTACTATAAGTGGGTAAAAGATGGTAAAAGATGGTAAAAGTGGAATAACAGAAAACTATCCCGACATACCATTTTGTGGTAAAACGCAGCAGGAAGAGCGGAATAAACTCTAATTCTATAATTGGGTAAAAACATGGGTTCCTTTTTTGGTTTATAACTACAAGTTTCTTAGAATGAATTTATGGTGGATGTATCTGCAAAGATATCTACACTTTCTGGTGGTTTTATACTTCAACTTATAACTGGGTCGGCCACTTTCTGGAAGAAAAATCGAGTGGTTTGGTGGTGTTTTGATGTAGTTTGACCACATGTTTTGCCACAAAATGGTATGTTTCACCAATGAGCAACGGTATGTTGACAGAAAATGTGGATTGTATGAATTGTATGTTGCTAAATGTTACTTTTAGGACGTTTTTCGCAGCAAGCATATGAGGATATGACTTCTATGGCCCACCATGGGATTTCAATCGACCCAAAAAAAGGAATATCACCCCAGATCCGATGACAGTAGATCGTTTATCATTGAAACAATATCATCGAAACAATATCATTGAAACAATCACACTGAGTAATTACAGAAGATAATGGGTATGCTTCTCTGAGTGTGTCTGTATACCTGATTGGGCTGGTTCCATTTCAAATAATCCTGTTCACACAATGGTTGACGTCATCCAATATGACAATATGTTGTTGCGTGTTGATGCTTCCAAGTTCATGTCTATTCCCAATACATGGAAGGATGATCCCCTATCAATACATGTCATCACGTGACCCACTTTAGCTGTAGAATTCCACCATCCATTATGTCCTACTTCGTTTTAGCTAGTTCGTTCTTTGAAATATGATGCTTTTGTTTCCAACCTGCTTTTTTATAAGTGATGATCCCAAGCGACATTCGCATATGTTTGTGGGTTGAAAGGTTGAAACCACGCAAGGAGTCAACCAATCTGCAGTGTCAGGCCCAGATTCCTCATCAAGTTTTCAGCCCCGCCAGGCTGTGTACATCGTGCGGGCTGGCAGCAGCGCTGCTGCAGAGGCGTGGGGAACGGGACCTGAGGAGTTCCCTATTTGGGAATGGTCAGCCAAGCCTATTTGGAGATGTTGACCAACAATGATGATTAAAGCAAAAAAACGAACATAAATATTCCCTTGTCGAAATTGAGTGTTCACCCAAGAGAAATGTGGCTTAACCAACAGCAAATGAGATCTGAGTTTGGAAGGTGGGACATATCATGGAGAAATAGGGAGTTATTTGAACAAATGTTGGCTATGTGTCTTTTCTATGTCTAGAGTTAAAAGTACAACAGTTGGATACAGCTGTCATATGCTGTCATAGCTGGAAATTCATCCAGCAACTAATCGTAGTTGTTGTATCGTAGGTTTTGAGTTTGACCCATCCCCAGAAGTGACGACATGATTGGCTCTTGACAAGCCAGTTGGGGATGGGATTGGTTACTTCCACCCCAAGGCGAGACCAGAACTATAGCTATAGTCTGAACCCCATGAACTATAGTTGTAATTGCCATGGTGTTAATGAAACTATAGCTATAGTTGATCCTAGTTAACCATAGTTATAAATAGTTATAAGCTATAGTCCATGGAGTTAATTACACCCAAACTATAGATCCTAGTGATATCAGTTATGTGCACCAACTTAGCTATCTAGGCTGGCTTTGCAGGAAAAGGATCTTCCAAATCCATCCAAATCCCATGGGACACGTTTCCAGATTTTTCCAGGCTCTGCACGGACTCGCTCCAAAGCAAGGCGCGCAGCGCGCTGCAAGTGTTGAACCTCACAGGCAGGTTCCCAAAACGATGGGAAGAGGAACCATCCCAAAGATGGTTAAACCATGTCAAACCATATTAAACTCCCATTTTTCACGTTCAAACCTATGATTTTTTCCCGTTCGAAAAAGAATGGTCCCATGCCTGGCGACCACTTCAGGTACTACTCTCAGAAGACGCTGAGAGATGTGAGGACGCTCTCTAAAATGGCGTGTCTGAAAATGGGGCGTGACCTCAAACTAGATCATAGATAAATAATATATATATATATACACGCAATTATTCAATAATAGATAGATCATACGTTATTTATATCAAACTTGCCGTTTACTGTAATGACAGATAGAGAAGATACTTTTGATTTATCAACGGACTGTAACGGACACATTCGCGTGCCCCATTTTCGGACAAACGCACACGGGCATGTCTCAATATTTGGACCCTGTCCAAAAATGAAATTCTACTTGGGGAGATACCCGGTCTTTTAACAGGGCAGATTCTGTAGATTGCACTTAGAACGTCGGCTGGTTCGAGATTCTTTTAGCTCCCAAGTTAATTTATTTATGTTATGCTACTTTGACCCTTAGTGAACCCCAAAAAAAGACTGCAGCAGCATTTGTCCGTGGTAAATGCTCATTTTGATGGATAAGTTGATATGTTGAGGGTCTAGGGAAACTACAAATGGCCAGTTCCTTGTTGTTGCAATGCTATCCAATGCTCAGCCAGTTGAACAGCTATGGGTCACGGGTCTAAAATCGAGAGGTAAATCACAGTCTTGTAGATGTTTGATCCCGTTGGAAAACTCTACCCATGTACCGTGGTACCTTCCCAACGACTTGTCGAGCGGCACTGGCTAGAAAGCCAGCGCCGGCAATTCTTCTGCCTTGATTTGGCAGGGCAAGAGCCGAAATGTTGAGAAAAAGATTCATGAGACATGTCGTGGCACATTCATGAAATATGGACCATGTATAAACCATGTTTGCATATGATATTCTCTATCAAATACAGTACTCGCAGGTGCCAAAAGCAACAGGCCCATTTCCCCAAGGTCATAGCTCGATGGCAACACTTAGCCTTGAATTTGCTGGGATGGTGGCCACAATTCTTGGTGATACCTGGCACCACATGATATTTACCGACGCGATGGCAACAAGGTCATAGCAGGTCGAGCCATTATTTGGTCTGTGTCGAATGAGTCCGGGTGGTTCATATCATGAACAATTTTCATGGGTCAACAAAAAAATGATGTCGCAAACAGTGCTTGAATCGCTCATTGTAGAATGAATAGTCAGGGGCCCATGTGTAGTCAGGTTCATCAGCATCTTTCTTCCATGGTTGGCTCAACTTTTTTACAGATCCCTCTCCAGCTCGCGTTGCGGCGCAACGCGCCTCCGCGCAGGTTCCTTTTTGATCATGTTCTTGGTCTGGGGATGCGCCAACATCATCCTCTTTAACTTGTTGCCCGGCACGTCCCGGCGATTCCGAAGGTCGAGGACTGGCTTGGTACCAATGAACATCATTCTGTTGTCGATCAACTAATGTAAATCCATCCCGAGTAATCTCGAGTACATGATTTCAGTGATTAACAGATGTTAAGAAGTATAATCTATATTTATATACCTAGGAACCCAAATGAATGTTTTTTTTGATCATACGGCCTCAACCATTTTTTTTGGTCATTACGGCTTACGGGTGTTTCCCAATTTGGGGGTTCAGCCATAATCACACACAATTGCTTCACTCCCCCTTTTTCTGTGCTTTGGACCATCAGCTTCAAGCGGGCCCGTCATCTCGGCGAAGCTTCTCTTCGTCGGCTGCTGAGTGTCAGGGTTCGGGCTGTTGACCCACGCTTTGTTTGCCATCACAAGATACCTTTGAAGTACTCTCAATCCAATTGCCCTGGGGGAAATGCGTCGGCTGACGCGACAGCATCTCCCCACAAAGTCCTGAAATGAGACATCCCCAGGGAACGGAAAATACAACAGTGATGACACATACTAGGATAGGACCACATAACGACCAACATATCAAAATTCAAATAAATTCAAACTAGACTCCTCATCAGCCTGCACTGACTCCGCTAGGATGTTCAGTGTCCATTTGTTTTGGGCTCCAGATACCAAACGACGCCAGTGATGGTCCAACATGTGAAACTTAACATAGATCGGGAAGCGTGATTTTCGCTCAGTGAAGCACCTATAGGCAAGATTTGCATAGATACGTAACCACTTTCTTCCGTTGTTTCCAGCTGCAAGCGCTTCATTGGACGTCAGCCACAACCCAGACGAGTAACGAATTGAAAAAGTGTCGTTGGCCGCTTTGACAGCTTCAAGAATCATCAAAAAATACTCGTCCTCATTGAATTGATTAATCCTCCCTGTCAAGAACCATTCCACAAACCTGTGGTAGATATGCGTGTCAGCAAACTTTGACCAACCTCCTTCAGGTAAGACCTGGAAGCTTGTAAGGCCAATTCTCTCCGCAACAAATGGACCTGAATGAGGAAGGTTGCAACCCGGCCGTTTGGCCCACTGACGTAGGAGAACATCCAACTGGGAAATTTTGTCTTCCCTTGACCCCGGCAAAAGAAGCAAACATTCAGCCAGCACTGAAGCTATGAAAGTTTTACCTGCTCCTCCATGGTAGTTGTGCCAAACATCAGTCTTGAGATAGTCATGGGGACGATCGATACAATGAAACAATTGCAGCACTGAAGGTCGTGTAACCCAAGGATCAACTGTAGCAACCACAGACCATTGAGCATCTATGTTGAAATCTTCAAAAGGCCCCCCTGGCTTTGTGCCAGCCAAACACATCCAACAAACCCCAGGAGGAGATTTGTTTTCCTCTGACCTGTGCGCCCTTTGCCAATGCCTCGTCAGGTCTCCAACGGTCCTCAAAAACGGAAGATCCCCTTTCACACCTAAGCAAGCGATGTTCCATCTTTCCCCTGCGTAGGTAAACCCAATGTCTTGAAGTTTGAGGAGGTCATTGATCATCTTGTTGAGTACAGCCTGGAAATTCTCCTGAGTAAGGATAGGGGGCTGAGTGGGATTAAAATTAATGTCACAGGAAAGGACAACCAAAGGCAATCTAAGAGGATAGAAAATGAATAATATCATAGTCCCAGAATCTGGTTTCGCCTTGTAATGTTTCTTTGGCATTGCAACAAACAGCATTCGACTGTTGAAAGAGCTCCCTTGAAGGTTGATACCCATCTTGAGTTGACGAAGAGATCTAATTGGATGTCTTTTGAGGAAAGGTTTGCTGCCACGACCAATGGCCCCTTGTAGGCTCAATATCATGACACCCGATCGTTTGAATCCACGACCTTCATCACCATGAATGTAAACTGGAATTGTTCGTGATAGCGACAGCTTGTTTTCAGCAGCAGCTCGAAAGACTCCATAATCTGGCCATTCAAGGCTGTAACGTCGCCAAAACTCTAACAACATTGGTTGCACTTGTTCCATGGGTTGTTCCCCAAACAACTTGGACAAGTTGTTGGATTGAACCAAGTAGTCAATGGTGTCAAGCATACTGAGCACAGGGTAGCTATCACCACCATCCAAGTCAACCCAGGAAACCGGAATCTTCAACGCCAGGTTGTGCTTCTCAAACCTTGGTTGGGGCAGGGTTCAAAGTTAAAAAGTGCAAGTTGAAATGCAACCCAAAGCATCCCTAAAAAGAATAATTGCCGTAATTTTTATATGGGATCATATGGAGTCAGCTTCAGCTACGTCACAGTTTATGGCATTCGTCTTCTGCTCTCTTAGTTGGCACACTTGCAAGACGGGAAGTGATTGGGCAACTTGTAGATCCATAATGATCGACTGCGGCCTTGCTCATCTCAGCTACAGACTTGGCGGTGGCCTGGGCGATCAAAATCCAATCGTTGGGGGTACAATAAGCTAGAGATCTGAAAAGGGTCATGTGAAAGAGATCATGCGAAAGAGGTCATGTGAAAAAGATCATGCGAAAGAGATCATGTGAAAGGATTCATGTGAAAGAGATCTGGTGAAGGAGATCATGTGAGAAAAAAAACTTTGAAGCAGGAGCTTTTGACCTTTTTCTTTGCCAGGGATCGCTAGCGTATGTCATGTAATTTTCAGCATCACGTAGGGCAATGGGAGCACCACGTGGGAACAACAGCGTGCACATTTAAGCAAATTTGCACAACAGCGCAAGCCATACTGCATGGCCTAGCCATAACGAATTGGCAATTGAAAAAAGCCCACTCAGCTGCCACAGCTCACATTTTGATCGGTTTCATCACGGTTCACTTCCAAGTTGATGAATTTCCAATTGCTAATGACCGTATCCAGAACCTGTAGTTGCTCCAAATCACGGAGTCTTTGCCTTGCTTCAAAGGCATGCTTTTCAAAAGGCCGTTTGGGTCCTGCCACAAACCCCCAGGGCAAGTCTGGGTCGTGAACACCCAAAGCTTCAAATGAAGCCTTCAATGAGGCCAGAATTCTTTCCCTTTTCTCAACTACACGGGCTCGAGTATCCATGGGGAGCTGACGACTAAACTATTCTGATTTTTTGTTTGTCTTTTGGGCCAAATCTCCAGAATGGTGGCTTGTCCAAAGTATCCAAATATAATTCATAGTTTGATATAGTTTGTTTTTTTTTCACCCTTTCCCTCTTGGGTCCCCGGCACCATTTGCAATGCACGATGCTGCATGCTTTCCCATTGGTCCAACAACACCTGGCATGGCCAAGGTGCTGATGCGATGGCAATGGGATCTACAGAAACAGTGGGAAGGCCAGGGATGGGTCTTTCTGGGCATGCTGCACTGCATGGATAAGATTTGTTGCACTACCCGTGGACGATTTTTTTTTCATGGAATTCACGCTAGGCCCAGGTGAGCATGTTCAGGGTTGACTCCAATGCAACCACACGCTTGAAAGGGCTGTGAGATCGATCCAAAGCAAATCATTTCAGAATTGCAAAACCCCATTTCATGAAGTTTGCCTTTACTTGGCAGACTTGGCTTTCGCCTTGCTCTTTGCCTTCGACTTTGGCACCTTTGGTGCTGGCAACTCAGAATTGGTATCGTCGTTCTCAGACTTGCGCTTGGTCCGGGCAGATTTCAAAGCCGGCCTTAGGTATGACCATGTGGTGATATACCGTGATATGTGTATCAGACTTTATAAGATCGATTCTACTTCAAATATATATGATATAATATGAATGAATATACATATGCACATGTATGTTCACACTGTTCTCACCAGAATTTTCTGGGGCGAATGCTGGGCTTGGACTTCTGCACGTGTAGCCTTGCTTCCCCTGGGACGGCAAAAAACATAAACCCCATGGTTCCACCACCCATAGAAATCCAGTTGTTCAGAGTGGTTTTAAATCAAGGCACAAGACTTCTGCGTATTCCAATTGCTTGTCAATGTTCTGAGCCAACCTCAAAGTGCCGGGGCTGATGGAATGTCAGTAATGTTTTTGCTATATACCATTTTATAACAATAGATTCAACATGATTGTGCCAAAGAAACGTATCAGACGGTTTTGTCTTCACTGCACGGTAGCGAGCCAGGCTTGTAGCCAATGCATCATAGTGAGTGTCCATGGCTTCATAGGCAGTCTTGAGGATCGACTTCACACTTAGGGTATGGCTTTAAATGAGATGATGCAAAGGTCACTCATGAAAACAAATACTGTTGATTCAAATTTGATTGTGTGATCATTGAACGCCAATCCTACCAATACTAAAGTGGCCTGGGGTTCTCAACTTTTGACTCGATGTCTCGCAACTTGGCCGACTTTGCCAACAGAGCTTCCATGGACTTGGTCAACAGCACATGTGTTTCCTGCTCTGGGTCATCGATTGATAGACAAAAAAATGTAAATATACTTGCATGACAAGGGTTCCCCCTACGATAAACGGTCAGTCCTGCTTCTCCACATCCGCATTAGGTGGCCTGGGCTCACTTCCTGGAGGGTCAGCGGCAGCCTCTTCCTCAGCTCCTCGATCCATGGCCGCGGGGTCCTCCAGGGACAGGGTCCTGAACTCAACGGGCCTGGCAGAACCACAGATTTCCTCCTCCTCTTTGGTTTGGGTATATCGCTTTGTCAACTCCCCGGACTCATCCACTTCGATGTAGTGCTGTTCGATCTTGGGATTATACTTCCATTTCCTGCCATGATTTTCCGGTAATCGGGCTATGATAACTTAAGATGCAATAAGTTGAAATCATATTGAAACATCCATAGCCTTCGAAGCTTTGGTCGGTCAGCTGTGTAAGCGGTCACTGCGTCAATCTCGCACCTCAGGGGTGATTCAATGATGACATTCTTTTCAGGGCTACATCATAATAGATTTCACCCATTTGCAATCCAACTCATAAGTTTTAAATCTCAAGACCACATGAATCTTAGGCTAGCCACTTTGGCATTTTCAAGGTGTCTTTCATCTGACGCTCTGTGTACCATCCAGCTTGCACTTTCAAGGTCTTCCCGGTCTCCTCCACTACAAGCTTACGGACGGAACTCTGGCACTGGTCCTGCAGGCAGCTCACATGGGAGCAAGGAGACATGGAGTGGGAGTTTGTTGGTAACATGTAGACTCTATAGGCTATACTTTTAACTTCAAGATGGTTCTAAGATGCAATTGTTGCAATGGCTCCTTGTTCAAAAACGCATCTTTGAAGATTTGGATAAGCTCCAGTCGGGCGTCAGGCCCCTGATTATGATATCGCTCATAAACATCCTGGGAACACTTTAGACCTCCATTCTTCTTCTTGGTGCACCAGCGGCGGAGACGTTGTTCAACCGCAGCATCACTCATGAGTTTGCCGTTCAACAGCAAACGTCCCCTGTCATCTCGGGTGATCTTCTCGCCGGAGTCCTTCACAAGAGACAGCTGGTGGTAACACTTGATGGCTAATTCCCAACATGCATCTCGTTCAAGGTGTTTGGCAATGATTGATGGAAATATCTCAACAAGAATGTTATGACACATGATTTCAAACCCCAAACCCATAACCCCGGTCCCCATTCCCTGAAAACCTGGCCTCACCATCCTCATCAGAGTCCGGGGCACGTTCAGCAGCATGGGATGGAGCCACTGAGGGAGTGGGGGTAGGAGGGCTAGACTTGGGAGTAGGTGCAGACGGCCGTGGGGAAGGTGTTGAACCCACGGTTGAATTCGAGAGTCTAGATTTCTGCCTCCTTAGAACTTCAATCTCCTCAAGAAGCTTTTGCTTTTCTTCCAGTGCCTAACGCATTGCAGCACATATTATATGATCAATAACATCCATCATAAGAGAATATAAGAGATTGATAAATAGTAGCTTGTCGAAAATTTCATGTTCCCACAACTTTAGGTTCCCAGCCCGCTCATGCTCGGGGTCGGCATGTGCCGCAGAAGCTTCTTTGCCAGGCTTGGCTTCCTACATCACACAGGCACAAGGGACAGAGGACACAGGTTCAGATATCATTATAGGTTACCAATTGCAAACCTATCACCTAAAAAAGATCCTCACAAATCTCAATCTCTGATGTTTCTTAATGGGTTTGCTTACAGTATGCAATGATTGCAATGGTTTGTGTCCTCCAAAGTAGGAGCAGGTGGTGCAGCAGACGGTGTCAAGTCCTGGCACAGGCCAACAAGGGGTTTGGTGTTTTTTTTTTAAAATAAAAACAAATCTGCCATATGGTATATAGTATACCCAACACCTTTTGAATATAAGTCCGGCCTTAGCATCCATCATAGGAGGTGGGTTCTCTAGCATCAGAAGTTCATCCTGCAATGCCTGACAGGTGACCATTGAAATCGCTGAGGGAAAGATTATACTTATGGCTCTTTGAACATTAACATTTCAAA
This sequence comes from Cladocopium goreaui, assembly GCA_947184155.2. NCBI lineage: Eukaryota > Dinophyceae > Suessiales > Symbiodiniaceae > Cladocopium > Cladocopium goreaui. Next base: position 361,806 of record CAMXCT020002569.1, read on the forward strand.
CCATTGAACTTAAACCTTCACCCTGGCCTTTAACTCCATTTCCATTTGTTTCTGGCGGGTCATCCCTTCCTTCTTAACTGCCATGAGATGATTCTGACCAGCACCCAAGGATGCGCAGCTCCACGCACGAGAGAGCAAAGGCTCCATTCACCCAGCACACCAAGCCGATTGGTTCACAAAATGGCTGAGGGGAAAGTAATTACTGATCTCATGAGTGATGGGTATCATGTGAACACATCATGCATTGAACAGCACACTTGTTGAATCGATATATACTCACATTTTCCAAAGACAATCTCTCACACACGTAGCTGAAACGTCTCACACGTGTGAAACTTGAGATGTTGAATGTCTATGGACCATGCTTTGGCCGATACCCATTTCCAGAAGCAGCTAAGTTCGCTGCAAAAGGCATCTAGCGAGAACCCCTGGAAAACAGCCCATATATGGTATTTTTTCAACATTTCGCTATGGTTTTTTTTCCAATAAAAACCCAATAAATTACGGTTTCAGTACGGGTACGGTTTTTTCAATACACCCAAATACTGGAGTATATGCCCATATATGGCCATATTTGATTGTTTTTTTGATCAAATCGATATTGTTCAAAATGTGTATTTTTTTTGATTGGATCCGTCGGGGTTCCCATAAAATGCTTCTCAAATATGTGTTGGCAAGAGTTTTCGCCAACTTGGTGGAATTTGGAGGCTGTACGATCCTCTTATGTACAAAATACAGGTCCTAATATCCGCATCGGAACACATATCCCCGTATTCCATTGACTCAAAAATAGTCGCTCCATTGGCATCAGGTGGGCACTCAACTGGCTTGCAGTCTTTCAAGAGGCGAGGAAAGATCTCTACGATCTTCATCCCAAAGCGGAGCGGGTAGCACCTGATTTACCAGGCTACAAGTCAAATGGACGTTAATGATGGGGTGCAACAAAACCAGTAGTTGACAGTAAAAACAACTGAGGTAAAGGCTCTGTACCCTTTAGATTTTTGGTTCCATGCCATTTCCTTTTCCCGGAAATAGGATCCACATAAACAGCAGTGTTCTTCTTCTTGTTGTCACTGGGTTTCCATCCAGTAAGCCGACCCAAGTTGAAGCGTTCGACCCATGGGGAATTGGAGTATGCCACATGTCGCTTTGGAGAATCAGATTTGAATAAACGCATCCACCAACAGCTTCGGAAAACCTTGGTTCAGAGATCCAGAGTTGTAAGATCCATGGAAGATAATCCAAAATAGACATTCACCAATGAAATCATTTATATTCAAATCGGGGGGCCGTACAAATAGTAGTTAGCCAACGGAATCGAGGATGTCGATAGAGCAAGCTTTGCCGAGGTTGCTCACAAATGAAAACACCACCCAAGCACACAGTCAGCGCCATCAGCAGTGAGCACCTTCATGGGTTTGTTGCATTGGTCTTAATTGTACTTGATGGGAAACATGAAAGCCTTTGCATGAACATGTTTTGTTTAACATCCGAACCTTGCTACCATCAAATTTCCTTGTGCCACACATTCCCGATCTTCATATCCCAAGGAGTTGAGGTACCATCGAAATGTTGATCCCCTTGATACTGCTGACCATGTACTGCATAGCACACCATACCATGCCACGAATCCATCCGGGTCTCCTTGAAGCAAAGCCTGGATTGCCAACCTGGGTTGGCTGTTGAATGCGATGGGTAAGGGTTCATATGGTCTGGTAAATTTAAACAAGTGACCTGGAACACCCGTTTTTGATCAAAAAACGGGGTTTCCAGGTCACTTGTTTCAAGGGAGGTTAAAGCCAATATGGCCCCATACTGGCATCCCATGCGCCCATATCATGTATGCATGCATGTAGTTTTCACTATTACGCTAAGGAGCACAAAGCCTGAAGCACTGTTAATGTCAAAGACACTACCTTCCCCCAAGGCATATCCAGCAGCTTCATGGTCTTTGATATCGATGCATGTTGCACGGTATCCAGCACCCGATACACATTTTGTTGCCATACGAGACCCAGAGAAGAGTTCAATGAACTGGAAATCCTGAGCCCGAGGATCGGAATGGACAGATTATAGTTTAATCTTATAGTTTGGATTCCATCAAGTTTCAAGTTTCTGAATTTGCAAGATTCATATGATTCATCTTTAAGGACCCCACGCCCACGCCAGAATCTCCAGGGATCCCATTCCAGATGACCAATAAGGTCAAAAGAATAAATGCCTGCAAAGGACAAAAACATCAGTACTTGGTCATTATAACTTGAAAATCATACCATGAAATTTATGTTTCATTCTATGATTCATGCCTTGGGCAGGAATCGCTTCTTCATTTCATGGACCAAACGCGTCACATCCCGGCTGTCCCAGGCCCTCATGGCTCCCAGAGAAACGAGGCGCCAATATTTGGAGCTGGATGGTGGCGGCATCGGAATGGCAAGATGGATTAAGTGTATCGAATGAATGGCAAGATGGATTAAATGGAAGTTTAAACTGGACATCGTTTTTTCTCTCGAAAACATGATTGTCCCCAAAGTTTCATTGAACATGACTGCTGATCACCCAGCCCAAGAAAATTGCACTCTGGACGGCCCACCCTTCTTGATTGGCAATCAGTTCAAATCTGCCAATATTTGCCAACACATCACCCAATGAAATAACAGGACAGTTCGACTTGGCTTCACAAAGCCCCGTTTCGCAATCCATTTCTTGCCTGCAAGAGGCATGCCAAGATCCTGGCGGAAGGACGATTGTGCGAGCGTGTGGGATCTTTGTTGCTGGGGAATGTTTCTCAGGGTCCACCATGTATGGAATGAACTTCTCATGATTTGCATTTCAAAAAACAATAAACGCTGGGCTGGGTTTCATTTTTCATCCATTGTTTGTGAAAAAATGTGACCACCATCCAGTCCTCAGCCAGCTGGTATAGCAGCAGCAGCAATCACATAACCTGTCCAAGGCGAGAATGACGATTGAAAGTGAATGAACCCAGAATTGTTGGTGGTAATTTCACATCCTGTTCCGATTTTGTAAGACTTTGGTACGTATTCTTTTCATCTGGATAAATGGAACCCTGCCCAAATACAAAGTGGGAGATGGACACTTTTTTCCCCAAAGCGCTGGCGAGACAAAGTCTTGTGGCGTTTAAGCCATATCCCCCAAAGATAGAATTGTGTGCCACAAAGCGGACCATGCCAGCAGGCAATCACAGATCAAATGCTGATATGAACACAATGAAAAATGAGTTCATGCGTTCAGTAGTCATTGTAGCTGGAGGTTCACTGCGATAAACCATGTGTTTCGAAAACGGTGATGTGAAAGCCTTACATGCATGGGAACCCTACAGATATACTCTAAGATAAATGTCCGGCTTCTTTAGTCAACATCCTGAGCATCAGCATCCTCATTTTCGGGGCTGACTTCATCAGTGAATTCCTTGATATGTTTGTGCAACTCCTCCTTCAAATTGGGATCAGAGCTCTGGCCGGTAAGAACTGGCTTGTAGTACAGAAAATTCGACACAGCGTCCGCTTCATCAATGCCGTTGAGCATTTGACCAGCCTCAGATAAGTCAAGGGCTGCAGATTGTTAATTCAACAATTCAGGGTCATGGCTTACCACTTGTGGCCAATTACTTTTTCCAAGTGGGATTGCATTTATTGAATGGTTGATGGGACAAAGGAAAAGCATCTCCTGGGGTGCAATAAAGTAGCTATGGTTGCGACACTCTTGACTGCAAACATCAAATCCTCAAAGCGCACTGTGCAGTAGCAAACCTCCAGGACATGGCGTGGATCGGGACACCAACAATGGCAAAGGAGACTGGGTTGGCGGGTCTGTCCATGTGGGTAACCTACTTATGAAATGAATCATACATAATTCCCAACATTTTCAACCAGAACATCAAATAATTAGAACATCAGAAAGGTTTTAACGTTTTCAGCTACCAAGCCTGTTGGAGCTTGCCATTCTTAAGGATTAGGAATCCTACAGCTGAGCGCGACCAGTACACCATGATCTTGAACTGCCCTTCAAACTGTTGGTTCAAGTGCTCAACTACGGATTTAATCTCACCCGTGGTCTCATCGTGCTTGATGCGCTTTCGGCGGCATCCATCCTGGAGACATTTGGTAATAGACTTGTAGATCAGTTTATACTTAAGGATATGTAGCCATTATGTTGCTCATATGTGATATGTCATAACAAACATGCATGCTTAAGATGAAAGGCGAGTGGGCTGTCCTCTCCAGCTTTGGGGGCTGGCTCCGCACATGTGGACGACTGCTTTGCTTTTTTTGCCTTTGCTCCTTTGCCTGCATGTCCTGCCTGGTCCATTGCCTCCTCTTCACCCTGTGCCTTCTTTACATTCTTCGTTTTCTTCGTTTTGCATCCCTTGACCTTGCATCCCTTCTTGACTTTCTTCGTTTTGCCTGCCTCCTTGACATTGCGTTCATCCTTGCCCTTCCCTTTGCTCATAGTGGTTGGGATTGCCGTTGTCTCACTGCTTGGATTCCTTGTCTTTGCTGCTGATGGTGTGGCCTTATCCTTCTGGGTGATCTTACCATCTTCTGGTTCATTGCTTACCATGCGCACCTGTGACTTCATCCTGCGAAGTCTCTTACCTATGGTTTTTGGACTGTTGCTGGATTGCTCCTTGTTTGCTTCAGGTTCTGCCTTTGCTGCCTTTCCTGCCTTAGCTGCCTTTCGTGCCTTTGCTGGCTTTTCTGCCTTGGCTGCCTTTCCTGCCTTTCCCTTAGGCTTCCTTCCTTTCCTCGTAGAGTTTTCCTCTTTCTTTTCATCCTTCAACCGCTGTTGCTTCAAGCGATCCACAACCTGAGCGCACAGAGCAGCTGAGAACCCACATATTGAACTTTTCCCCTGAAAAAAAACATCTAAAACAGAAACACTTGAAGTTCGGTTGAAGTGGTAGAGACATCAACCTATATCCGGTTCAAGGAACAGGAATGCGCTCACCTTCATCACCATTGCCAGTAGTAGGATCATTGATTTTGGGGCCTTCATCCTCACCCTGAGTGGCTTCGGGGGGGCACCAAGCTTCATCCACCCCAGCATCGGGCACAGCATCGGGCACAGCATCGGGAGCGTAGTACTGAGTTTCATCCGGCACCATCGGGAGAGTCTCATCAAAGTCCATTGCTGGCACAGAAGTGCTGGCTTCCAACCTGGGAAAGAGATGGGTTCACAGGTTTGATATTAATTTTTAAAGGTTCCAGGGGAATACATCTATCCTAAGGTTCCAGGGCAATACATCTATACCTCTTAAGATTGCTGTTGATCAACTTGGATGGCCATATGAACAATGTTTTCATAAAGACGGAAACTGGTCGATGGTACTGACAAGAAACTTCAAATCTGACTGCAACTTTTCCATCCGGGATCTAATTTCAGCAACCCTTGATGAAGTCGAATCCACTGGTGACGCTATCTCTGGAACTGGATCACTCGGAGAAACCATGGGAGTACCAGTACTGTTGGAATTCTGACCTTTGAGTTCAGCAATCCTGGCCTTGGCCTCCATGATTTTTTTGTGCAATCCAAACACACATTCCTGCTCATCAACAGGAAGGGCTTCTGGAACCCACATATCATTCTCAAGCAAGCCCGAGTTCCCACCCACAGATTCAGCCAGAGCTGGCACAACCGGGGTTGTAGTAGGTGAAGGAATTGGCACCTGACGAACCCGATCACGTAGATCACACTCCTTAGATTCGCCCTTCTCATCCTCGCTGTCGTCAGGAGCTGACTTGTCCGCGGGGAGGTCTAAATAGAGTTCCTGAGAGGCGGAGTTGCGCGGCCAAGGCCGGTGGGAATTGATAGCAAACACTCCAACATATTGCAACAACTGTATACATGCATGTAATGTAGGGTTCCAAATATATTGAAATGATTCCCATAAAATCTATATATCGACCTCAGCCTGCAGTCAAATTCATTGGTTTCACCGGTTTCACCTTTACCATTTGAAAGTGTGCTGGCCCGATGAACCATGGACAATGTGCCGGGTGCAAAAAAGGCTCCAACTCGCCAAAGTGGGTCAAGAGCTCTCTGAAGTCTGCGTCCTCCAGGGGTAGCTATGGGGCATATATGATCCAAGGGATCTGAACCATATTGTGGATGGAAGAAATCTTGCACCGGATGATAGATGGTTTATCCAATATAGTCCCATTGCAGTTATAGTTATAAGTGTTACCACTATACATGGGCACGAAGCGGTGCAGGTGCAGGATTTCTTCCATCCATCATATGCAAATTGGAATGGAAGAAAATACATACTGTGGTTCCGGGAAAGACCTGGAAATTATGATCTGATTTGAACTGCATGATTGATAATCACATAAAAAAATGGAAACATGCATGAAGAAAGGAACCCTTGTCCCGTGGCATGTGAGGACGAATGTACTTGGCTCGCACATATGACACCAGCTTCTTAATGCTAATCACCGACAAATGAACCGGCACTTCCAACTCTTCAGGGATTGGAGGAAGGTTGTGGGCATCAAATCCCTGCTTGGTAGACAGCAGCTGGAGAATCCAAACTTGGTCTTGAATCGTCCCCATATCAGGTGTCTTGATCAGGTGGTGGTATCGCATATTCTCCATGATTGGGATCAAGACTTCTCTGTTCCACAAGGCATGACGTACATCTTTGGATGCAAGGGGCTGGGTATTGTTGGTTACAACAATGGCACCAATGCCGCCCTCTTTCACCCTCTCTTGGATGGAAGGCTCCATCCACCAATGCTTAGCAACACCATAAAGGTTCGCCATAGCAAGGCAGCAAAACGTTTTTTTTTTTTGAGCCGGTTTGCTCTGAAGGGAACGCCCAAAAGCTTCCAGCAAAAGCCAACTGTACTTGCAAGATAGAATTCATGGCAAGAAATCAAATCAAACTTATTTCGTTTTTCGATGCCCCCCCCCCACGTAATCAGAGCGGGCCTCAACGTGCTCAGCAGCGATGCAATCATCCCAATCAGGACGCATGGTTTCTATGCACATATTTCAAGAGACCCTGTTGGGAATCTATAATATATAGTCTATGCCACATAATATATTCTATGGCACCCATCATATATTTCTTCCATTCTCGATTTGGGGTGCATGGTCACATGCATCTTCCCCTTTTTTATTTCACATCATTCACATCCATACTGTGAGCCTTGGATGCAAGGATCGGGCGCACCTCCAATAGCAATATCGTGAATTGACCAAATTATCTGGTCATTACGGGTAAAATTGTTCATTGATCATTAAAAGGTGTATTCGACCAGATTTTCCCATAATGACCAAAAAATTTTGTTCAAACGGCTTTCCAGGTATATATATATTTATATATAACAGATCGTTCGTTTTGGGGTGTCCCATTTCTTAAACGTGTTTCTTGGTGAATCATCCCTCATTTTGTGTGTCTTCTTTCACTGTTTCCCCTTACTGGCTGCCATGCCGAGGTTCTTGTCCTTCGCTCCCAACATGCTGTACATCTCACAAAGGCCTCCCGGTAACGATCCCAAAGGTGACGATCCCAAGCTTTTCAGGTCGGCGAATGTCGACATTTTTCTCTCTGTTTCTCCAGAAAAATGATGATGTTTACCGTAGTTGACAATCAGAAATTGTGATGTCATTTATTTCCTGCAAACATGATGAGATTTACCCTCTGGTTATGACTAACATAGCCATGGTATAGATGGCCCTAATCGAAATAGATGGTTTACCTGGGTTTACCTCTTAAAAATGGGTGGATTTTCCATGGCAAACTGTTAGTCATAACCAGAGGGTATATAGAGATTTATGCACAACCTGTAGATCGAACTCAGTCTTGTCAGTCACTGTGGTCTGTGTCGATCCTAGTGCCCACACTAGCCAAGCCCTATAATTTATGTCTAGTAGAGGACACCCAAAATGGGCTGTATCGTGATGTCATTGGGAAATGCCACATAGTTTGCCATCAGACGTGGGGACGGGGATCTATACTCAATAAACAAATGAGTGTATAACTCTTCTTAAGACCGTTTGGTGATCTAGTTAGTGCATGTTATTGCAGTATAGCCTTTGAACATTACCTATCCCCAGGTGGTTTACCTATTAATTAAATATATTCACAATTATTCACATTATATAGATGTACATACGTATAAATCACCAAAATCACCAAAATGTGATGAAGTCTTGGACTTCTCGGCTGAGTTGTAATCATCCCCATAACAACGACCTAGTATATTTAAGTACAACATAGTTTTTTACCCACTGTACCAACCAATAGCGGAATTTGCCTGGTATTTCACCATGAAAAACCTTTATTTTTCCATACCTCAAGGCAGCCTTGATTAAAAACGGGGACTGGGAGGATGATTCATTCCAATTCCGGCAGGTTTGAGATGACACCCTTTGCATTTACCGTGGACAACCTGCTGATGATTTTCAATTCCATCCTTCAGGCGACTCAGAAACGGTCGGACCTGACTGGTGTGGAAAACAACAGTCGACTCGGAAAGCAATTAACTTTCCATGTCGTTCCCAAGATTTTGAAAATTCCATAGTTATGTGAAGTTGGAATCTGAGATTAAAAACAGGCGATATGGAAAAGGTTGTTGGTTTCCCTATGATATGATCCACTCCATTCTGTGGGCCCCTCCAGCATTTTTTTTCGGGTCGCCTAGGTATGGCCCTGGCCCAGAAACCCAAGGCGTAGATTGAACAGGCAGTACTGACGGTTGATGTTGTCTTATAGCCATGTGGCAACGGTTGCAATTACCGCGGCATTTATTGCTTTCGAAAATCCAGAGGCTTACCCACGAGAGATAGGCTGGGGGTGTTTTCATCCATTTGGTCAGCCATTTGGTGCGGTGGGTAGCATCTCAAAAGCTGCAAAACAAGGGTGTGTTACCCCATCAGTATGACTGGTTTCAAAGACGTGATATATCTTTCTTCTCGTGCAGAGGCTAATCATTGTTGGTTACATCATGTTACATCCAGATGGATCTTGACTATGCATGTGCATAACGTTTACCTGTGGTGTTTTATATCTTCATTCCATGAAAGATCTCCATTGTACCATTATATGTGTCAGAAAAAATGAAAATATATATATATATAGGATTCATTGAACGTGGCTTGAGGCTGAAGGCTGTGAGAAGCAAGATCTCTGCGAGTGGCATCACAGTTGCAATACAAGAGCATGCAGGAGCAGTTGGCCCAGGCCCAGAAGTTGGCAGAATTGGCCTTGAGCAAAGAACCAGTCCAGGTGACGCCGAGCAGCTGAGCGCAGCTGTGATGCGTCTCAGGTGTCATGAGTTCCATGGCAGGTCGCTGGGAATTCCCCGAGCAAAACTAGCATCAAAAATGGGAAGGTCATCGAACAAAACGGCAGATTTTCTATTGCCATGTTTGAGTGCAAGAAGATACAGCCTTTAATAGATCGTGGTGAAAGCGACAAATATGGCTACTACATGAACTGAGTAGCATGACCAAGTAAGTATACTGAGTAAGTCTAAAATTCTTCGAACCAGGGTGGATATATAGTCAGCATTCAATCACGCTTAAACCGCGGGGCCAACTGGGATCGTCCAGTAGGATGTCACGGAGTGTGGATCCCCGGGGTGCACTAAGAGGGGCTTCCTTATCCCTCGACGAGCACCCCTCTCCCTAACATCTGGTTCCCATTTGGGCGAAAGTGCCCTGGCCCCAGTGTGGCTTTTTAGCCCCTGTGTGGCCAAGTTACACATTCTTCACCTGTGGCCCTGGCCTTCTTAGAGACATGACCAGGCAGCTTGGAAGGCTGGAGTGAGGCAAGGAGGCCCTAGCAGGCCGAAGAAGGTGAGGCAAGGGCTGGGCCTAGTAGAGCCAAAGTGCCAGACGGCAGGTTCGAAACGTCTGAAGATACATGACCAGGCAGCGTGGAAAGCTGGAGTGACGCAAGAAGGTCCTAGCAGGCCAAAGCCGCACACCTACGGTGATCCCGGGCGCCGCCCCGCCTAGGCCAAGGCCAAGGCGAGGCAGGGGTCGGCGGATTAAATAGATATAAATATAAATAAATACTGTATATATATAGATGTATGTATATGTAAAATATTGTATTATATATATAATGAGTATATATATATATTAATTTAGTATAATATAATATATGTATATATATATATACTATTTAAATAATTTAGATTATATATATATATTTACTTTATGATTTATTGTAATTATATATTTACTATATATATTATTTAGAATATATTTTTTTTTAGTGGTAGTTGCCAGTTGCCATAAACCTAAGCCAACCAACTTATAAAACCTTTTTTGCTAACTGCAGTTGGTTAAATTGTCAGCTGCCTCGAGGCGCAGATGTGTTTGCGCGCGCGACAAATCCTCGACCAGGCCTGTGAGATCGGTCTGGTTAGTGCCATTGTTAGATTTCTTCATATGGGGGTTTCCACAAATGGAGGCACCCCAATAGCTGGATTGTTTATAATGGAAAATCGATCTATACATGGATTTGGGGGTCCCCCATTTCAGGAAACCTCTATATGGGTAGTTTTGGGATCTAACCAACAAAAAACAAGTGATTTGATAGGACGTTTAAGGGATTTAACATGATTTAACCTATTAGTGCCATGGGCAAGCTGGATTGGAAACTGTTTACAAGCAACAATATGGATAGAATTCAATAGGAATTCGTGAAAATTAAAGGGAGTTACTTGGATTTAATGGGAAATTGTGAAAACTATGTATGTTTGGGATACCCTCTGGCAATCTAACATAGCTACTGATATGGTATAGATGACCAATTTAGTTCGATCATTTACCATGAAAAATGATGGTTTTCCATGGCGGAGTGCCAGTTTACCAGAAAGTATTACCAACAATATGGATATAATTTGATTTACTGGGAGTTTAAAAATTAGAATTAATGGGAATTGGTGGGGTTTTCGTACAAAATGGGATGATCATCATCCAGTAATAGGTGTTAATAGCTAAAATCCCGTTGTAAGGAATCTTCTTCACAATGGCGGTATGACCATACCCCATTAATCCCATATTTTAGACTTAGACCATGGCACAGATGAGGTGTCGTCAAATCGGATCACAGGGTATGTCGTCTGAAGCTTCACACGGAAATCAATACTATTAATTGTACAATCCTATTGATGCCAACACACATGTATCACACCTAGAAATGTTATGTGTATATACTGTATGTGTATATATATATATTTACATTTAAATATACAATAGATGCAGTGTGTACTTAGATGTTGTTAACCATCCCATTTCAAAAGCAACCATGTTACAGCCCCACAGAGCATGAATCACTTCAATAAACCCGTTGAACACATCCACTTCCGACTGCTTGCAATCTAAGATGCTGTTCCCCAAGCAATGGGATAGTTCTATATAGTTCTGTATCCCTCCATATTCCGATGACAACCTGGGATTGTTACATCAAAACCCATGGGGGTTCAATGGATTTTCATAGGGTTTTCACAGGGTTTCAATGTGTTTTCATGGGTTTTCATTGGGTTTTCATACGGTTTTCATGGATTTTCATAGGGTTTCCATGGATTTTCAAAGGGTTTCATAGGTTTTGATGTTGAATCTAACTTGTGTGGTTTTGAGATCCCAAGCGACTTGACCACTTGGCGCCTGGCTCCCAGGGGGTCATTGCCCCGATTAATAGTTCTAAGAGGGGCCCAACAGCCATGGTCCTACAATGTCAACCCAAACGGCCAGTGTTGGCAGTCAGAACCGTATCGAAAAACTACAAGAAAACAACATTTTTACATATATATATATATATGTATTTATGCTTTTGATATGGTGTGAAGTTTCTTTAATACTTTTAGATTCACCCTTGCCCCTTCACCTGTCCTTTGTATGCCAATTCCTTTTGATCTCGCTCCTGTGCTACAGCATTCGAAACCATTTGTTATCGGATATGTTATCGCACCCAACATGGGTATCCTTTCAAAACCCACACTCTAAAGATGAGCTCCGAAGATGATCTTCAAACCCAGAAACCCAACCACCCTCCACAACAGTTGGTTTCTAACTTTGCTCCCTCCGAAAATGATCACGTCAGGCGCTGTCTTTCAACATATGAGATGTTTTTCCATCCAAAGATGTATCAAGATCAAGCAAATCCAACTTCCAAAAGATGGAATTCCATTTTTTGAACCATCCCCAACATTGAGCAGCCACAAAAAAGAATCAGAACCAGAAAACTTAAACAGAATCGATCAAACCTCAACAAAACATCAAAAGCTTGGAAAAATATCTCCATAAGACAGCTTCCATTTCGGAAAACTAAACTCCACAAAACTGGAAAATTTTCGTGCAAAACCCCCCCATCGTATTCCCATCGTCTTCCCATCGTTGCCATCGCCATGGCGTCGTTTCTGTCGGCGCTCTCCGAGCTGCACGACACGCTGGTGGCGTCCCTCAGCAGCTGCGGCCTGGGCCTCGATGGAGTCGAGGCCAAGCCGGAGCTGATGCGTGGCGCGGCGGAAGCGAAGTCACGGTGACTGGTGGTGGTTAGGATGGGTTAATGATATTGTAGTATAATAATGGTTAGTATAGTGGTTATTACTAATGGGATAATGGTTTGTAAATAATGGTTAGTGTTGGTCAATGTGATATTATGAGTGGTTGCATGTAGTTGCTAAAACGGTTACTATTGGTTAATATGGTGTTATTAGTGGTTAATGGATGATGATAATGATAATATGTTATATTGGTTAGTATTTATTCTTGGTTAATTAGTATGATGAATGATTTTACCAATGTGAATATTAAGCAATATTGTATTGTTAACCATTCTACCAATATCAACCATGTCTGGTTAATGGGTGATGATAATGGTTGATAGTGGAGAAGAATGATTGATATTTGCTCATACTTGCTTAATAAGCCCGAAGCCCCATAAATATTTATGGTTCACAATGGTAGATTCATGGTAGATCTGATATCACACGGTGGTTGAAGCAATATCAACTATTTTTTAACCACTGGCCAATGGTTGATAATAATTGTTAACAATGGATAAGTAATGGTTTATAATGGTTCATTGTGGTTAGTAATGTAATGTTGGTTCAAGTGCGGTTAATAATGTTGGTTCAAATACAATTACCGATTGGTTTTACAGAGGGTTATTCCAACAAATTTGTCCAACCATTGAAAATCATGGTTGATTGATGGCCGGTGGATAGCTGGTAATAATTCATGATAAGTGGTTAGTGACAACGGTTATGGTAATAACTGATAGATGTTAATAGTGTTTGGTGGTTTATTGTTCATGGTTGATGAATCTTGATTAATGTATGTGTATGCTGCATAATAGTACCCCCCCTAAATAAAATAATTTTGGGAAAAAGTCAGGGGGGGTCAGCATTCCAATAGTAAATTTTTGGAACCTTATGGCCTTATGGCTGGGATGGAGGCGAAGGAGGAGGACGAGGAGGAGGAGAAGAAGGAGAAGAAGGAGAAGGAGAAGGAGAAGGAGAAGGAGGACAACAAAATTGGAGTTGCGGAAAAAAGTTTCCACTATTGCCATGCCTGGTGCAGGTTTGTTATTGCTATTCTGGGGCTTGCAAAGGGGGTACTGGTACCCTTTGTGGACCTGTTTTCTTGCTTTTTTTTAGTAAGGGTTTTATAAGGAAATTGCTGTTTGGTAATTGGATCAGATTTCTGGAATCTAAGCTTTTGCTAATCAAAAGTGAAGGCTAATGGAGCTAATTGACTTTTAGTATTGGAGAAAAAATTGGAGTTGGGAAAAAAGTTTCCACTATTGCCATGTTGGGTCCACTATTGGCCATGCCCTCTGGACAAGGTCTGAACATGACTCTTTTGGCAATACTAAAAGTAAATGGAGCTAATTGACTTTTAGTATTGGAGAAAAATTGGAGCTGTGGAAAAATGTTTCTACTATTGACAAGATATCACTATTGGCTGGACGAAGTGGTGATATGTAATTGTGGTCAGTACAGGATATTGGTAAATAGAGGGCAAATTGCCATGAACCTTTTTCAATTTTCAATGCACGCTTTCAAGGATGTCGTTAAATATTCTATAAGGGGTTTAAACCATCAGTTAATTCTTTCTGTGTTGTTTTAACTATCAAGCATGTGGGGATGATAGATGATGTCTTGTGGAATAGTGGGAGTTTGCTGGGGATCGTCGTATCCCGTAATAGGGAGACCTACTTATCAATCCATAGAAGTGGCGATATTCCCATCTCACTGTGGTTTGCTGCAAGTGCCATAAATCTTAAATTTAAACTAACTTGGCCAATTATGTTTCAGGGGGTTGAAACACTATTCTGTGCTATGAAAATGATTCGTAAGCATGGTAGCAATGATTCCTCAAAGAGGAATATTCGTGTTGTGTGGGGTCACTTCATGGGGGGAATTAGGTTGGGATTTGTGAAAAGTGATAAGTCCTTTAAACAGACTACTTTCAACTTGTTGTACATATACATATATATATACATACATAAGATAAGGGGATGGGGAAGTGGGGACATTTCTGTATTAGTGAACTGGAGAATATGATTTCGATGTCCTATAGCAATAATTACTAAGCACTTGCTAGCTGTGATGGGCATGGATTCGGAAAGGATGGGGCTTGGCAGTGGAACACCAGAAATCACACCTCAAATGATCCTTATGGACTTTGGGAAATCATCTCTTTCAAGGGTCTTCAATCAGATTTACTACTCGCCAGGGTTGGGGGATGTTGGGGGCCAGAGGGTGTTGGTAACCTGGATATTGGGTTGATGATCATGAGACGGCATGATCTACAATCATGTTTATTAAGCACCTGATGACTAGCTGGGCTAGCGGGAATGGGGATGTAAGGGTTTTGGGGTAGCTTTCCCCGAAGAATTTGCATGTCCATGTCCGGCAGCGCTGCAGTGGCTGGTGAACAAAAACATTCGGGTCGCACAACAAGGCTGTCACCAACAAAGAGGAGTCTTTTGGATCGCTGAAGAACCTATTCTCGAGGAACTCGAACCGTTGACTCACAAGCTGTACAAAGAACGAGATCAAGTGGCCCAGGCGAGGGCGAACATCTGCCAGGCCGCATCCTGGGTTTGCTGAGTCGCTGAGTCTTGGCATTTTCGCAATGAAACTCTCTGGGAATCATTTTTTTCATGTTTTGGAGGTTCAAGTATCCAAGTATATATGTAAAACTTTATTGTTACATGTCAAGTCAGTGACTGAAAAATGGGATGGTTCTGGATCCAACTAAATGACGCAACCTTTTGTTCATGGGGTCAACAGCAAGTACTTGAATCTATCTGTGTTTTTTGATTTTTTTGTGTCATGTTCTGTGCGTAGCAGGATCTGTTTATAGTATATTGTTGGTAAGGGTTATCTAAGCATGGTATATCCCGTTCTATCACGTTAAATCCAGTTGTGTCCCCTTGCGGTTCGTTGTATCATGTTGTATCCTAAGCCTACATATTGTATCCCAACGATCTCCCATGTTCTTGCATCACCAACTCCGTTGTGGTTGCCCTATATAGTTTTTTTTTTTCCAATGGTTATCTTACTGGTGCTTAGTAGGGAATGAGGGAATGATCCATAATCACTAGTAATAATCATCCCAGCAACCCCCAGCAACCCATCCATTCCCTGCGTAAAACGCACCAGTAAGTTATCGCCCAAATGTCAACCAATTTTTCGATGCACGAGTTTCTCCCTTTGATTCCAGAAATCCCAACGACATTTCTCCCAGGATCTGTGGTCATGTTGCCATCTGCCGTTGCTGCCGTGCCTTTTCAGGAGTGACTCGGTAAGTTTTGTGGCCTTTCCTGGTGGGCAGGACCTTCGGAAACTTTGGGGATTAAGAACTTTCAACTTGGAAGTAACCTTGGATTGTATGTATCTATCTGCACATATATATTTATATATATGTATATATATATATATATATATGTGGATATGTATATAAATAAATATGTTATTATATATACATACATATTTATTTTTTTTTACGTATTTATTTATTTATGCTTAACCCCACATGCAGCCTGAAGAGTTGGGATTGTGGGTGAAAGTGTCTGGCCCCCAAGCCATGTCTCTGGTCCTTGCATGTGACTTATGTTGACCATCCATTTTGGGGTACCCCATTTTAGACGAGAGCAGATTTTCCTTTAAACCGATCCATTGAATATTATGTCTATCCGAAAAATCTCCAATGTTGATGGTTAAATCACTCCAATCCCATCCAATCCCTATGTTTTGATGCTTAAAAATGCTTCAACTACCGCTTTGATCTTTTTTGGATACTATTTCCGCCACCAGATCACCTGGTCGAATGCCACGTCTCTAGGTCCAGTGCTGCCGTGGTGCAGCAGGTGGAGATCGAATCGCGCCGCGGAGCACGGCAGGCGCGTTTGGAAAGCAGTGCGCAGTTCGGGCGGCGATTCATGGTTTGGATTGGATTGAGCCTTTTTTTCTGGGAAACTTTACCGTAGATCACATTTGGATATGTGATTTCATGTGATTTCGAAAACATCTTTCAGCAACAATAGATGGAATTTAAATGAATTTAACCGAAATTTTGTGGATGGGGACTTAATTGGAAATGTGGATTGAAGCAACCAAAATGATGATTTGAACTGGAAATGATGGTTTGGACTGGATTATTTAATATGTTTAACAATGTTTAACCTAATATGTTTAACATAATATGTTTAACATAATATGTTTAACATAATTTGTTTAACATAATATGTGTAACATAATGGGAACATGGATACATCACCAGCAAGTTTTGCGTTTCCGTATTGAAATGGAATGTCAGTGATAAGGATTTGACCCAGACATCATGTTTCGATGTGGATTGTTTGACTAGAAAGTTGGGGTATATCACATCTTCAACCAACAATGCGCATAGTTTAACCCACACAAATGCGGGTGTGGACCAATCTGGTTCAGTGTTTTTTTTGTCATACAGTATGGGGATCCTGATGAACCAATCAGTAGTTGCGGCACAGATCCAGTGACAGGTTCCGGGAAATTCTTCACCAATGGGCCATATGGGGCCTTTCAAATTGTATTAAGTGCGGTGCGAGTCATCCAACGTCCTCATTTGAGGATCCCAACACATACTCCTTGGCCGTAGCCATTGTTTGGACACTTGTGAGCACACCAAAGACAGGCAACAGTTGTGTTTTTTCTATAGCCACTTTAAAGGGTGTCATTTGATGATATTTGATGAATATTCTGTACATCATCCCTTGATTGATACCGAACAAACCACCATTTGGGGATTGTATCACACCTCTTTCCAACAATTAAGCATAGGGAATCTACATGAATCTACGGTGTGGACCAAAAAAAAGCACGATGACATACCATGGCCACAAGATTCTGTTCTGTGATCGCCCTCTCCCTTAGCATCGCTGCCAGCTCTATAGGTCTTGCTACCGATATTTCATTCCCATTGGTTTGAAGAAAAACTTGTACTAAAGGGGGTAAAGACCATAGTTTCTTCAGATTCTCCCTTAAATCCGTCGTTTCATGAAATTTTTCCATGACTTTTTTTGGTTGCTTCACCTTGGCCCACACGGCCACAAGCCGCAAGCCGCGCACGTGGCACGGGCCCGGCATTTTCACCCGAGCCGAGGCGGCGCCCCCTGAGGGACTGCAATTGTTCTTCCCAGGCGGGGGTTGGGAACTGAAAGGGTCCGTCACTCCTGTCCCCCCAAAAAAACTGCTTGGTGGGTTGAAACATGGCTTTATGACTTTCCATATATTGGGAACAATCATCCCAACTGACGAGCATATTTTTCAGAGGGGTATGTCAACCACCAACCAGTAAAACCTCTGAAGCTGGCCAAAATAATGACAGTTGTTCGGCTTTTGATCAGCGGAAAGGCTGAATCTGTAGGGATTCTCCACTGCTCCGTTGAGTTTGGGAACGATGAGAGCCATGTTGCTGTTGGGCTTTTCATCAACTTTCGTGGAACGGCCCACGTAACGTAGCAAAATGTAGCAAACCAAAACTTGCCAGCCCAGCGCCTTCATGTGATTTGCAGTACTTCTGTAGTAAGTTCATGTGAGCAGATCATGGATAATTTCAATTATTATTAAATTAATGATAATATTATCCAGTATAATTATCCCAAAATTCAGGTTAATGGAGAGTAACTACCAAAGATTGACCGTGGCCCATTGATTTAGGTTCATGTTCCCATTGATTCAATCGCAGAGACTCAGCGGCGTTTTGCCGGGTTGATTGGTTTGTTTTTTAGGTGGTGCAACCCGGTGACTGGCAAGGTTGTATAGTTGGGGGAAGTGCCTTCCCAAAACGATGAATTTGCGGGGTACCCTATGTTCAGACAAAGCAATTTGAAGAAACATTGCAATGTTGGCAATTCAAACTGTTCCCATCCATTACCAGAACTGAATCACTATGTTGCCCGAGAGGCATGTTCTATTCTCGTGGCAGCTGGAGTACAAAGCCTTGCATCACTCATGCTGTGTTCGCTTCCGGTATCCAGTTCACGACCACGAAGCAATTTGGTGCCAGAACGCACGAATGCACATTGCCAAGAACATGGAGGAGTTAATGCCTTTAATGGAACATGCTCAAGGGAATGTTGATTTGCATTCGCTAAAATATGGGTGTCCCACACTAGAGGAAACTACTTGATAGATGTTCGCTCATTGTCCTGATGAACATAGGGTATATATCCTAAAATCATAATTTTCCCCATGAGCACTGCCATTTTGAGTATCCCTTTACCCAGCAAATTATAGTATGATGATTTTAAGCATCCCCCTTTCTTGGTAAAAAAACAGATGCTGACCAGTGCAGGTTTCAAGTGGGAAACTGCTTTGGTGAAGTTGTCCTGTGCCGAACTGGCGGTTTACTGCTTCGAGCATTTGCTCAGTGCAGGCCCGTGGGCCCGTGGCAACGGTGGGGGCTGACCGTGCAAGCTATTTACCATGGTTTTGATTCACAATGATATTGAGAAAGCATAGCAATGGATGAATTCCACATCACTTTTCTATATATACATATAACATATAAATAGTAGATCTGTGTAAATCAAGGAATTAGGGGTCAAATATTTGGGGACACATATGTCAAACCGCGTGGAAGGGCTTCGGGGAACCATGGTTCCACTCTGGAATCTTTACGTCGGAACACACTCACGGAGAGTCCTCAAGTCATGGAAAGAGCAAGGTTTCTGAGTGAAATCCCAACTGTCTCCAGCAATAGCAGGGAGGCGTTGATCCATAATGTACAGGGATTGGAATAGAACACAGACAAATTGGGCATGGGGCACCAAGGAACTCACAATTGGCTAGTTTTTTTGGGTACCAAAAGCAGCAGTGTATATACTACGACCTACCATTTCTTTAAGTCAATAATTCTGAAACATATCTGAGGTGTATTGCCGCAATATCCCAGGATAGCATTTACCAGCAAAGTCCCAAGTTTCATTGGTGAACTATCCCCATGTTTAGTTGACAGATATCCCAATCTTTATTGAGCTATTTGTTGATGATAAGTTGGGTAGAGCCCATGTCCAAGTGGACCAACCAACCCATTTGCGTTGTATTTTATTCAAGAACGTTTAGGAGGGTCGAGTCCCAATTTTGTTTCTTGAATCCTGATGGTTAAACAAACCTCCATGGTTTATGGCAGTTTATGGTTACATCAACATGTTTCATGGTGCCATCATCATCTTTCATGCTTATATTCCCATGTTTGATTGTTGTACATATACATGTTTGATGGTTTCTTTGGTTATATCCTCATGTTTGATGGTTGTATCCAATTTGTTGGTGCGAACATATCATGATTGAATCATGATATTTCCCTTTTTCCATGGTATTTCACGGTATTTCATGCTTATGTTTGATGGTTATGTCATAAGTTATCTCTTCATGTTTGATGGTTACCTCCGTTGCCTCGCAATTTTTGTGAAATCACCAGCAGCAGCGCCAGGCACTCCCACGGTGTGCACCTTAGTGCAACTGGGCGCCAGTTGGGCCCCGGCCATCTGTAGTGGCCACGTTTGGCGCCTTGTGGCAGCTCGCAGGAAATGGGAGAGTCACCACAAAAGACCTGGATTTCATAGGAAATCATGGGGATTATAATGGGATTTAATAGGGATTATAATGGGCTAATAATGGGCTTTCATGAAATTATTTAAAATGTAGGAACAACTACTATCAATGGAGGTTTCTAGCTGGGAAAATCAAGTCTCTTGGATGTGCTGTATATT
This sequence comes from Cladocopium goreaui, assembly GCA_947184155.2. Classification (NCBI taxonomy): domain Eukaryota; class Dinophyceae; order Suessiales; family Symbiodiniaceae; genus Cladocopium; species Cladocopium goreaui. The sequence goes on from CAMXCT020002569.1 coordinate 382,057, forward strand.
CCTGTATGGGGGTTGGTCAAAACCTATTCTTACCATATGACTTGGGGGGAAAAAACACCCAGTAACCAGATTTTTGGAGTACCTAGGGCACCAGGCTTTTGACTTTATTTTCCCATATTTTCCCAATGGGAAATCCACTACTGCTGGAATCTCTAAAGAAGATTTGAATGATTTGTTTGGTCGCTAAGCAGCTTTCCAAGAATATGAGCATTTTTGGGGGAAATGGTTAAAATAATCATGGATGAAGCCGAAGCAGCAATTTATCATGGTATAGAATTGGATTTGATGGGATTTATGGGATATTCTGCCCTATGGATCCAAATAGATCCAAATAGTTTCTCAGGAAGTATGGTTAGGGTCTGATGGTATTGGGTTTCGCCGTACTTTCTCAGTGTTTGGATGAGGGTGAGATAACCAACAATATGATTGATATTGGAGTTGACCCTCAAGATTACTTCACCAAGAATGGCGGGCATAAGGGATTAAATAGGGATGTAATAGGGATATCATTGAACACAATTATGGTCTGGATATTAACCACGAAATATGGCTACATTTCATCGCGATACATCATGGGGGCGATAATCATAGGGGATAGTGACCACCAATTGATGATGGCATTTTATTCAATGGTGTATACAAATAGTTAAGCTACAATCTGATTGATATGGGTGTGTATGAAAACTGGATTTCCAAAATACAACCATCTTAATAGGGAAAATGAACGAAAATGATGATTAACCCGTGGATGGAAAAGGGTTATCCCATAATTATGAGAGAAACCCAGCTGGTGTGCCTTGGGAGAAATGGTTGGGAAAATGTCCAACGTGGTCAATACCCTGGCCCCAATCGGGGGTCGGTGGATGACACGTAGCGTATACTCAGTCTATCAGGATAGTAATAGTATGATAATTATGAGGGCAGTGTATAGGTAGTGTATCAATAGGATATGACTAGTATAAAGTTTATCACGGTTGGCAGGGATAGACAGGGTATCAGGAGCATATAGGTACACTATATAGTAACGCTAGGGCAATAACATACTACATCAGTAGTACAGAGACTGTTTGAATGTTCAAAGTATTTTACAGGTTTGTGATATGTAGTGAATAAACAATTAGTATGTAAGTAATACATAGGTAATACATAGGTAGTACATAGGTAGTACATAGGTAGTACATAGGTGCTACTTAGGTCTATATATGTAGTACGTACGTAGAAGATCGTGAACTAGAATTGCAAAACACGTAGAAATAGAAACCTAGATTTCCATCTTCGGATGGTTCCATCATTTTCCATTATATTTTATTACTTTGATCCACTCGAAAAGGTTCCATTATGTTTGGTTAAGGTTGCATTTCCATTACATCCCAATTATATCCCCATGATGTACCTGTATTCCTTAGTACTTATCCTATCAAGTTGGCGACATGATCTGGTTGGTGGTTTCAAACATGTTTTTCCATAATATATGGGATAATCCTTCCCATTGACTTTTATATACACGTATTATGCCTACATTGCCATGATATCCCCCATGATATCCCCATGGGGGCAGCCCATTGGATTCGGTGCCGCCCTTAGGTCCCCATTTTCCTTCATGGCAACCTGGGCCATGTTCTCACCAACGTGTGCCGTGGTGAAAGCAGCTGTTAAACTCTGGATTCATGTCACTCATCAAACATATTGTTGGGGTACCCTGTGGTTATTTAACATAGCCATGGAACACCTTTATAAACGGAGGTTGATAGCTGGGAAAATCATCTATAAAAAGGCCATGTTCCATAGCTATGTTAAATAACCAGAGGGTATGTATTAAAAATGAATGGAACATAGGTTTTAGATGATTTTAGATCGGCTCGGTTTCAGGTTGAACAAGGGTTCAGATTGGAATATGCAAAACACATCGGCATGTTGATCCTACGGCTGCCATTCTAGGTTTGGAAGGTTTATGTATGTGTTTGATTGTGTTTGTTTCTTGATGAATCGGAAAGTTGATAACGAACTAAGAATTAGATGTTTTGCCGAGGTGTCTAAGACTAGCCATACGTCCCCGGAAGGAAATTTATCTGTATATAAGTGTAATGTAGCCAGGTGATTGCAACGCGATTTGTTTTCATAAGTCGAGCTTTCAGCAATGAGATTCTTTGATATTCTATAGGTATGGTTTCAGCGTTTGGCTCACTACTGGGTAACCCAAATTGGGGGTGGGCATCTTAACCCCAACGCTGTGCCCAACACTCAATGAGATGAGACCTTCAGAAAATTGGCCGGTTGCAACCCCTTGTTACTACTCATGGATAACGGTTGCCTGCAGCTATCCAGTGCCTGAGGTTGTTCCAGATGCGCTTGGGCTTCAAGGTGGAAGAATCCTTGGGAAGATGGAGTTTCTTGGATGCGCTTGGGCCCTGCTGCTTGAAGTTGGTGTTTAAAAAAAACACCATCCATGAGATGTGTGGAGATATGTCATTACATGATATCAAATGGTTAAATGTGTATGTATATACTGTATGACATGCAATACCAGTCCCAGTCCATACAGATAACGTGCATGTTGGGGATCCCGAGACTCCCTACCGGCTGGTTGGATGGCCCACAAAATTCCCGGGCGAAGTTCCCTTTGTTCGTTGGTTACGGTGAGGGACCTAATTGATGCAAGAACTGACGGCACTGTTCATGTTATTTGGGCCAGATTTGGAAGTTATATAGTCTGACATGTACCTCGCATTACAAGAATGCATGAAGGTAAAACAATGTGTGATAGCCCAAGAGTTGGGTCTCGCTCCAGCAAGTCCTCTGCATAGGTCCGATGTCCCTAACTTGACGAAATCAATGCCTTCGCCAGAAGGAACCCCTGAACGATGGGTTTTTGCTGTTTTATCACTGGGTTCAATGCGTTATAGTGGATATACCTGCAGCATTCTACAGTTGGATTAGCTTTAACCAACTTATAATTTGGGGAGCAATTCCTTGATCCCTAACTGTTGAATCTATGCTGGATGTATCATGCCATATCTAGAATTCAATGGGTTTTCTTTTTGAATCGAAAGCAAATTCTGGTCGAATCAGCTGGCCATCTCTCAGGTTTCGTATCGCTCTACTTGCTGAGTGGCACCTTCGGGACCGGCCCAGGGGTAATGCTGGACGTGTTGGGGGCCCGCTCTGGCTATTACTTGGGGGTGCAGGTCAAGGCTTATTGAGAAGTAGAACGGCGTGTGTACATATATGATATATATATATATATATATGTATATGTGTGTGTATAATATATATATATATAACGGAGGGGGTGGGTACTTAACCAGTCTGTGGGGGGGGTTAACCCCCAGCCCTGTATAACTATGCTAATAACCTCCATGAGTTGGAATATATGCCCTAAAACTATGGTGAAATAGGAACTGCGATCCCAAGTAGCAACAAGCGAAGCAGGGTGGTCAATAGATGGGTACTGGACATTAGTGGATGCTATTCTTTCCGACGCTTTCGCCCAGGGTGCTATGATTTGATAGTTTATCCAGACCATTTCTTGGGTCGTGCAAGTGTCTAAATCCTTAGGTTAGTGCCAAACAATCTAAGCATGCTAAATAATCTAAAAGATTCGATTAGTCCTAAACAATGTAAACATGCTAAATAACCAAAGAGATTTGATTAACCCTACGCAATCCAAATATTGAGATAAATCTAACAATCTACTGCAAATAGTCTAGATAACGAACTTGGGAACACTGCAAAAGTCAGAGTTTCGTGCTTACATTGAGATTTGACCTCACTATTTTTGGTTAGTCTCATCCATTTTTTTAAACAGGAGAGGTAGCTAAAGGTCGAGCTCTGCTATCTGTAGTTTAGGGAGATTTACCATTTACTAACCATATTTCTTTCAGGACTGCCACTTACTTGGTGGTTCACCCCCACTTAGTAAGTAGGCTATACCCCTGGTTATAACTGGGCTAAGTAGGGTTAGTTCACTGAAAAAACTGGGGTTATAATCCACTTACTAACTTGGATGAGCCACCAAGTACCTTTTTGCGCCTCATGACTGCCAGGAACTTGGTATCTGCGGCCCTGCAGCCGGCGAAAGTGGCCGTTGGGGCATCCACCAGTCCCTCGGCAGCGGGCACGGTGGCAAGACATCGCGGAGAGTCGTAAGATGGTGGGGTGACAGGGTCTTTGAACATGACACACACACATATATATATATATACCATATATATATAATATATATATACATAAATTAGGTAAATTTACTTATGTATCGATTTACTTTAACTTATGAAATTTGAACAATGACTTGAAGGATTGGTATGTTGGTGTATGAAATGGTTCCTGAGGAAAGGGGGGTTGGCCAATGGGTTTTGTACAGCATTATATAAATGCAAAAACAAATACAGCAATAATCAAAAATATGCCGATCATTTGTTCACATTACATACAGTTAAAGTTGTCATACATACAATACCTAAATATGTTCGAAATATTATTTGTCATCATATAAAGTTCATTGTTTTTTACAAAACATGAAGTACATGTGGATGATGTATTTACATTACGTATCTATACATTGTATGGCTTTTTGACAATGGAGAACAGGACGGGTCAGTTTTGCAAAGCTCTGGCAGCCTTGTCGGATTTGGTGCAAGTGGTGACGGCACAGATGCACAAAGCCAACGCGTCGGGCTTGGAGATCGACTTGCGCACCAACTTCTAATATATATATATAGCATATATATATATATTCCATACATATATATATAACATATATATGTATGTATATAACATATATATATATACACCCAAAAAATGTGTTTCACCAAATGCCTGGTTTATTTTCACGACATGTTGGAGTGCAGGGTCAAGGTATGGATGATATGTTCATAGCTGAGAAGATGTGGCCTGATACGTCAACAGTTGGAAGTTTCACCGTTGTGGGTAAATTCTACTGAGCTCATTGGACGGGGTCAATGTGAATGCTGGTTAGGATTCAGGGAATCAAAAGAATTTCTTTATTTACACATGGTTTTACACATTGTCAGTATGACCAGCTACATTTTTTAAAAACTAGTGTCCGTTAGTCATAGTTCTACCTGTCACAAGTATATATTTCTGGCTGAATTATCCCGACCTCATTGTGAAGTCCCATGAAATGGCTAGGACCCGGCTAGGATTCGGGGAGTTATCACCCTTCAAGGCCTTGCTTGTTTAGCTTGTTGGGTTGGTGAATTCGTCTACCTTACCCAAATTTACAGTCATAAAAATTTACCTAGAGATATCACAAGCAAATGATTGTTAGATAACATTTCACCATTTGACACTACCTAAAATACTTATCAATGTATATTCGTGTGACCTAAAATACTTAGCCATGGCATTAATATACTTACCATGGCAGATACTTACCTAAAATATCCATGGCATTTGTTGATGTATAAATATAATTTTCTACTGGGCAAATTATATAGATAGCTAGCTAGCTAGCTAGGTAGGTAGGTAGGTAGGTAGATAGATAGACAGACAGACAGACAGATAGATAGATAGATAGGTAGATAGATAGGTACATAGATAGATAGATAGATAGATAGATAGATAGATAGTTAGATAGATAGATAGATAGACAGACAGATAGATAGATTGATTAGATTAGGTTAGATTAGATTAGATAAGATAAGATAAGATGGATAGAAAGATAAGATAAGATAGATAGATAGATAGATTAGGTTAGATTAGATTAGATTGGATTAGATTAGATTAGATAGATAGAAAGATAAGATAAGATTAGGTTAGATAAGATAAGATAAGATAGATAGACAGATAAGATAAGATAAGATAAGGTAAGATAAGATTGATAGATAGACAGATAGCTAGCTAGATAGATAGATTTCACCCAGGTATCATGAACCCTCCTCTTATGTAGGCCGCCAGCGGCCCTTGAGGTGCCATGGGCGTTTTGGGCGCCACGGTGGTGCGGCTGCTTTGCGAGGAGCAGGGCCCTGAAAAGCAGGCCATGCTGATCTCGTCGTTGCCTGGTGGTGAGTCGGTGGTGGGGGTCAGTGGATGAAGGCAAAAATCACAAAATCCATGGCCATTTCAGGATCCTAAATGGGAGATACCTACCATATATAAGGCTTATGTAAGGCCTATGTAAGGGAATATCCCCACAAAATATGGCCTTATATGGTACTGTACCTCCATTTTAGGATCCTGAATTCCCATTGACAAAACCCATGGTTTTATGGGGTTCATGATGAAACTTGATGGCTCTATGGGTATATGGTATTCAATGACAATTATGATGAATGGTGTTTTTTTTGGTCAGAAAAAATGGATGAATAATTTGGTATTCGCCATAAAGATTAGGACTAAACGGTTGGTCTGAGAACATACCTAAGGAAACTGCCAGGCCCTGGACCATCGTATTTCAATACAGACAAATGATGGGCTAGATCCAAGATTGTTGTAATATTATATGGTTATTTTCGGTTCTCAAGGTCCGTACTTCCCATCAATGTCACTGCAATACATGTCTATCATTACTGGTAAATCTAGACTAGAAGGTGGGCCCCCGTGGCATTTATAACTCAAATAACAGTTGTCTTTTAATTACATAACCAAAGCAAATAGAAGTTGCAAACTAACTCATAACTGGGAGGCCTCAGCTTGCACAATGATACGTTCCCATCATTCCCGTTTCTCGGTTGGCCCGCCGTGTCCGTTTCTTTTGAGGTTCCTCATCCTGGTATTCATTAACTTGTCGCCACACGCAGCACCTGAACAAAATGGGAACAGATGTGCTGAAGCGTTGGGATTGGGGAAAACTCACCTGGAACCTGCAAAAATGATATGTGATGCAACCTTTCAAAATTGTCTTTGGAACGGTTTCGAAGATGATTCTTGGGACTTGGAGAGTGCTAGATTTTGGTTAGCAGATGGCAGTTCCTCAGGCCTGGATCAGAAATAATATGCCGAACCTTTGAACGACCAGATATTTTTTTGCGACAAAGACAAGCAACAAACATCTATGGATACAAAAGATGATGATGAGCTGCTCATCAGCGGAATTTTACCCTTTTTTCCCCACTTGCCAGGTGAAGGTCTCTGGATTTTATCACAGCTGCATCTTGCTTCGACCCCGGGTTTCAGATTTTGGTGGGCACTGCCGGACCTCAGCCGCGAGCGCCAGATGTCAGATAGAATGCATCAAAGAATGCCAGATAGAATGATTGAATATATGACAGATAGGATGCCAAATAGAATGTTTGAATATATGTCCGATAGGATGCCAAATAGAATGTTTGAATATATGTCCGATAGGATACCAAATAGAATGTTTGAATATATGTCCGATAGGATGCCAAATAGAATGTTTGAATATATGTCCGATAGGATGCCAAATAGAATGTTTGAATATATGTCCGATAGGATGCCAAGTAGAATGTCAGAATATGTGTCAGATAGAATAGCAGTTGGTGGGGATCATTCCAAGACAGTACCATTGTTTTTTTTCGGTGGTTGCGGTGTGAATTTCCATGGAAGGCCTGGGTGAGATGCAGACCCAGATCGACATTAGATTGCTTGATGGTGAGGTACTGCTAATCTTTTTCAGCCATGAAGGGGAAAATGGACTCACAAACTGAGTTTTTTTTGCAGGCTATTGGTCATTAGACATGTGATTGGCTTCCGTTTGTCGAAAATGGGTCCGCAACATCGACATTGTGATTGAAGATAGATATGACAATTTTTGCAAGTACCTAACCCATTGTTGTTGCCTGTCCCCCTGTTTTTCGCCACATATGCAGCAATGTGTTCGCTATTCACTTGTGAACCGTGCATTTCTTGGCTAAAACACTTTCAGCCTTTATTGATTCTTGTTGGTCAGTTCTCTCTCTTTAGTGTTGGTGAATTCCCTGCAGTTATGGCCATTTATCAGTTATAAGTAATTACTTATAATTCCATTTATAGAATGTATATATAATCCCATTTATAACCAGTTACAACTGGTAAATGCCCATAACTGTGGTTTACGTGAGATGTATAACACCTGTTGATTAAGTCTGCATTGCTGGTGGATTTCCCATTCTTGCTCGGCTTTACTGTAACTTCCTTGGCACACTTTGATGTGCATTCCATGTGGTGCGTTCTTGGTGGAGTGCAGTATATTATAGCTGGTTGGTGGTTTGGAACATGTTTTTTCCCCATATATTGGGAATAGTAAACCCAACTGACTCATATTTTTCAGAGGGGTTGAAACCACCAACCAGATAGAGTGCGGGATTGTGGATATCGGACAGTTTTGGTGCTTAATACTAGGATGGAACCCCATGGTGCAAGATTTTGTGCTTCATACTAAGGGATGTGGAAGATTTTGTGCTTAGATACACCCATTTAAAGACCATAGGGTTCCATCCCTTAGTACTGTGCAAGATTTTGTGCTTAATACGGGATGGAACCCCTATGGTCTTTGAATGGGTGTATCTAAGCATTGAGATATCCCCAGAAAAAATAATCAACCAGCGGAATCGTTGATTCTCGTTCGGAAGCCAGACCTGCCAGTCCCGGCCTCAAGGACCTTTTTGGGCATTTGGGCGGATTCCTGAGCGGAGTGCCTTGGGAATTCTGTGGTGATTCGTGGTGTGCTTGGGGATGACCATGACCCCATGAGCTGGAACTGAACTATGAAGTGAAGCGTGAACAAAGGTGCATGTTTTCTATGAGATCTTACATGGGGCTTAACTATCACACTTTTGGGGATTGAGTTCGGGTCCCAACTATCAAGGGTTTGGATAGTATAGACACATGATGGGTGATTAGTTATGATAGTTCACGTTGCCACTACCAGTAGGTGCTGCGGTGTTGCATTGTCTGCATGAGTGACCTGTGATCAGACCGCACCACCTGGTTATTGACCCATTTTGGAACCCCTATTGACAGAGAGTTTTGAACACTACATAAGCGGGTATCTAGCTTGTAACGCAGAAGCTTTAACCAGCACACATGAGGATTTAAGATTGAAGCAACAAAAACAAACGTATTTGGTCTTGACACACTGGGAGGGTTATACGAATGTAAACGGGGAGATGGTGGCTCTAATTCAATCTATAGAGACCCTGCTTCAACAAACCAGAGTGGGATCTTGATGCTTTTTGAACAGGCAATGATGGAGAAATATGATATTCCCCTGGAGATCATTGTTTTGGGACATCGTTTTCTGTCTCCAGCCCGGCTGGAGCGCCTTAGTGATTTATTGCACCGTTTTTTGGGCCATTGTTCGATGTTTACAGGAGTTTATGTCACCCTGATACGCACAATATTATACGTTCTTCTATTGATGCAGCCTATCATGAATCATGAAATTTTGGCGCGCGGGAAGAAGTTGCCACTGTTCCTTGGGTAAAGCGTGACCTGACACATCTCCTAGCCTGGAAAGATTAGACATGGCGCTGATGCAGGGCATGCAGTTCAACCCATCTTGGTATTTGTGGATGTTAGGATTTGGGTACCTATCTCAAGTCATGGCCTCAATTCAGACTAACCAGAGAAGTAATGTACAGTAGCTTAGGCTACAGCTGCCATAACTAGGGTCGAGGAGTCGAGGAGCAAACACAGGAATTAATGGCAAGGGTGCCGTTAAGGGGATTAAGTTCAGATCCGAAGTGCAGCAAACATCTTTCAGACCCCAGTTTTGGCCACCATGTTCAGCTCAATGGGTGTTCCCGTGTTGATTTAACGCGCTGAGGTCTGCTTGTCACTGTGCCTGAAGCCCAGCAGCAGCAACAGCCTTCGCTTCTCGGCAGACCACCATTAGCATTGGGAGATGATCGTAATGCAACAAGATTTGACAGTCCTGCTTAGTAAACCAGCATGGAGGATATAGATGGATAGTCATGGATAGTCATGGATTGAATGGAATCTAGTAGTGAATTCAACGTCAGAATCTAGTGGAATCAGCGTCAGGGATCAGCATCGATCAGAATCCCTGAGTCAAGTCTCGTGGATCTCGCAGGCAAACTGCATCGTCGGGATTATTTTTTTTAAAATCCAGATAACAGTTCGTAGCCCGAGGCGTTAATTTCTACTATATGCTTAGAGGCATCCGTATCTCTTTGTTCATTGTCTTTCCCGTTCGCCAGGTGTTAATTTCCCCAACCCAGCCCCGCGCCGTTAAAGCGCCACAGCTTCTAGATTGCTGCAACAGCAACAACAACAATAATAACAACAACAACAAGAACAAGAACAAGAACAAGAACAAGAACGACAACCGCAACCGGTTTATTATTGCGATGTCCACATTCAGCGAACACCCTGACGCAGCCCGCAAGAATCTAAGGTTTTTGGAGCGTTGTGCCGATGCTGGCAGCAGGTGTGGCGGGTCGGTAACTACCCTAAAGAATCCATCAGATGATCACTGCATTCCCCAGTATACATCCCTTTAAAGTGACCATTTATGGCTCTGTTCTCGAAAACCGTCCATAAATATATATATATATATAGATAGATAGATAGATAGATATACATACAAATATACATATAAATTATTTACAGATATGCATGTAAAAGAAACACACATATATATATATATATATTGTGTATATGGGTATTCCTGCAATGTGGCCCACTGCTACTTGCGGGATGTACCCCGAGTTCGTGGGTTCCTTTACTGAGTGTTGATGAGTATTTGCCATTGGTTTCAGGATGCATGTAAATATCTCAAGGACGGAGACGTGTCACATCTACAGATTCCATATCAAAGTCAGTGTTTTCCTACAAAACAACCAAATCAGGTGCCCATAAGTGGGTTCAACTACTGTATCTTGTACCCCAGACATACATCCCCAGTTGTAAATAGCTGTGTTTGGAGATAAAGTATACCAAAAAAATGCAATTCTACTGGGAGAATGAGAATTGTTGCCATGATTTCTCTTTTGGCTTTTCCCAAGATCTTCAAACAAATTGAGATGAGATACCCTCTGGTAATTTAACATAGCTATTGAAAATTGCCAGTGAAATAGTGAGTTTGCTCATTAAAAATGGTGATTTTCCATAGCTATGTAAACGTTTACCAGACGGTATATCACTATTTTGTCATTGGGAAACATTGACAGTTTCATCCAGTAAAATCATGGAACAACCGGTGACATTGAACCGGTCACAGGGAGCTCGGGAGCCTCCACGTTAAAGGTGCAACGGTGCAACCGCCTTCAGCTATAGGTATATCATGGTATATCCACGCATATCCATGAAAAAACTCCCAACTAGTGAAACAAACCAACTAAACACTTAGCTATCATAACTTGACCATACAATTCCCCATTTTTTGTTGGCTCGGTCCCCAAGTTCCAATATCTTTGGTGGCACCGTTTCCTGCTCGCCGCAGGCGGCATCTGCGGCTACGAGTTGAGCGTGGCTCCACATGCAGCGCAGATGGCGGAGATCGCCCAGTGCCCAGCGCTGTGGCCGGGCGTCTCCTAGTGGTCGCTTGGAGATGGACATGTTTTTTTTGCGACTGGATGTGGTGTAGGGATGTTTCTTATTGGCCAAGCGTTGGAATTATTTGGGAAATACAGTAAGTCAAATTAACTGAAATCCATCGGAAAATAGCCGGGGCTAAACAGTTGGATAGGGAATGTGAAATGCCAAAGAACCGGACAAATAATCGGAAAGCTGAAAGGAATGGACATGTTGCATATGTTGCGATACCAACAATAAGTATCCATTGCTGGAGGAAGCTGTGGTTGTGCCCTATTCCCTTTGATATAGGAAGCCAAGGAGCCACTATAGGAGTTCCCAACAGCAAGATAGATAGACACATGGAAACTAAGTTAAAATATTGGAACATGGCAGTAAGTCACCAGAAGACCAACTCGATTTGTAGACTAGTCTAGTATATAGGACACAGCTTGCGCTAAAAATGGAACGAATTATGCGTGTATACGCAAACATACATGCATGCAAACATACATAGATACATCGATACATGGATAGATAGATAGATAGATCGATAGATAGATTAGATTAGATTAGATAAGATAAGAAAAGATGATATAAGATATATAGATAATAGATAGATAGATGGATTAGATGGATTAGATAGATTAGATGGATTAGATTAGATTAGATAGATTAGATAGATTAGATAGATTAGATAGATTAGATAGATTAGATAGATTAGATAGATTAGATAGATTAGATAGATTAGATAGATTAGATAGATTAGATAGATTAGATAGATTAGATAGATTAGATAGCTTAGATAGATTAGATAGCTTAGATACAATAGATAGATTAGATAGATAGATAGATAGATAGATAGATAGGTAGGTAGGTAGATAGATAGATAGATAGACACATACATACATATAGACACACATACATACATACATACATGCATACATACATAGATACATAGATACATAGATACATAGATACATACATACATACCTACATACATACATACATACATACATACATAGATACAGACACATACAGACACATACAGACACATACAGACACATACAGACACATACAGACACATACAGACACATACAGACACATACAGACACATACAGACACATACAGACACATACAGACACATACAGACACATACAGACACATACAGACACATACAGACACATACAGACACATACAGACACATACAGACACATACAGACACAGACACATAGACACATACAGACACATACAGACACATACAGACACATACAGACACATACAGACACATACAGACACATACAGACACATACAGACACATACAGACACATACAGACACATACAGACACATACAGACACATACAGACACATACAGACACATACAGGCTTACATACAGACTTACATACATACATACTTACGTACATACATACATACACACACATACATACATACACATACATACACATACATACATACATACATACATACATACATACACACACACACATACATACACACACACACAGAGACAGAGACAGAGACAGAGACAGAGACAGAGACAGACAGCCAGCCAGCCAGACAGACAGACAGAGAGAGACAGGCAGACAGGCAGGCAGGCAGGCAGACAGAAAGACAGACATACATACATACATACGTACACACATAATATGCATATATGTATATATATATACATACATGCATCCAAACATACATACACAAACACACACATACATACATACGTACGTACGTACGTACGTCCGTACATACATACATGCATGCATACATACATACATACATACGGACAGACGGGCAGACCGACATACCGACATACATACGTACATAGATGCATACATAGATGCATACAGGCATGCATGCAAAAATATACACACACATACAATCATTCAATCATACATACCTGGTTGATGGTTTGGAATATTTTTTAGTTTTCCATAGATTGGGAATAATCATCCCAACTGACTAATATTTTCAGAAATGGTGGAAACCACCAACCAAATACATACGTGCATACATGGATACATGCATACATGCATACATACATGCATGCATGCAGACAGCCAGCCAGCCAGACAGGCAGGCAGACAGACAGACATACATATATACGGACATACGGACATACATACGTACATAGATGCATACATAGATGCATACAGGCATGCATGCAGAAATATACACACACATACAATCATTCAAACATACATACCTGGTTGGTGGTTTGGAATATTTTTAGTTTTCCATAGATTGGGAATAATCATCCCAACTGACTAATATTTTCAGAAATGGTGGGAACCACCAACCAGATACATACACGCATACATGGATACATGCATACATGCATACTTGCATGCATGCATGCAGACAGACAGACAGACATACATACATACATCACACACATATCATTGTTCTTTAGTGTTTTTTGTTGTTTTGTTTGTTGATATTACTTGGAAGTTTTGCGAACCATGTATAAGTCGTTTGGCTTTGTTTAATGATATCTAAGATCGTGAATGCGGGGATGGGGATTGGCCAACATGATTGGACCTCACTAAAAGTTGATGTTTTCATGGGGATTGCAGCAATAAAATGGGATGTTTGGCCTGGAACAAATTGGGAAGTACCACCAAGAACATCAGATGATGGTTTGTAGATGTTGGTAGGGGGTATTACCCTCTGGCAATTGAACAATTTGCCTGTGGTAAAAATGATCATTTAGTTTGCTGATTTACTAAGTAAAGATGGTGTAAATTGCCAGAGGGTATCCCATTCTTTGCCCAGGTCAAAGTGCATCAAAATGAGCGCAACCTTAAACATGGAATGGTTGAATGATTTGAATGCTCAACATGACTGAAATTGTGAACCAGAAAAAAATGTGTTTTGTTGAGCTATATCTGTATGAACTTAACGTCGTTTAACCCACAAAGATGTGCTTTGGAGTTCACAAAAATGATCAATTGTCACGCCAAGAACTGGCCTGGGTATGGCATTACATGAATTATATATTCCAAAATTGGAATAAATTGTATAGTCAAAAGATGTTCAAAGGCAAAAATGGCAACATGTCCAGCGTCACGGGGTGGCTCGCTGTGTTTCAGCCATAAAGGGGTGTCCATAAAGTGTATGTGTTCTTCCCTGGGTGCAAGGCAGGGTTTTAAAGAGCAACAACAGAGTTTTCTTGGATATGGGCATGGGTCCGTCCATGTTAAGCACTCCTGAAATTGAGTGGAATAACCATAACATGGCAAAATTGTATATATCTGTTTACTTCTTGTTTTCTCGAATAAGGAGTTTTGACCCACAGCCATGTACGTCCATGATACGAATCCTGTGTCTGATGGCTGTCTTGTATTTTGGTTTGACACCTCCCATTGAGGAATTTTTAAGGCTTACGCTCTTCCTTGGGACATTTTAGGCGCCAGTCCAACAATTACAGCATGGCCCATCTTCAACTACAAATGGAGTTTTTTGCTGTTGGGTTGGTTTCAGATTTCTCGCTCTTTGAACAACCTTTGCAACTGGAACTGGGATTGTTGTAGTATAACCCACCCTGCTGTGCATAAATATAAATCCACCTAAGGGTCTCTACATGGGGTGAGAAATCACATTTTACTTCAGGTTTTTATGATGGGCCTCTCATCCATATCAAGTTCGGTTGAGACACCCGTTTTTATTGTTGGCGAGATCATGGCTTTGTCTATAAACTCTAAACATCATATCTTCTATTCATATCATATTCATATATATATGTATTCTTATTATATTCATTTCATATTCATACCATGTACATATCCCCATCATTCAAAGTTGAACCTCGAGTGATTCCCAGCCATCAACTCCACCAAGGCTACACAATTTCATTGGCTCCCCAGCCGCCACAGTTGCCACAGCCACCATGACGGCGCGGCTGTGACCGCGGACACCGCGGACTCTGTGGAATGGACGCTGAAAATGGTTGGTGCTGGTGGCGAATTTGGGAAGAGATTGGTGGAGAATTTGGTGGATAATGGGGTTAATGCACATCAATTGCTGGATATATCAGCTAATGGATATATCCACCAGTTAATACACTAATACATTAATTGATTTGCTACACTGATATCAGTTAATGCACATCAATGGGGTTGAACCGTAACGCATTTTGCCACTTTTCCACACTTGGTTAAACACGTCTTCATTTTTCTGGGCCAGATATGCCCAATTCGGTTGGAGTTGGATCTTTGGGATATTGCACTTTGTAGAAGCCAGCTGAATTTCTTGTACCTGTTTTGTTTCACAACTTTTGATTCGACAGTGCAACGCGTGCATCAACATGTCAGACCTCTCAAGAAGAAAAAATCTCAGGTTGGTGGTTTGGAACATTTTTTATTTTCCATGATATGGGATAATCCTTCCCATTGACTTGTTTGAGAAGAAATCCAAAGGGGACCGAGTTCTGCGAGTTCTGTTTCTGGAGATCTACTGAGTTACTGTTGTGCTTGATTCGATATTTGGAAAGGAAGGCATTACCACGCTGTTGATGTTCATACTTCGGATGTTGCTTTCTTCGATTGTGCCACTTGTTTTGAGAGTTTCCTATGAGGTTCTATGATGTAGCTGATATCACTGATATGCTCTAAGTTCCAGCTTTGCGGTGCATGTGTAGAGAATCGTTTTGTAGCAAGTTGTAGACTTTCGGGGCATGTGTAGAGAACCAGCTCACCCAGAGTTAATCTTAAAATTTGACTATAGCAACTCTTAAAAGATAGAACGGTGAAATCAGACTAAAATTGACAGTGGGAACATACTTTTCTATCCTTTCGGGCTGCAAGAGACGTTTTTCTGTTCTGGTCTCAGGGACTCCCTGACTGGCAGAATCTGATGACCGGTTCAGGCCGGCGGCTTCCGTCCGTTGTGAGCTTCCCTTTTGGATCCTTTTGGAAGAGATTTTGTACAGTTATGGTCATTTACCAGTTATGACTGGCTATTAAATGGGATTATACATTCTATAAATGGGGTTATAAATACTTAATGATAATTGGTAAATGGCCAAAACTGTACTCAATGCGTGGTTGAAAGATGGGGGTGTCTCCAATTCCCTTCATGTATGCTTGATTCACCTCAGTTCGTACGCAACAAAGCAAGACAAAGCAAAACAAAAAAGAGCAAAGCAAAACAAATGAAAGTTTGATCAGTTTGATCATCACTTGTTTGAACGCAATCAATTCGGGTCCCACCATTGGTACTCGCACGACGAGTAGCAATATCGCCAAGTCGTCCCTCGGTTCGGTTCAGTTCACCTTTTCAAATCAATTCTGTCACGGATCGCCTAGTACCTAGTTGGTGGGTTGCAATATGTTTCTCTTCCATCCCTGCTTCAGATAATCATTGCAATGGACAAGCATCCAAGAAAAGCGAGATTTATAATGATTTTTAAATCAACCAGATCAGTTTATGATTGCACAACACCCGCACTAGCTTTCAATGATCGATTTATATCCCCGTGTTTGGCCTAAATAGACCATCTCCACCCAGCTACCTCCCAGGTAACAACGGCAACTCAGCAAGTGCACCTCTACTACAGGCAGTGAAATCGCTGCAGCCGGGCGACCGCAATGACCAATCCATGGCATCCATGGCATCCATGGTGCGTCTAGCTATAAATCAACCGTTTGTCTCGGGCATGAACATCTGGTTGGTGATTAATGATGTTTTTTTATATGGTTATTAATGGTTATTAATGGCTAGTAGAAACCTCCAAACGCCAAGTTGCCATCCTCAGGCGGAAGCCCCAGGGATCCCAGCTGCGAGAGGTGCGAGTGGCAAGCGAGTCGCCAGCCGGGCGCGGGGTTCACAACCTCATCTGGGAAAGATGTGGAACATGTTGATGAAAATGGGTGGGTTGAGTGAAAAAAAATGATTTCAGCCCAAATGTCTCAACTAATCCTCAGCTGGGATTTTTGGTTAAAATCAACGTTGAACTCAACCATCACACTATGATTTTCTGCCAACAAAAATATGTTTTTTTCAGCAGGGTCACGTGGGCAACAATGTGTTCATAGCCCGTACTTGTTGAGTTTCCCATTGATTCTTTAATAATTAATCCCATAGTTGGTACCCTCCGGTAAACTAACATAGCTATTGAACATGGCCATTTATAGTGAGTTTTCCGATTAAAAATGGTGATTTTCCATAGTTATGTTAGTTTACCAGAGGGTAATAACATACATATATATATATCCTCCTATATCTATTCATTCCAGTATGATTCCATCTTTGTTGTTTGAAAACTCATTTTCAAATCAGATTTGCTACAGCCCACTATATCTGGAGATAAGTTCCCAACACTTTTTAAACAGATCCAGTATATCCAACAATTTTGAGTAACATATTGTATCCTCATTGCTGCTTATCCCAGATTGACCATGTCTATGACGCAAGCCAGGTGCGGCAAACGGCAGCTTCCAACCTTTCACAGGTGGTGGACAACGTGGGGGCCCTGGCAGGGAGGATTGTAGGAGCAAATCTGCACCCATGTTTGGAGATATTTCTAATTTAGTAACCCCAAGAAAAGACAGAAAGCTGGATTTATCATAATTGCAATTGGATTTCAATAACTTCTAGCTATTTGAGTGTTGCTATATCTGAGGAAAATCCTCAAAACAGATGAATTATATAGATCTTCAAATTGTCAAACCCCAGGTTTGGGTAGTTCATGGCCCACGAGATGGAGGACTTGTTTCAACTTGTCTTACTCTTGTTGAGATGTGTTAGATATGCCCAAGATGTTCAGGGTATGAGTTTTTGTCGGCTGTATTTTGATGGGTTGATATGTTTGTGATGGGTTTGCTGCAAAAATTGGGGGATACGCCATCTTGATAACCATGGGCACGTCGTAAATGATGAGAAACCAAATTTCAGACAGCTGCATGTGTTTGTGATTCAAGTCGTTCGGGTGCCAAACATTCCAAGTTTCATACCCCCACACTTGATAGCTTTGAAATGTTTTAAAACCTATGTTGGAATGCGTCAATCTATCCCATCACTATTCTTAAACCATCTGGCTTTACCAGAGAAGAAACACGGAGGTGTCCTAAGTCATGGGGGTACCTCCAAATCATCCAGTCGGCATGACACCATGTGACGACCGGGGATCCCCACCAAAAAAGGTTAGCCCAGGGGCCCAGCTGAAAGCTGCGCCCCGGTGTCTCCGAGTCAGCCAGGCTTGGGATCCTAGCGGAAAATTCAACACATTTTGAAGTAATGTATACAAATATCCCATAGTTAGCTAAGGTTTTTTTTAAACTCCAATTTCACTATGGTTTATGGTAGATATATCTATACCTATTTTGGTTTATAAACCAACAAACATAACTGGGGGGGTTACCACCTTATGTAAACAATATCCATGACTGGTGGTTTCTTAAAATGGGAATGGGGATTCACCCAGTCGTCACCAAAAAAGTTTTAATATTAAAATGGTTATCCAGTTGTCCATGACTTGGATGATTTGGGGGTACCCCTATTTTAGGAAACCTCCATATGTATATATATATATATATTTCATGATATTTACCTAGATACAGGGTGAGACTCCCTAGGTACCTATGTTGATCCATAATTTGGTTGACCTTTGGGTTTGTTGGGGGCACAACTATAGTTAATGTGTGTATCTAAACCAACTCAAAATTGGGGTGCCTCACCTTATAATATAATATAATATAATATAAAATATCATATAATATGATATAATATAATATAATATATATATATAGAAATTATTATGAAAACATTATATATTATTTTCTGCAACCAAGATATGGGCATGGATTTTACGATATTCCCAGGAATTATAATAATATTTATTACAAAATTGTACATAGAATGATATATAAATATATTGTGTTTAGATAATTATAATGGTTTGACCTATTAATAATAAATATATTGTTATTATAATATTTAAATTATTTAATTATTTCTTAATAAATATAACATATAAATAATTTATAAAATATATAATAAAAACAAATTAATAAATTTAAATATATATATTTTATAATTTAGATTATTTAATTTTAAAATATAATATAAAAATATATATACAATTATATTATATAATTTAAATGAATATAATTTATGTTGAATTATATATTTATATATTAATATTTATAATATTTTGAAAATAATATTTTGAAATTAATGGAATAATATTTATTAATATTTAAATTGTATAAATATATATATATTGAATATATATATAGAATTTTGAAATATTTTAATTATATTTCAAAAAAATAAAATATATTTATTATTATTTTTTTACACAATGTTTTTTAAAAATTATGTAATTAAATATATATTATATTAAAATAATAAAATATTAATTATATTATATGTTTAGTTATATTTATAAAACATAATGTATTATTAATAGTATTCGCACGAGGCGGGGCGGAAGTTGCCTTAGAGACATATAACTTGCATGCGCCGTGCGCTAGCTAAGCCCGTGCGTGCGTGTATTTTGCGAAATTGATGTTGCGTTTTACATATTATATTTGAAGCCCTACGTCATACTTTCACATTTGATAATCTTCACACTTCACACTGCACCCTTCGCAATCAACACTTCATACTTCTTACTTTACACTGCACTCTCCCTAATCCACACTTCTCACTCCATACTTTACAATCCACACTTTACACTTCTTATTGCTTTCTTCACACTCCAGACTTTATATTTTATACTGCACTCTTCAGGCCCCACACTTTACACTGCTGTAGCTTCGGGGGTTCCAAGAAGCAGGTCGAGACACACGAAGTTCTCTGACAGGAGCTGCGATGCACACGAAGTCAGCAGCTTTTCAGCGTAGCGCAGTTCGGCATGTGTTGCCCACCCACTGTTTTGGGCCGGAAGGCCGCGTTGAAACACCTAAATAAAATGGATACCTGCAGGTCAGGTGGCTTCAGTTGCATGCCAAAACCTATGCAAATGACACGGGGGAAGGTTTCTAAGAACCCATGTCACAGCTCTATCCAGTCGTTTGACTTGGATACTTAGGCACAGCAACAAAACTATGAAACAAATGAAATGCCACTCATCAGCGCCCAGTGAAAGCACGGTCTTGCACCATTCGAAGGTCGCGCGCAGCGCACATCTCGCAATGAGGCAGCTCTGCTATTGGAGTGCGGTTCAAGGTCAAAACCGGACACTCTGGATCCAGATGCCATTCAGCTCCGTCCATATTCTCCTGAACTAAAATTGAATCTCCCAAAGGACAAGGTGGCTGATGGTTGATGATCAGGCTGCGAAGGCGGTCTATGCGACCTGTCATGAAAGTCAGCTGTCTCAGCTGAGATTCCATCATGATTGCCATGACATTCGCGGCTCGGCACTCACCTAAGAGCAAGTCACGCTCATGTCCAACTTCCAGCAGCTGCAAACGATATCGTTGAGTCTCATCCAAAAGAAGCACGCGCAGCTGTTGCGTTTCTTCATCATGTCGATCATTTCGATCTTACAGCCTATCCAACGTGGCATATGCATCATCCAGGGTCATTGCTTGACGGGCACGTTGGGCTCGCAGGCCACGTCTGTAGCCAAAAGCGTAGGCCAAATAAAAGAGCAGCATGACCAAAATGGTTAGAAAAATCCAAATTCTCCATCGTCCATGTTCATGATCCAATGGTTCATACAAGGCGGCAGCAGCTGGGAGCATGGTGTAGCATATGAGGGCATACACAGTCATCTTGACATTCGCAGGGAATCCAGCATAGGCCTCCACAGGCTCATAGGGCTCGTTAAGCTCCTGCTCATACTTTTCAGCGTCGCACTCTTCAAACATGTTGGTGTTGAGTGGTGTTTTAGTTGTTGGTGTTGGTTGTGTTGTTGAGGTTGAAAACGTAGGTGGTTGTGAATTACTTTTCTTCTTTTTCGGTATTGCAAACTCATTTCTACTGGCTTCTCGCTCTTCCGCAGTCTTCTTCTTTGAACTCACATACTGAGAGTCCCAAACCAATTTTATTTTGTGGAACCTGATGCGCTCGGCCAGCAAGGATCGGGAGCTTATCTTGGTGAGTGAGTCAGCATATTGGCGTTTACTGCTGACCCATCGCAAACTTCCACCCAAAGAGGAAACTTGTTCACGGGCAACTCTGATCTCCAGGCCAGTGCGCTTGTCCACAGACGATGATCCAGCCAAACTCTCCTTGTGGTAGGAGTCGTACAGGGCCTTTGCATCGGTGATGAGGCATGGTTTCAAAGTGGAAACCTCATCCATGCAGTCTCGCAGCTTTTCAGTTGGCCGTCGCAAGCAAGACCAAAAGCGAGCGATGTACTCGGCAATGTCTGCTGACTGTCCGCACACTTGAGCCTCTGCACTGAGACTGCTGCGGGCTACTCGTGGGAGTTTGAAACTCCTTTATTCGAGCACATGGTAATCAGTTTCAATTTGTAAAATCTCATCAGTGGTCAGGAAGGCCAGGTATCCCCCTTGAAAGGTATGGTCCTCTCGCACGCCATGAGCTGCATCGAACATGATGCAAAGGCGCAGGTCACTCAGGCTGTTGATCTTCAGGGGCACATAGCGCAAGCGCAAGTCAAGGTTCTGCTTGGTAAATTTGAGCAGTTGGTTGGCCTTAATTATGGCTCTCAATTTATTTGTTTTCTGTATGCCACTAATGAGGCTAGTACTGCACTGCACATGTGGAGCAGTTTGAACGGCGGGCTATTGCAGCGACCCAAGCAAGGCACGAAGCTGGGTCTTGTCATGTTTATTCATCTTATCTTCTGCAGAGCGGCCCTTGTGAATGGTCATTGGTTTGACCTGTTGCCAATAGCTTTCTTGGTGGATCGCCCAGGCATGATCTTTTCTTTCGAGCTGCATACCACAGTATTCCAATACCTGCTTGTCGTCCTGCTAAGTTTCGTCTTGCCAAATTCTGAAGTTGAAGACCTCCTTCAGTTTGTGTTTAGCTTTAACATAGGTGGCAGAAGATTTATCGCCAGCAGCCAACATGTCATCCACATGGACGATGAGAATACCAACCAATTTTGGGAAGTCGCCCTTAAAAACGTTCTCATCGTAGAGCATGAAGTAACATGGGTCTAACTGGTGTCGCTTCCAGTTGAGGGATTCCAAACGTCTTAGAGCTTCTAAATACCATCGTTTTGGAGCGTCGATCTGCCCATAAACTGGCTTCTTTAAAAATATCCTGGTGTTAGGGCTGATACTTAGAATCTCCAATCCCTGCGCAGGCAATTTTAGCCACAGTGATCGCTCTTGAGGAAGTCCTTGCAAAAACGCAGTGGCGATATCAGCAGCCCAAGCTTTCCAGTGAAGGCAGCTTGAGATTGACAACAGCAGCGATCTGCTAAATCGGCTGGTGGTTGGACTGGCGGTGGGCAGCTCACCATTCAAACCATCAATATTATTGAAACCTCTCACGACCAGCCTCGCCTTAGCACGGGGTGTGCCATCAGCATTTTTCGACCATTTCAAAAGTATACGGCTGGTCAGAGTTCTTTCAGGAATGGAGTCTGAAGTGGTTGCAAATTCCTACACTCCACATTCGAAAAAGCTTTTTAACTCTTTCATCTTTGCATGGTAAAAGAGTTCCTTTTCCGCCTGGGTCAGGTTCTTTTCAGAAACTTCGCCTTTGGCCTTGGCATAGTCACGGCGGAAAGTTCTCTTCTGCTGCACATTGGTGTCCTGGGCAACTTTCTTGGCACTGCTGCGTTGATCCAACGCGGATATTCTAAGCTCTTTCCTGGTTTCAGCACAAATTTGAAAAACTGTTATTCCAAACCATTGTTGTGGAAGTCGATGTTTCCTTAAATCTTTGGCAAAATGCTGGCACCCTCGAAAATCATCAGAAAACGAGTTGATCTGACCATCAAGTGTGCGATGGACAGTGATGCGGGTGCTATCCAGGTTCTTAACAGGGATGGCAATATCAGCGAAACCATGGGGATCAAACAAGGTCTTTCGTGGTTGAACATGATGTCGCAGCAGGCAGCCAGCTTTGATCTCCCAGAAATCTCTATTGGTGGTCCCAGGCCGCAACTCAAAGAAACCAGTTTTGGCCTTGAAATGCCAATCAGCAGGAAGTCCATCATCGCTGATATCTTCGACCTGAAAAGCCACATTTGCCAGGTCGTCGGCATTGTCTGGTCTCACGTAGGGCCCATCATGACTTCGTTGACGTCGATTGGGACCAAAGAGAATTGGCAGCATCTCTTGTCGATCCATGCGATTTCTTCGTTGTTGAAAAGTCTTAGCAGCTGTAGTTTCAGGTTGTTGTGGAGGTAGATCATGTGAAGGTTGTAGAGGTGGAGAAGGTTGATCAGGTAGAGCTGGAATGAAGGTTTGGGGAGTTGATGATGATGCCATAGGAGTAGGAGGAAATTAATTAGCTGAAGGTTCGTCGATAACTCCATCAGGATCAGCATCACCAGATTCTTGGAGTCCACCATGTTGAGGGACTGTCGCAGGCAGCATGGCAGGTCCAGCATCATGTGGTTCTGGAGGAATGGGAACTTCAAATTTATCCGCAAGGGAAGGCTCGTAGGAAATTGAAGGTGCAGGAGACAAGTCTAGTCGTCTCCGTTTTGCAACTTGTTCTCCGCCAGAGCTGTTGGAAATCATTTCCTCATCCTCACCAACATCATCGATGTACTGCTTGTTGACCTTGGAGAGATTAAGATAGCGAGTTACACCACGTGATTTGATCTGCTGAATCACTGCCTTTGCCTCTTGCAAGTTGTCAACGGCATTGGTGGCTAACGTATGGAAATCTGGTCTGCAATGATGGGGAGCACAGCGAATCAGCTGAGTCTTGTAGCAAATCCAGTAGTATGATGGTTTGCCATCACCATCAATTTCCACCATCAAAACTTTTGCAGGACCTTTCCAACGTATCTTTACCAGATCGCTCTCACGAGCGTTACGCCAGAAAAAGCAAGTCTGGCCAACAGTCAAAGGTATGTTCTCGCCGGCATAGCGCCGCAACAAAGCTCGTCTCAACCTTTGATCTGTGTCTGCCTGAAGAATGGCAGCTTTCGCCACATTTCGACGGTGAAGAGCTTGTTCAAAAGAAGCACCGCCTGACAGATGAGCTGGAGTGATCTGGTCTGAAGTCAAGAGGTTGCCAATGGAGGACTGAAATCCAAGAAGCCATTGAGAAGGGCTAAAACCAGACACCGTAGGCTGGGCATTCAGCTGAGGGAGGATGTACGTTAGGGCCGTACGAAGTCCATCGGGCCCGTGCAAGTCCAAGTCCATTATGTACACCTCAAGGCTTTTCCTCAGTACAGCATGGCGCCTTTCAACAAGGCTAAGCCTGGTGTGAGCTTCTCCAGGGGCAACTTCATGAAAGATTGAATGGGCATCAGTCCAATCGCCCATCTGATCACTCAGCCATCCACGTCCTTCATCGGTTACCAAAGTGGCAGGTGGCCCAAAGTGGGCAATCCAAGACCTTTCAAATCCAGTAATGAAGTTATCGGTTTTTTGCAGCAAAATTGCTGTCTGGTACTTGGTGGCCATGTCGATGTTGGACAAAATGGGGTACTTTACCTTGCCATCTTTGATCCAAAAGATGTTGGATTGAACCTTTTGGTTGAAGTACTCGACATCAGAGAGGTTTGCAGGTGCAGGCTGATTTGGTTTGCGGTATCGTTGGCAAGCAACGCAAACATAGGAACCTGTAATTTGGATCACTGCCTCACTGGCATTGCGGCTTTGAAGCAGCTCAACCAGAGACTGGGTTGAGGGATGGCCAAGGTTGCGGTGAAGCTTTTGGACAACCCGTAGGGCTTCAGCTTTGCCCTCGACATGCAAGTCGATCATCTTGCCAGCATGCTCCTTGATTTCCTGGACTGCAAATCCAAAGTCCCAGGGATGTGGAGTCTCAGGTGCGGCCAAAGCAGCAGCCAATGTGGCAGCCATCGCAGGTTGGTAGTCCTCCATGAAGGAAGTTTTCAAGGTTCTGAAGCCTTTCATTTGCCCTTCAAGACGGCAGTGTTGGTGATCTCCAGGACATAGTAAGTTCATAGTCTGTGCCACCGCAGTCTTGGAAGTTAAAATGGTGGTATCTTTGCGTACAGGTCGCCATAAACCATCGTCATCTTGGCATACACAGCCATATTGACATTGATGAAAGCGAGCTCGATGTCCTGGAAGGTCTTTGAGAGCACTGGTCCGCCATGAAAGTGCAGGTGTTGGCTGCTCCAAGTGAGCATGTTTTCCTTCACTGAGTTGCTCCAAGTAAATTTTCCTGCAAAACTGCAGGTGGACGCGGTGATGCCATTCTCGCAGTTGTTCAAATTGTTGGCACTTGCGTTCATCCTTCATGTTTGCATTTTGCATGGGAGACCAGGGTGCACAGGTTGGAGATATCAGCACTTCGTCAGATAAGATTTCAAGGAGAAATTCCAACCAATTTCAAATCCAAACACCTGGGTCTCCATGCCAAACGATGCAGCAACATCAGACGTACGCCCATGTCCACAAAAGACTTCCCAAAGCTTTCTGGGTCTACGTTCTTCCATGTCGTGGAGCGTCTGGGCGATGTAGGCCTCTGCAGTTTTCAGGCGAGTCAACACTGAGGTGTCCAGTGACTTCAGTTGCTTGCCCTTCAGGGCAAGTGTT